>JACDJE010000043.1:1981017-2029630 GCA_016647715.1 Pavo muticus
AAAAAAAACCTCCTATAAGCAAATTTTACACTGTATGAATTTCTGCAGCACAGTGTGCTAGACGGTACAAAAATAAAGTTCTTTGTTCCACTGCAGCCAATTGAGTCTCTGACTGCTTTGTAAAGGTCCATGAAATTAGTTCACCACTTCAACTGCTGGGATCTAAATTACAGTTACTTTAGCAGTGCAGTGTGAATAAAGTTTGATTTATAGGAAGGAAGCCTATAAGTTCATGCATAAAGCGGCCATACTGCATATTCCATAACATCTTTTTTGTATAGCATCTTGATAGCGTGAATTAATGGGATAAGAAATCAACACTGGCATTACTATGTAGAGAAATGTAGACAGGTGTATGACATGGATCAGAAAATCTATTATGAACAGACTGAGAGTTCTCTTCTTTATATGAAATTAAAGATGATGGTGGGATTAACTCTCTGTAGCTCCAGTTCAGGAATTTCCAAGTAATGTTGTTGTTTCTGTATCTATGTCAGATCAGTGAATGGTTTAATGGCAGTAAGGATTAACCCAGTTTTACTTTATTAAAAGATTACATTTCATCTAGATCCCTAACCTTTTTTTTTTTTTTAAAAGGAGGAAAAAATACTTGATTTGAAATACATTAGTTTCCAGAACTAAAAGAATTCCTTTTGATGCTGGATTACTGTTACCATTGTTTGCTTTTTTCTTTTCTTTTTTTTCCCTGGGTGACTGCTATGCACTCATTATTTTTAACTTTGTGTACTTATAAATGTTTCCCATAATTCCCAAAAGATGAAGGAACTGTTTTGGCTTTTATCTGTCAGCAGCTTCTGCCAGCACTTTTACGTAAATCTTCCAGATCTAAACAACTTGACTTCTCAAGCACAGTAATATATATTATCTTTTTCTTGCCATTATGGAGAGCTTATTCTTTCCCTCTAGACAGCTTTACAGCAGATAGTTTGGGAGAGTTCTGTATCCCCACCACCTTAGTTTCTCTACAGCGAAAATAAAGTAGCAAAATAAAATACCATTTCAAAGCAAAACAACATACTGCCCTGAAGTTTAATGTATTCTGATTACTATATAAAAAGAAAATGTTTTAAAGATGCTTCTCAGACAGAGTCATTATTACAAACTGATGACAGACTTGCATAAGAAAAAAAAAAAAAAAAAGATGGTAATAAAATATAAGCAGGAAAGAGTAAGGAACAAGGATTGGGTAAAGGTGGGACAGGTCATTTTGGAGAGAATTCCAGCTTCCCCACCGAATGTCCATCCAGCAGCTGTATTTCTGTTACAAGGAATAGATGCTGCAGGAGTACTGATACTAACCATCACTGTGATTGTGTGAAAAGGAACTGAGGTATTAATCTTGGTAGGTTTGTACTCAGCCATTCAGAAGAGACTAGGGCAGTGCTTTTTAGGTGAAGAGGGTGAAATGTCTGAAAACAAGGGAACTTGGCATTGAAGCTTTCCCCGTGGACGTCTTTGATGTCATCTCACTGTTACATTCTCCAGTCTTGCCCAGAAGAGGTCTAAGATGGTACTGGCTGGACAGAAAATTTTCGATTGCTTCTTGAGATGGACCTCAGCATTCCTTCCCTTAAAAGATAGGCAGCTGTCTCTTGTGAGTGATGATGGTTTCCAGGAACAGACAAGTACCTATTTCCTTTTCCACTTGCTATGAAGAGCTAGAGAACAAGGTGTGGAACTAAGTGCTCTTGCGTGGTGTTGAACATGAAATAATAGAGGACCTGGGTTTGAAGAGGGAAGTGAACAGGAGAGTAGGAGCTACCTAAAAGACCATATATATAATGTAGTTAATGCTCAAGACAGTAAATACCTCAGTTATTCAGGTGGGTTCTATCCCTTGAAAGCACTGGACGCTGCATGCTCAAACAAGCAGAATATGTTCGTGGGAAAAATGCTAAATCTTGATGTGGAAAGAAGAATTGGAATTTCACATGCAACCTTACTTCATAGCTGCCTTAAGTTTTGAGCTCTTGACATTGTGATATTGATGCTTCTTTCATGTAATTTTGTTTCTGCCTGTGTAGTATGGAAGACAAAACGGAGTTCTCTTGTGGAGTGACTGTAGTAAAATACTGTGTAAATCTATGAACTTACATACTGTCTGTTTAAAATAAAGTACCCTTTTACTACAGTCTGACCTTCTTTAAATTGAGAATGCAGAAGTTACTAGAATATTACAGCTTTAATATCTTCGTGAAAGTTTGTAGAAGGTCAGTAGAGCAGCTGGTATGAATTTCCAGAGATTTCTTAGTTAATCATAAGACCAGTAAGGGAGGCAGAACTATCACAGGTTTGTTCTTATTTTGATAAGGGCTTACAAGCACTACCAGTATAGTACAGTAATATACAGTTTTGCAATCTAGGTGCTTATTGACAATAATAAACCTGAAAGTCGTATGAGAAACCTGTTAAGTAGGTTCCAGATGCAGATGTCAGTAGAACATGCTATTTCCTCTCACACCTGTGCTATCCACAGTACACCTAAGTGTTCAGTGCTTTATTTTTTCCTTCGTGATGTCATGTACGGTTTCATATGAAACCACTGCCATAAACTGGAATGCTAGGTTTTTCATTGCCAGTTAGTATCTGTGAGGAGAATTTGGCAGAACTACTCAAATTGTTCTGGAGCTCAGCTAGAAAGCTATGGAGCTGCTATCCTGAAGGAGGAAGGTATGTACACAACCTTCCCTTGACAAGAAAGGCAGTGTTTGGCACTTTGCTGGGTCTAAATTCTTGGCTGCCCTGTACCTTCCTCTCCTTGCTGTTCCATCCATGATCTTACCCTGCCTTGTGGGGGTGCAGTAACTGGGTACTGTGTTCTCTCTTGCTGGCCAGGAACCTGAAGGTACCCACAGGATGCAAACTGTGCACATTGTCATTTTAAAATGCTTTCTCTGTCTTCAGGATCATGCTGCGAAGACTGTTTGCATGCCCAATTTAGAGACATTAACTGCCCTTAAACTATCACTTAAACAGGTGATACTTAGGAGCCGTGAGAACTGCGCTACATGCTGTGCTCTGCATCACCTAGGATGGTCTGTGAGAAAAAAGGGTAAAATGGAAATATGCCTGAGCCTCTGGGAAGTATCTCGTTGTGCCCTGTGCTCCACTTTGCTGTGTCGCCGTGTGGCCAGTGCTTCTCTCACGCTGGCAGTAAGGAAGCCCCAGTTTGTCTGCCCACAGCTGCCACAGTGCTTGACCTGGGCTTCCTGGCTTATGGGGTGCTCTCTGCTTAGAAGCGAAAGACCAGCTTATTTTACTGCATTCTTATTTAGTCCATGTATTACTGTTTCTGTTTATCTGACAACACTTTAAAAGGCAGTTTAATGAACAGGTACTTCTCCCATCTTGTCCTTCAGTTCCTGGGGTGTTTGCTTTTGCAGAGCAGTTCAAACATTATGTGTGGCATTACAATGCAGTGTTCTGCATGCCAGGAGATACTGCACTTAGTATTTTTTTCATAAGCTGTGCAGTTTTTCCTCAGCATAGGGCTGCCTGTTTCTCTGATTTTGCTGATACGAATTGAAAATAGTTGCCGCCATTTCAAATCTTGAATGCATGGTTTGAAAAGAAGTACTGCAAAAGCTCACCAGTAGAGGGAAGCAAAATACTGTCTTATAGAACAGTGCTAACTACGGGCTTTTTAAAAATTATCTGTGCTTCAGTTGAAGCCAACAAAGAACATCTGTTGCCTTATTTATAGCTCCTATTTCTAAGAAGTATATTCTGTGGCAGATGAGAAAAGTGCTTGACAGCTCATAATTCACAAAGTTACTGAGGTTTAATCTGGTAGAATATTATGTACAGAATTCCTGCCCAGCGCAAGCAGTATCACTTCCTTTTCAACAGATGATAGAAATAGGGCTTTATGAAACATTAAATTAATGGGTGTGAAACATGATTAGCAGTCAGTGTTAGATTTATAAACTGTTGTGAAGGAGTGAAGTATTCTGTACTGCTGTTGCTTGGTGATTTTATATTTTCCACATATTTATGCAGCTGAACTAGTCAGATATAGCTTTTTTTCTTTCCTTCCTTTCTTTCTGAGCTTTCATTTTGTTTTATATGAACTTTTTAATTATTAGGGCAGTATTTATTTTCTTGTGTCAGAGAAGGGTAAGAAGACCTCAGATTTCTCTTGGGAGAGCGGTTAAAGTATGAATTTTTATATCAAATCAAAGTTTTGTGCTGTCTAGTTCTGCCATCTACTGTTTGCACATAACTTTATTGTACTCATCTGAAAGTGCTTTCGACTATTTCCCCTTTGTTCCAGTAGTTTCCCCTTGTTCTTCTTACGCCAGAGAGTGCAGTTGGTTTGACTTTATAAAAAAAGGGATGAGGAGAGGAATTTATTCTTCCAGCTCCCCAGACTTCTTGCATAATCACCATGCACATGGTATTTTTATCAGTCAGATCATTGCTTGTATGTACGTGTTGATAAACCTAGAAAGTATCTAAATATGTGACTTGTCTCAGTTAATGCGCTGATTTATACCATTGACCGTGTATTTTTCCACATACTGTATGTAGCCATGGTAAAGTGAAGTAACATTCAGTTTTTATTCCAGCATTTGTAGATTCAGTGGGTTGAATTATAAGGGGCGCGATCGCAGTATACAAACATTTGTCTTCCTGGAGAAATGTCTGCCTCATTCTGTTAAGTGCTGAGTATTTTGTAACAAATTACACACATTTTTCTACAAGAATTGGTTTGAAATGTCCTTTTTCAGGCTTGTAAATGGTGTTGCCAGTACCTGCCTCACACACATGATTCTGCAGATGCTTTTGTGTTTTGATCAGTGTATTGGGATTGACTGAAGTTTAGAGTCATGTTAGGAAGAATTCCTGCTGTTGCCCTTCGGAATAAAACCCTTCAAAAAAATCTTGTCCCTGTATGTTACTCATATAGGACCACAGAGGAAATGGGAATGTTTTTAAAAGTGATTTAAAGTTCAGAAAGATATTAATGGGTATTGCTTCTCCATAAGAGTTTGTTGTTGTCATTGAGATGCCCAGAAAACATATTTTGCTTTTTCAGGTGTTTCTTCTTCCCAGATGAAAGAAAAAGAGGACTGACCACATATGTGATAAACTGTTTTTCCAGTACCAATCTGTATTTTTTGCTGTGACTAAAATCTTCAGTATACCATTAGCAGAGAACATCTGAATTAAGTTGTCACTCCATCTTTGGCACATAATGAATGCTTGCTGACCAGTGAAAGAAGAAAACTGGGCAGGCAACATATTATAGACGAACTTTCTGACAAGGTTTTAGAATCAGTATTTTTATCACTTTTCCTAGTTGTACTCCAGTCATGTAAGGTCAACAGCAGACACTTTCTCCATTTGTTTTCATAGCTTATTATCGTTTTTACAGTAATAAATCTTGACTTGCAGACATTTTTCTGTCTACGTAAAAAATGGGCTTCTTGTGAGCCTGTGGGCTGATAATGCTATTGGGTCAGACCTTTTCTTTTTCTAGTGCTGAGATAGTCTTCATCTTTCTGCGTTTCTCCTGGATCTAGTCTTCTCTAGCAGTGTTGGCTTCTTTGGTATTCTGAGTCCACAGAGTCTGCCGGATTGATAACATCTGATAAAAATAAAAGACAAGTAATAGTAGGCAGGCTTACTAAGCTACTCATAATGACATGTCAAATTCACTGAAGCCTAAAACTTTATTTCATATTTTCCTATGAATATTGTTATTTTTTTAAAATATATCTAACTGTATAAGTACTGGAAGAGATGGCTGAGCACTCCTGCCATTTTCAGTCATGTGTTCAGCACCTAGAGGAATTTATTTGTAGTCAAACTCGAATTATCCCAGGTCACGTGGAGCATGAAGAGAGGTCTTTTTCTCTTCCAACAGTTGCAGCTGAATTTACTGTCTATTGCGGTGCTTGATTTATCTGTGACACATGGCGACATAAACTTCTTTATCTTCACTCTCACTTTCTTTCATCCTTCTTTACCAAAAATTTTTTGCTAGTAGCAAATAGACAGTTCTAAATACTGCATCTGCTTGCTCTTTTGATAAATGTCAAAATTATATGTACCAAATCCAGATTACAGTCATCAAATCTCAGAGTGAATTTCTCTGTGGTATTTTGTAATTTGTAATGCCCAGACTTGTCTTTTTCTGTCTTGGTTGAACCCAAAGGTCAGATCCCTATGAAAAATTTCTCTGTAGCATCTAGATTGGTAGTTCTTTCCTCATACGTGTTCTACCAAAAATTTCTGCAAAGGTAGCTCTTTTCTAAGGCTATAACCAAACATACAGAGGACTGTGAAATGCCTCCATACTAAACATTAAGTGTTTTGTATCCCCGAGGTTCATTTCATTCCCTGAGGGGAATGAATGCTGGGGGGTTCTCGTTTGTGCTTCCTGTGCTGGTGAAGGCAGGTGCTGAGGGAGGGATAGAGCACACCATGGCCCTGTGTTGGGACATCTGTGAGGAGCATCGAGCTGCCCCAGCAGCCTTTCAGAGGCACCTCCTGATGCTTCCCAGAACTACAGGATCCCCATGATTGTTTCCTGAAATAACAGCTTTTCAGTCAAGAATGTAAGCCCCACAATTTTCAGTGGTGAGTATGGGTGCTGACTCTGTCCTCATCTTGCTGCACGTTACGCCATAGGCAGTGCCACAAGAAAAAGTATTTCGTGTTTTTGATAAGCCATTTTTTCCTTATTGTTTGTTAATCTCATTGAAGGACATGGTCACAACTTGCTTGATGATGGCCATTACTTCTGCATTTCCTACTCTTTATTAATTATGCGGTTCTTTTTATTTCGGCTCATTTCAGTGCTGGTCAAAGCATTCATGTTTGGACGTATCTATGATTTGCAAACATGGATACGTGAAAATCTTATGAATGCATACTTTAGTTTGTTAGTGGATACAGTTGCATACGTACAGAGTTTATCTGCACACATATAAGCTGGTTATGATCATCTGAAGACCTGTGCTCTGAAATATTAGACTTTTATGTGCAGCTGTGTCGGCATCAAATGCAGTGTGTACAAACAGCTTTAAATGCCATCTCTGAAAAATAACATGCATGGAGTAATCTTGAGTCAGCGCTAAATTCAAATGTGTTAGTATATAGTTCATGTAAAATATCCAGAAATTGAACTCCGGCTCTTTTTCATGGTATTTATCTCGTTACATTTTAAGCTATCTTTTCTATGGTGTTTGTATTGTTGTACTTTAAGCCATATATATTTTTAAAATGTATTCATTTTCATTTTTCTTTCAGCAGTAATGAAGGATTTGGCTCAGAAACTTCTGAAGCCAAATACCAGCTTTAAATTTCCACTTGCCATTGCCAGGTACTAATGCTAAAATATCTCTTTTTACTGAGAACCCTTCCAAAAGGTGCAGCTGTGGGCTGGTTTCGTCTTGCACTTTGTAGCTGCGTTGGCAACCCTTGAACGTTAGGTATGCTCTCATCTCCCACACGTTGCGATAGCCTTAATGCTGTTCAAGCCTGTCTGTATCAGGGAGAGTGTAGAGTTCACAGATTGGAGAGAACCCTGGCTTGTGGTTCCTCTCATTGGTTCTCACTATGGCAAGGTAAAAATAGAGCTAGTGGAAAATCCAGCTTTTATCATGTGTCATCAGAAGCTTCCTTACTATCTGGAGACATATTACCAGACTTGTGATTGGGAGGAAGACATGAAAAGCGTAGGACAGCTTTTTAGAACCTTAATATTTTGAAGAAAATAAAAATAAAGTAGTTAATTTGAGTAGAATTTGAGGAGAAAAAAAATGATTGCTTTGAGTGAAAAACTGGTACTGGATTGTAGTAAAGGGATCTACAAAGTTGCTCAGATTCTTAAGAGTGGATTTGGTTCTCCAAACCTCTGCGCTGTGCTACAGCATGCTTCAAAGCAAAAGATACTTTTGAAATCAGGTACTGAATGCAGGTTGCATGTTGGATTTTATTTCCTTCCCTTTTACTAAAAGTGACTTATGTGAAAAATTTCTTTTCCAGCTGTAAATCTCTGAATATGCATGTTGTATTTTTTTCATCTAGTCTACTTTAAGAGTATCTTGTATTCTGGCTACGAGATTCAAATTGTTTTTCCAAAACTAGTGTAGTTTTCTTCACTTTAATCTCTGCCATTTCCTGTTGACGTTTTGAAAATGAAGGGCATTTCCCAAATGTGGCCGTGTTTTATGTAGATGTTGTAAATTGGCTTCAGTTCTACAAATTCTAGGTCTTCTTTTTTTTTTTTTTTTTCCCTAACAGATGTGCGTTTTGTGAGATCTTCCAACTTGAACATCATTTTCTATTTTCTGCAAAAGTTGTGGAGCTTAAAGTACAAGCCAGTGTGATGCAGTAATTTAATTATATGGGCAATGACAGTAATGAGTAGGAAATCCTAGAGTAGGTAGTAGGTTAAGTAGTATTCATTCATTAATAGCCTACATGCTTACAAAGCGAAAGTTTATTTGTTGCTGTTGAGCACTGTATTTTTAGATGCATTGTTCTGACATTACTATGCTGAAGGTGACTAGATTGAGGTTTGTTTGTGTGTATGTGTTTGTGTCCTTTTGCTACTGAGCTTTTACTCATCAGCTTAGTATTAACAGGGAGGTGAATATCCTGGATTTTTAGTAAATTATGTAAATATTTCATGTTTCATTTATTTATGGAATAGATTTTCTTCATTTTAAAGGCTCTCTTAATGTCTAAAATTTCAGCAACATCCCTGATGGACAAAAATTTCCAGTTTTGGAGAAATTGAATGAGATATAGGAAAGAAGAGAAGAAATCAGAAATCTTGATTTTTATTTTAATGTTTTACTGCTACTTTAATATTTTGATAGGTGCGTATTTTAGGGTAGCAGAAGAGTATAGGAAATTCTTAATTTTAACCAGTGTGTTTGCTCCATATACATGTCCTTGTAGACATGGTGTAGATTTTACGTGTATACGAAGGTAAATGTTTCCAGAAGCTTTTCATTGTCATCTAAGAACATTATTTAAGAATACTGTGCAACAGAGGGATTCAGTAGCAGACGATGTAGATGAAAACACAGGGATGCAGAGGCACGCTGAGATCTGTATTCGCCCCATTCTTTATATCCCGTCGGGACAGACAGTATTGTGTGGCATCTTTCTTCACTCTGCAGTGGCTTCCTCTCATGAAGCCTTCACCTGGGATTAGATCCCCTTTTTGGTTTCCTTCAGCGATTAAGCTTCGTTCATCAGTCATAGCCCACCCTTCATGTAAAAAAAATCTAAATCTAGTGGCAAATGGAATTATCTTTCTAAATACATCTGTTTATAGCTACTTGCAGAGTATCCCTTGCCATCTTTTCAAGGCATGTTACATGCTACATGTGAGAAACCATAGTTCTCTCTGCTGCCTGAAGGGAAGGAGAGCAGCTGAATATGCAGGACAGACTGTCCTTGAACTGCCACGCTGTCACCTGAGAGGTTTCAAGTGTCTGTCAGACTGACTTCCACTTGGTACAAGTCACTCTTTCTCCTTATTTTTCTCTCCTTTCTTTTTGCGGTTTCAGTTTAGACTCAAACACTGCCTCCATCTGGAATTATGAGATATGCATCTTTGTCCAGAGATGATGCAATTTCTTTGCTGTTACTTAAGAAGGAGTAGAGTACCTAACTGTAACTGGCTACCTAGGGGAGCAGAAAGTTATTAAGTAAAAGTATGTAACTGTTCTTAAGTCCTATTCTTGCTTTGCTGACATGCAAGGGATGTATTTTATGCCCTTAGCTTTCCATGAGTCTTTTAGTATGTGTCATATTTCAAGTATTTTCTTAGAATACCCTTTGATTCTGATCTGATCTGATCTTTCAACATTCTTTCAGTAGATTTGCCCTTACCATAAGGTAGATTCATAGTATGGGGTTGAAAAGAATTCTGTAATCTGATCAAATGGTCTTTCTGTATTTCAGTATGCCTCAGCAGAGGCTGCTTGGACTGCGGAGTCTTGCATTTGAGCCCAGCTTGTGTTTGATGAAGCAGATATGATGCTAAGCTGAAGGAAGTGTTCCAGTAAGCACCTGAAGGTGGTTTGAAGATGTGAAGAGATGTATACATCATCTCCTTCCCTGAGTAGCTTGTTCTATATTAATTACTGCATTTGGAGGTCTTCTGGTCAGCTACACTTATATAACACATGCTTTATTTGTGTGTAGGTTTTAATTGTAAGGTTATACTAACTCAGCTATCTGACAGAGCTTGAGAGTTTATGTCAACTCATTTGCATGTTTAAAATAATTGTTGCATCATAAGGAAGGAAGTAGTGTGGTTTTTAACAGAACCAATCCTCTACAAGGTATGCAGACAATCCTTAGCTACACTGCTGTCTTTTATTGTTTTACCATAGGAATCTAATATCAACTTTTCCTTTATTTTGCTTAAGATCCTCAGTGTAACTAGTGTGTAGTCATTAGGGTCGTTTTGCTTGTCTTTTCAGGCTACAAGCAGAGCAGTAGAACTCCTTTGATCCCCAGGGTCTGCTCCGATTTTCCATGAGTGATTGAGAAGTAACATCAGCAGGCCAGGGATCTCCTTAGGCAACCCTTGTGAGACTCCTGAATGCTCATTTTCTGGGCCTTCTATGTTAAAAATTTTATGATTAACACATGTTTTTCTCGTGTCCTTCTCAGTTATGAATGGACTGGAAAGTAGTTCATGATCTTTATTCAGGCATTCTGCTGCATCTTTCAAGGGCACATTTCAGTACCAGTATGCCGCCTTCTTCTACTATAAATTTGTAAATAATTTATTATCTTTCATTCTTCTCTTCAATTTTCTTCACTTCCAAAGTTCAGTAATTTCTGTCTTTTCCACTTGCAATTTTTTCACATTTTTAGAAAGATATGTAATTGCTGTTCCAAAATAGGGTAAGTTCTCAGTGAAAATTGCCTGCTGTTTCAGTTGTGTTAGTTTAATTTTTGCCTATCTAAAAGGTATTAACTTAAAACTTTATATTCATATTTTGCTGTCATTTCTTTTTTTTCCATCCTCCTTAGTTATCGTAGTAGTTCTATTCAGTCATGTGCACGCATGCAAATGGATACGTGCATGTATGCATTTAAGAAGCGCTCTGTTTGTTTTTGATGAATTTAATTGAGCAGACATCACCATTGTTTAGGCAACTGACAAATTTTACTTCAATGGTTAAGCTCTGTTCATCAGTCAAAACCCATCACAGCGTGCCGGATGTTTCTGGCAGCTGTTTAATAATATCTTTACATAAACATTCTTGTGTTCTAGGAATTCAACAAGATCTCTTTAAAACTTTTAAATTATTCTTTTGGCAAAAACAGTGCATTGGGAGATTGATCATCTCTGACATCACGGTGTTAGAATATTCATTTATATGGTATGTTCTCTCAGCAAAGAAACTATTGCGTGAAAGCTGTATGGAGATGTTATGCAGGTTTATTTGGATCTGCATGATGTTCTTTTCTGATCAGCTCAACATTTATTCTTAACCAGTAATTGTAGAAAAGAAAATTCTTTCTTCAAAAAAACCTACAGTGTTAATACTGCTAGGCTTGAAGAACAGAAATATCTATCTATCTATCTATCTGAGCTGTTTTGTGAGTATGAACCTGTTTCTACTGCTGTTCCCAACTTTTATACCTAGTGGATCCTGAACTCCCATATTCTGATGTGTTTAGTTCCCTCACCTGGTGTACACTGGATGTAAATATTTTAGGAATAATTTTTTTTTCTTTCCTCTCTTGCATTGTATTTCTGTCCTCCCATAGGTGGCAGACTTTTATTGTACTTTTTCTTCCTGTGTAAAATGGAAGGTGAATTTAGGACTGATTGAATTCTGTGAAAGAAAATGCTGTAAAAATGCAATCCTCGTGATTTTTTCCAGCTTTCTGTAAAGTTTTGGAATGTTCTTACTTAGGCCTGACGAATGAGATGTTTGCACAATCTTTTACAGCTTACTATTTTACAGTTTACTATTTAAAAATGAACTGGTTTCATTTTATGTCACGATATTCATAAGTGATGGTTGAATTCAAGTGTAGTGTGGCTTATTTTTATTTTTTTCTTTTACAGCTTTTTCACTTCCGGATCTTACAGAGCAGTTTTCACCTCCTGATGTTGCTCCTCCAATCCTCATCAAGATAATAGAGACAATTGAAAAGAAAGGTAGGCTGAAGAGTTATCTACCAAGAGCTTTTTATTACTTGTGTGAGCCAAGACTGCAGAATTAGATCCAGAATGGACATCTCCCTGTCCTAGAGCTGCAAAGGCATCACATTACTCAACTGATACGAAAATAATCTTGTTTAAGGTTTGTTGCTGAGAGGCTATTCAGACCTGAGCAAAGATAGAGGAAGAAGGGATTAGATTTACCTTGTTTTTTTCTAACTCGCTAAACTCCTAAGTTGGTTGTGGAAGAGGCATCATAACACTGAATTGGATACAAGGCCAAATAAGTAATATGTTTCTCCAAATCAGAAAAAAAATATGAACTGAACATGAAAAGGTTAGAAGAACTGTTTTTATAGTTCAGGAGGCAGATCTTTATTAGTGCTGTGTGCTAAGACAGTCAGTGATAATTTTTATGATTTTTTTGCTCTCCTACTTTTTCATGTTATGTCTCTCTGTCCTTTAGAGGCTTTCATCTTTCTTCCTCTGTCTTCTACTTCTTTTGCCCTTTCTCTCTTTTCCTGGCTTCTCTGTGATACCTCCTTCATAGTGCTGATGAGATTAGGAGCAGCCTTGCTCCTTCCGTGGGCTTGGAAGCAAGGAAGATGTGATATTCTTACAGATACAGACTGCTGTCCTTGGGGATAGGGGTTCTCACATAGTGCTGTGATACTGAAAGACTGTAATCTTTTACTGAATGAGGAAGAGTTTGCTAATATTAGTGAGAAGAGCCAGTGTTCAGCAACAGATTGCATAAACAATGACTGCTTCCAGGAAACACCAATGAGAATATTAGATTGCTGGTGTTCTGCTTCCTTGGGTACTGTCTCATTTCTTGTGTCTTCTGTATTTTCCCTGAATTAGCGAAATTGTAAACAGAATCTTTCACATGCAAGCATTGCATTGATGTCTTTTATTCAGGTGCATTCTGAGACATACTATATGATGCATACATCCTCTCTTACAGAAGTGATGTGACACACCCTGTTTACACACTGAGGTTTCAGGCTCTACAGAATGTCAGTGGTAACCCAAGACTTGCCTGTTCCTTAGAAGAGACTGTATGTCTCTGTTAACTGCGTAGAGTACCAAAGGGTGAGCTTGCTTGTAACTTAGTCTTTTAGTCTCAGTTAAGTCTATTCAGGCTTAATGCTAATTAGGATGTGTCAGAACTTCTGTCCTGTCCCATTCCTGAGCCTGGTAAAGGAAGATCTGTCTCCAGCGTTGCTCCTGCAGGTTGTTCTCTTTGCTGTGTCTGCTGCCAAATCCTGACCTTCTGTGGTCATCACATGGAGCGTTGCACAGCGTATGGGGGTCTGCTGGGATCTCGGATCTTCTATGGCCAGCTCTATTTGCAGAACCAAAAGTTAGCATGTACAGAGAAGTATGTTACAGCCTTAAAAAGCAGTTGTATTTAGTAGGAGCATAGTGGTGGGAGAATGTTGCTAATTTATTCTATATGTACTTATTTGAAGAATGCAGAAGTATGTTGTTACATGGCAGCAGTCCCTGAAATATTAATACATCCCATCAATTTTGTTTTGAAGGTCTGGAGTGCTCAACTTTGTATGTAACACAAAGCTCAAGCAGCTCAGCAGAATTAAGACAAATTCTTGAGTGTGGTAAGTACAGCTCTCTTCCCTGAAGAATTAGATGGATTTTGGGGTCACACTGATCCTGTTCTCTTTGCTCCCCTGCTTGAGCTTATGTATAACTCCAAATAATATAATAAGACAAATATCAGTTAAAAATATTTGTAAAGTTTACGCTTAATATGGAAAAGTATTTTTTTTACTCTTGCAGATTGTCTTTTTATTCACTGCATCAGTTCCTCTTCCATGAATAATATTTTAGTCATTTGCTGGCCACCTGCTTGTTCAAGGGCTAAAAGTTCAGCTGCACGATATATTAAAAAAAAAAAAAAAAAAAAAAAAAAAAAAGAGGTTTTGTGTTTGGGTTTTTTCTTTTTGAAGCAAGAGGAAGACACATCAGTCCTATAGTGCTACCAGTTAATATTTTGTAAACAAATGGCCAATTGTTTACATACAGTTCTGTGCATGTGTATTTGTGGCTGGAGAGGCAATAGCTGAACGTTCGCTGTCTGGTATGGAGATGACGACGGAAGGGAAAGAAAAAGATTTGAGCCAATGTTGCTGCAAAAGTTTGGGTTCTTAGGCTTTGGGCAGTGAAAATGCAGTTACACCGCTAATACCACATACCCATTCAACTTCTCTGACATACACTTCCTTCTCTTTTGGTATTATGGTTTATATGCCTTATGCCAGAATGTATAGGTGTGGCAACACTTAGCTGCACTGTGAGAAATGAGGAGCTATTGTAGCAGCAGCACTTCACTATGCTTCTGCAAACTGATGTGCAGTGTGAGCTGCTTCTTGCATGAAGAAGCACAAAAATACAAAAGCTAGAAACTGGTTACATGCCATGGTGCCAAATGAACAAAGCAAGCAACTCATACTCCTCTCTTCATTTTTAGTAATTACAAGTATTAGCAAAATAAACAAGAGGTGATGCTATGAGTTGACTGTTCCTTCAAATCAAAAGAGCATCTGCTCCTCTCTTGACTATGGTGGAAGAGAAGAGGTACATGCATGAAAGCAGAGAGAGAATATATGCATGTGGTGCTAACAGCCTAAGCCCTATTTTTAGGATAGTTGTTATATTTCAGTCCATATAAATCCACATTTTTACAGCACCAATATGAGTGCAGATCTTAATTTATCACAATCCCGTGTTAAGTCTTTAAACTGGTATACTTTTATGAAAGATCTGTCTATCTCCTAAGATCAAGAACTTGTGGTTTACATTTATTCTTATTTAAAATGTAATTAGGTTTGAGGAGAGAAAATCAGGATTTTACTTGTTAGTAACAGAGTCTCTTACTCTGTTCTCTTTAAGATATTATCAGGGTCTTACAGGACAGAGCCAGTGTGGTGGGTGTCTGGACACATGGATACAGAGAGATTGGATCTTTGCTACCTACTCTCTTGACTTAGCAGTGTGCAAGTCAGCTTTGTTCTCCAAACTGTGAAGAGCATTAATGTGCTGTTCTGCTTATCGTTAAAGCACTCTGCATTTTAATTTGGATAACTGCCTATTAGCTTCAACACAGTGCTGTTTAGCTCCAAAATCAAAGCTGTCTTGCAGCTGGCCAGCTCAGTAGATGGAAGAGTTAAGGTCTGTTTATGACTTTACACTCAAAATGCTGCAAAGTAGCTCAAGTCAACTCTTACTCACACATTCATATGTAGGAATGGGTCAACACTGAGAGAATCAGGACTTAATTTATGAAATAAACATCCTGTGAGCAACAGAACTGTTGAAAACTATTGTAAATTTGTAGTTGGTCAGATTTCCTGATGCTTAATTGCTTTTGTAGAATTCGTGGCCACACTGCAAGTTTTTTCATTATTTTCTCAGAAGGATTCTTCGGGATTAAACTCTGCTCTAAGCTTTCTTTTGGGAAGAACAGGAAGGAGGAGGAGGAGCACCGGGTGTCTCACTAACCTCTCTTGACTTTTTTCACAGAATGTGTAGGCACACCATATAGCTGAGTTCCCTACCTCCCAGTAGAATTTGGTTCAAGCTGGCTAAGTACATTCTAGAGTTATTCTACAGGAGACTTGACTAGCCTAAAAAGTTGTTCAGTGTTGGTATCTCTAGATTCTTGTCCCAGATGTGTCTTTCTGTAAACTTTTGGGGCTATACTGCACCAGACTTCCATGTTTTAAGAGGAAAGTCAAACTTGCTTGCCCTATTTCTGTGTTTTCCTATTTTCAATTTTGCTGCTGGTATTCCTTGCTCCAGCACAAGAAGTAGTGGTACTCTCAGACCTTAGTTTGAGTCATAACAATACTGGAAGGATACCAGGTTTTACAAGATAAATCCCAACTGCTAGATAAAACACTGAGCAGCTCGTTCTGCACATGTGTATTTGTTTCCACTTACTCACATAAATATTTACAGATATGGGGCCCCAAGTTGTTAATTGAGCTTCCAGTCATGACAGCACTAGCTGTCAGCACAGAGCCTGCATTTGAGTGAAGCCTTGATTAATACTTACTTCTTACACAAAATATTTATAGGTAAAACAGAGACCTGTTAAGAATATTCTGATATTCCGTAACATTACCAACATAAGGCAAATCACTATCATGAGTTCATCCTAGCACTGTGTATGACTGAAAGCCACACAGCAATAGAAGTTATTTGTTTCATCAGATGTGAGAGGCCTGGGTACAGTGTTGAGCACTATATATTCAAGTCTTAACGATGTGTTTTGATGTTTTAGATTGATTTATTTCTTTTGAGTTCTTCATAACCAGATATTAATAATAATTCATAAACCAGATATTAATTAGCAGTTCTGGCTTGTTATGAGGGGGTAATGTCATAAGTCTACATTTTTCTTCTAATTGCTAATGCTTTAGAAGTATGTTGTTCTTTCCTTCCAGATGCCTCTTCATTGGATTTAGAAACCTTTGATGTGCACACTTTATCCGATGCTCTCAAGAGGTATCTCCTAGATCTGCCAAATCCCATAATTCCAGCAACTGTTTACAGTGACATAATTTCTGTTGCTCAAGGTATGAATACCAGATTATTTCAAATGTCAAACAAAAAGCTTTTTTTAGGGTTTTTGAGTTCTCAGTGATCCAGTACGTAACCCAGAGAACAAGGAAGATTCTGCACAACCTGGCAGTATTTCAGAAAAAAGTAGACACCTTTACTGTTTTTGATGGGAGCTGTTTCAGTTCAGATCTAGATCTGTGTTATTGACTTAAGTGTTTAGGTAAGCATAATAGAAAATATACGGGATAACGTAATTCTCTGCATTTTAGTAGGTAGAATGACTATAGAAAAACTGGGGGGAAAAATCAAGGACTTATCTGTGTGCAGAAAGCTAATTTTTAACTTTTTATCAGCGCTGACCAAGTAAATGTATTAGAGGTCATGGTGTTCTGCAGTATGTTGGGAGTTACAGATTATGAAGTGACAAATACATGCATGTAAGATTCATCATCTACGGTGCTCATTTCAAACAAACAGCTTACAGGCTTTCAGCTCATCAGCCGAGTACTCTTCTGTATGTCTCAGGACAGGATATTGTTACTGGTAACCTTCAAAGTTAGAACAGCACCTGTGAGGCTTATCTAGTGCATCTCAGAATTACCCAATCGTGTGACGCTAAACACAAGACAGACTTCTACCAGTACACTCTGAACACATTGTGGTTTTTACCAAAATGCGTATCTGTTTCCATTTGACTTCTGAATACTTGTTCTTTACTTTTCCCCAAGCATTTCACTTATTTTCCAAAGAAGAAACAAATCTTAGAGCACTAATGAAGGACTGAATTTTTACTATTCTTTTGCAAAATCGATGCTTCCAAAAGAGTGACATATTTTTACATTTTACTTGCTGAATATTCCCATGCTGATATCGAGATCCTTTTATCTGTTTATTTGCAGATGTGCAGAGCCCAGAAGAATACGCACAGTTGCTGAAGAAACTCATTAGATCTCCAAATATACCTCACCAATACTGGCTCACGCTCCAATATTTGCTCAGACATTTCCTCAGACTTTGCCAAGCCTCCAGCAAAAATCTCTTGAATGCAAGGTCTCTAGCTGAAATTTTCAGCCCTCTCCTTTTCAAATTCCAGATAGCAAGGTACGTAGGACATCTTTATTAAATTCTGTACCATAACTTAGGTTAACTGTATACAAAAGTAGTTGTAATGAATTAATTTTGTGACCTGACTTCCAGTGGGGAGAGTATTCTGGTAAATTTTTCCAATTCTTTTGAATAATACTAGGGTAAAATGTTTGTATTTTTCCTGTTTCTTACTGTCTAATCCATCTCCTACAGCTCTGATAATACTGAACACCACATAAAGATTCTAGAGATTTTAATTACAAGTGAATGGAATGAGAGACAGCCTGTACCAGGTAAAAGTTATTTCTAATTTTAAAAGTTACACATTAAAAAAAGTTAGATTTTTTTTAATAGTAAAATTCAACTTAAGGACAATAAATGCTTGTTGCTTTTCTTTCTGTTCAAACAATGTAAAATGCATAATTGCAGAACTAAGTTGTTTATATTTTTCATAGTAATGTGTAACATCTGTTTTATAAGAAATTATCTTTTTCATTAAATCAGCCTAGTATCCATAGTTTCTACAACCTTAAGATTTTCATTCCTTTTTCATTAAAGAGAGAACATCAATTTTGTAATTTTAAAACCTGTAAAACAATAAAATGTGTATCATGCAGTGGAGGTGGGAGGAGTAAATTCTGGAGATTTTATTTAATTGTCACTCAACTCCTAGAACTTTCTTAGAACTGCAGTAGCTCAGAGATCATCTGAAGAAGTCAAGGCTTTCCCTTTTGTTTATGTTATGTATTTTTTTTTTTAAATCCGGAGACTCAGAAGACTCATTTATGAATAAACTGCAAAAAATATTAAAAACACATTCAAGAAAATCAGATTAGATAATCATTTTGGTGCTGTGAGTTAGCATCTAATTTAGCCAATAAGCTAAAAAACCTTTCTCCTTTATGCAGAAATCCCTCTTTTAAAATCTCATACTTGGTAGAAGCAAGGCAGAGTTGCACACGGTGTACAAAGGAAATTATTAACACAGGGACACTGAATGTATTTGATTGAAGTAATTCCTTTTATAGCCTACTGACAAAGAGTATCTGAGCAAAGGATAGGGTCACAGTGAATAGAACATTGGGCATGGTATAGCTCTCCCACCTCTATTCACTGTACAAGGTAAAGTTCACGACAGTAGGATTTGTAGGGCTGCTTCAAGTTTTAAAGAGCTGGAACACAGCAGCAGAAAAACAGCAGCAAAAACCTACCTTATTGCTAGTATTACATGTAGGTGCATTCTGTAATCCCCTCCATCAACAAATGATTAATTTAAAATGTCAAAAGCAAAGGTTTTTGTTCCTACTGCTTTGATTGGAAGGTTTTTCCAACCTTGCCAGCTCTATTAATTTGTAACATTTCCCTAACAGCTAGTGTAAATGTATTTTAAGCTGATTTATAGTTCCTTGGTTTTTTTCACTTTCCTCAAAATAGTTTAGCAGGCATTTCCAGAACCACTCTGCATTTCTGTTCCTAATGTTTTATTAAAAACAGGAGAGTTCAAACTTTTAATGACCTCTTGTATTTCCTTATTAAAAATCTGCAAATAACTGCTCATTATTAAAGAATGAGTTTTTCTTTGCCACACGTTTAAAGCATTAAGAAGGAAAATGCATTATTGACTCTTCTGTGCTCGACAGAGTTTGGTAATAGCAGTTTTTGAAATTATGTGTTTGCAGATACTTTAGGAGATGTAGATTTAGGTGACTTGAGACAGTTATGTGTGGGATAGTCAGTATTGTTTCTTGAGTTGCAAAGTGAGAGTTACTGAAGTTGCACTTAAGAGATCACTTAGTTGCATATAGTCCCGCGTTTCTTCATGTGAGGAACATACAAAAGTGAAAGGTGTGTTGAAGTTAGAACTACTAATGAGGAAACAGTCATCCTGAGAGTAACATTAGAGCACTTGAAGAGATATGGCTGTATTCATCAGATTTAGAGTTTGATGCTATATTAACAATTAAGCATTAGTCATTAAAAACAAATATTTGTTTTTAATATTGCTTCTGAGTTAATTAATATTTTGTAATGCGGTTGTTTATTTTGAGGATCCTTCTGGGATTTCTCACAGGACAAAAATAGATCTCCTTCTCTTTGTGTGTGACAGCTCATCCTGAACAATGGAATATTTTTAGTAGAACATTTGCACATCTATTAATATGCCGAAAAAAAGCTTAGGTACAGATTTTCAAACTTTGCAGTCTGCGGTTAGCTACTCTGCTCCTAGGCATGTAAAGCACTTGGAAAAGTTCTAGAAGTTGAGTCTTTACTGAATGCTGAATGAGTCTCCTGGATTAGGACACAAGCCTGTACTCCGCACCAAAATCGTTTGGTGACCTGAGCATTTGTAGTGCTGTGTTTTTATACTTCTCATAGAACTTTTCCAAATTATGAACTTCAAGATAATTGATTGCAGTGGCTTGAATTTCCATAAAAAAGTTTAGAGGCGTTGTAATAAAGAAAGATGTTTAGCAAAGAGAATTTATTTGTCACGTAAGTGTTCTGAGAATGACCATCTATAACAGAATTTTAAAATTGCAGAAGTTCTAAACAGAAAGAATCTTACTTGTTGAAAATAGTGTAATGATAATTAAGCAATTATTAAGCTATAATTAAGCAAGTAAGCCAGTGCTGCCAGTTTCTTTTCTTTTCCACAGGCTGAAGGGTTAGCATTCTCCTTTCTTTTCTCTTTCTGTTATTCTAAAGCCCGGATGAAAACATTCCATCTAAAATGAATTGCGCATGAAATTCTAGTGGTATCTTAGGCAGTGAATAGATACAGAAGATGTTGGCCTGGAGATCGAGCAGGGAGGAGACCGTCACAGTTCTGAAGTGGAAGAGTGTAGAGTGGCTTTGGATGTGCGAGAGGAAGATGGGCAGGGAAGTGAAGGGGAAGGAGGAAGAGGTGAACAGCAAGAGGAACATGGGGAGCCAATGGTGGCATTGTGGGCAGGGGCTGGAAGGAGCTGCCATGTGTTACCCACCTTGAGACTGCCTGTCCCCTCTTACTGTTGTAAAATAAGCTTGGAGAAGTGGGTTTTACTATTCCTGAGGTCATAGTTAAGAAGAATTGAGATAGTGAGAGTGCCTTACACCTAACTGCTGGGGATTCAATGAGAATCCTGGTAGTATCACCAAGGTGCAGGCACTTTGCTTTTAGCTGTACAAAAGATCAGAAAGATTAGCAGATGGTAATCAATGCAGGGGAGGTTATAGAGGCTCTTCCTTTTTTTTCTGGAAATCTATCTCAAAGCTGCCCTGAACTGTGCTGGTCAGGTTCAGCTCACAGTCCTGTCTGTAGAGTCTGAGGGCATGATGGGGAATGTATGAATGCTGTCCCTTGTCTGGACTTTTCATCATCATGTCACAGGTTTTGCTGGGTTGTTGGCTGTGCAGAGCATGGCTTGGTGTGTGAGCAGGGGCAGTACATCCCCTGGGAGAACTTCGTACTAGCTGTTGTGCATTGGCTTCTCACCCGGCAGAGGGCTCCCCTTCTAAGCTAATGGAAGTCAGGCTTCATAACTGGTGTAGCAAAGAGCAAAATGCATTGCTAATGTCAGCCCTAGCAATGCTGATTTCTTACATTAGATTTTGAGAGTAGGGCATACTTTATATTTCCCAATACCAAGTTGAATGTATTTGGTAAAACTGAAATATGTGGCATTGTAAGAATTGTTTACAGATTAATGTGTGTTACTTTATATTTGTACATAAGTGTATGCAAACCTGTTGGACTTGATCAGTCCTTTTTCTGCTTTATGCATCATTTTATAGAAACAAATTGGTTATTGATATTGATAAACGAGCACTGTGCTTAAGACTGCAAAAAGAAGTATGCCGTTGCTTTCTGCAGATGCAGATCTAATGATTCAGTGGGCACCACTCAGTATGTTGAAATTTCAATTTGAATAAAAGTTAAGAAGGGGCAGTTGTGTGAAAATGCTGGAGTGTGCATGTAAGAATCTAGTTTTTTGACAATATGCGTGGCTCCTTCTGCAGGATGATTAGATGTTCATTTTTGCACAAGGCAGAGGAATCAGAAAAAAAAAGCCTGGACTTAGGAACAGAGTCTTATCTTTCATCTCTGCCTGTGTACCCATGCTTTTTAAAATGATAAGCAATTAAGTGAACCAAATTTGGGTTGTCTTATCTTCTTTGAAAATATGCATCTGTATCTTGGCCCTATAAAACAAAAAATGTTATCAAGCTCTTTTGTAATTTTTAGCAGTAAATAGGAGGCAAATCAATTACCATAAGGAGCTACGCTATTCCTTTGCTGGTGCTGTGCAGTGCCATGCATTACAGTAGGCTGTCCTTTTATGATGGCACTGCTTTAAATTATATGTATAACTGATAATTGTTCTAGTAGGCAAAGGCTAAAATTTGGAAAGTTGAGTGATTTTTATAGGTGCGGTTAATCTATCACTGTAAAACATTAAAATTGTACTGAAGATATTTGGGTTTTAGTAGTATAATGAAGTATAAGTGAATTTTGGTAGGTACACTATTTTGTAGCATAGAGGGATTTGGAAAGGGGGAGTGTTTGTGGGGTTATAATTTCAGTGCTATTTGACTGCCAGAAAGAGCGCAAGCACATCTTATGGGACCCTGCTACCAGAAGTTCTTAATTGTTTCCAGAAAGTGGGAGGAAAATACTCATCTTCGTCCCCTTCCTCCTTTCTCTGAATTGAAACCTGTGGTCTGCTGCTTCTCCTCTCACTTTGGATTTACTTCCTTGTAAAGGTATAGCTGGCAAAGAAGTTAACTTCGGTGCACAAAACAGAGCAGGCTCTTCAATTGCTGCTCCATTCCTTAAGAAGTCAGATCTCCACCAAACAGTAAGGCAAGGAAGATAGATTTGACCTGGACTGCTTCGTCTCTGGACAGTCCCCTTTCCCACCTGCCTGCATGAAGTGAGTAACCCTGACATGCTGGCAAACAACATGGATAGAGAGAGGTGTTTTCTCTGCTATTTCCACTTCACAAGAACTGGGTAAAATGCCTCGCAGCTTCATTCTGAGGGTTTTCATGCAACACCTGTATTTGTGATCCAGAGTAGGAGGTGATGCTGTGGTTGCAAGCAGGCTGTTTTGCTTGCACAGGGCTGACCTGAGAGATGCAGCTCTTTTCAAAGAAGATTTTGATTCTGTTTTATTTTTCGGCAGAAAGTGAGCCACTTCCTGTAGTTAGTTTGTTCTTAGTGTGTTTCTTCAATACTGCACTCAGCAGCAAGTTACAGAGCCTATTTAGAGCTTCTTACAATGGTCTTCCCGCTTACTTAGCTAAAATGAGAAAGTTAGCTCTGCATTGACCACTTGTTGGCTGATGACAACTTTTACTTTGAATTTGGCTCCCCTCCCCCACCTGAAATCCCTGGCTCAGCAAATATTTGAACCTGCCCAAGTTAATCATGAAACTGAGATCTTTATCTCTGAGCGACATGCAGGCTACTGAGGGTGGTGGTTTCTTTTTTTTCTTTTCTTTTTTTTTTTTTTTTTTTTTTTTTACAGTACTAAAGTCAGGTTGACTTTTTAATGATGAACCAGAGTAAGTGGATACCTTCTGCAGAGCACAGAGCTGTAAGCAGTTGAGAAGAGGCAGAAGGCTGGGATTTTTTCATTGCATATTACAGAGATTTTGGTGGAACAGTGGTTGGAAAGCAGAGTCTTCTTTTTCAGAATTATCTTCTGCTTCAGAGAAGTTTCCTCAAAGAAGCTCTTTGTTTCGCCTTTTTTTTTGTAAGAAAGATTTTTATAAGAGGAAGCCAATTTTTCAGGTTGTTGGATTATCTTTTCAGGCTGTATTACAAGGGCAAGCATTTGTGATGCATAATTTACAAAGTAAGTGATTCTGAATTTCTTTGTGTGTTTTTCGTCGCCTTGTGGAAGTATTTTACTGTAACTGATTACCAAGTAGGGATTTCATGATCTTAAAATATGGGAGTGAAGGTCAGGTACCTGCGGGTTACGCAGGGAAATGCCTGTCTGCCTCCTGTCTTTCCCTGCCCGCGAGCAAGCCTGCCCTGGGCTGAACAGCAGCCTGCTTGTGCAGCACGGCAGACTGAATTCAGCCAGCGCTGAACCCCAGGAGAAGTAATTTCTCCTGAAAGACTTCATTCAACAGAACAATAAACGTTGCTGATCCTACATTTGACCTAAGTGCAGCGATGTAGTCTTTGCAGGAGCTTTTTGTAACCTAATTTAAATAATTACCTTGGCAACTCAATGTTTAGGTAGCAGGTGGGCAAACCTCAGAGCATGGTGTCAGGACTTGTGCGTGGGATGAGTTCAAGTATCCTGTTTCACTTTGAAAATGGAAGGAATCTTTGGAGCATGTCTACCTAAGCAGGGAGGGGAGTCTGCTTCACAACGAATTTAAGCTCGTTAACATACAAAGCAAACCAGCGTGTGTTTTTTGTAACTGTTGGTACTCCAGACATGTTCTGATGTGTTAACGCTTGTGTGAAGGCAGTGGGCTGGTGAGGGGAGCAGAGGGAGGGGAGACGTGTGAAATGCTTGGGAAGGGTAGAAATTGTCTTAGTTTTTTAATGAGTATTTGTGAGATAGAGCACGTTTCAGCTGCAGCAGGATTCCTTATGATGAGGCACAGATAGTTGCTACAGTTGCCCTTTGTTGTGATTGTTTTTGGTGTCTGGTTTTCTGCTGCCATAGAGGATAGTGAGTATGAAGCATTCGGATTGCTTTCCACAGCACTCTGCTCTGGAATCAATAGTCTGTTCTGTGCGTGTTTCCCAAAGAGGTCTGACAGAGTGGCAGTCCGTGATCGGGGGTTAGAAAGAATATTTCTGAGCACCAGGAGTACACGGGAGGCATAAAGTGAAGTTTGGAAGAAGACGCTGACAAGGGCTCTTGCTTTTAAAAACAGTTAACGTGGTAAACATCTCAGTGAGATCCAGGTAAAGAAACAGTGTGA
Organism: Pavo muticus; assembly: GCA_016647715.1. NCBI lineage: Eukaryota > Metazoa > Chordata > Aves > Galliformes > Phasianidae > Pavo > Pavo muticus. Next base: position 2,005,805 of record JACDJE010000043.1, read on the forward strand.
AAAGGTAAACTAAATCCTGCTGAATCCTGACAAACTGGCATTTTATATTCAGCACAATCATTTTTCAAGATCTTAATTCAGTTTTTTACTTTCTTCCATAGGGTAGGAGAGCCTGGTGAACGTACGGTTTTTTGATGTCTAGGTTTCGAAATGAGTTAGTCCAGATCAATTGGAATTGTATTTTATTACGTAAAATAAGGGGAGAGGCATCTATTGCAGTGCATCCACTTTATATAGTAATTCTAGGAGCATCAGATCTGTGTGCCCATTAAAATACAGAAATCTGTACAGTTTGAAAACCTAATACATATTTCATTGTGTGGATACATACATGCCTAAGTACGTGTGTGTGTAATGGGCACCTAACGGGTACGGACACACACAGACACGCATGCAGAGTCATGCTCTTATTCCCTTCCACATCACTAACATGTACAGAAACCCTTTAAAGCCTTTTCAGCAATAACTCTAGGCATCTGAGTAGGAAAATGAATCTGAGAAGCAACCTACCTATCCATAAAGGGAGCTGCGCTGTGTGTGAGCGTGCATGTGTTGTGTGCGCGTGTGTGTGAGAGCTACGTGCTGCAGCATATCAGCCTTTTGTCATCCTGCCAGCCTTGGACTGTACCATGCTGCAAAGTCAGGAAAATGAAATGGAAGCAAGGGTGTGCAAAGAGAGCCCGCTCGGTCTTTTTGCTTGTAATACCAGGTTTATATTGCGGTTCTGCTAAATGCGGGTTCTTTCTGAAACTGAAATTGTTTTAAGATTAATGTAGAACAAAATGATGAAGCAGGAGTGGTCTGGTGACATTATTTTGACATGATTGGCTGAGGATTATGATGTAATAGGTTACAGTGCAGCCCCTTATAGGTTTTAAAATGAATTCCAAGACACCATTACAAAGAGAGCCTGACTCTTTCCTTGTATCTGAGCTTACTCAGTGAAACTCATACAAATGTACAATACTGTTTGGAATATGGAAGAACTGGATATAGAATATCCTAAGACAGATATAAACTGTGGCACAGACTTGATGTTTTACATAGAAATGGATCCACCAGGTAAAACTGCTGTCTTATTATGGAAGACTTAATTCTTTTTGGTCTGTATGGTAGCTGCTGAAAAATTCTTAGTGGATATGTACGATTTATTTACATTGTCATTGATACAAATACTTTTTCCTTTTTTTCTTTAATAAGAATTAAGTTGTGTTTTAGTGCATGGTTATAGTAACTAGAATCATCATAACCTGTAGAAATACCTGCCTGCTTAATTGATTTTTTTTTCTGAATTGACCTGTTTCTGTTTTGATTTTTTTTTGTCTGTTGTTAAAAATTTCATTTCTTTTATAATTTTTTTTTGCTATATTTGTTCAACGCTGTGGCTAAAAAGAGACGCTGTAATAACACTTCTGTTTTCTGAAGCAGTGATTACAAGCTGTTGGTTTGGATTGTTTTAGGAAGAACTGATTTTAAAATCTAACAATATTAATTGAATACTTGATGTCACATCATCTTTTCATACCATATAAAAATACTGTGCTCTCTTTATTTTCATTGCATCATCTTTTGTAGCCAGTATAATATACATACAGGGATGTTCATAAGGAGTGTTTTACTTACTAAGAAACTAAAAGAGCTGGGATGATTTTTTATTCCTGACCCAGTATAGTCCCCTTTGCTAGTAAGTCAGGAGTGCTGCAGTGTCTTCCTCTGGCACCCACTGGTATACGTATGCATCTTTGACATTGAGGAAAGGGGATGTGGTTTTTAATCAGCCCTGGCATTTGGAAGACAATTTATTCTGAAGAATTCTAAGATTAACACAAGGGATATTTGGGTCACGGATGGGTTTCTTAAAGTGTTTTTTGGCAAATAATTGCACAGAATGCAGAGGATCATGGAAATCCAGTTCCTAATATTAAAACGTACAGAACTGCTGTGGGTTTGTATCTTTTATTACTCAGCTTCTAGGTGAGAATACAGCAGCATTACCGTAAGGTCACTATGTAGGAGAAAAGAAAATTAATTTCTGCATGTTTTATTATTTATAGTTACCGGAGATAGTGGAAGAAGGTAAAAGCGCACTTCAGAATCTTTTTTTTTTCAAATGCTTTTATCAGAGTAGGAAGAGATAAGGTGTTATATTTTGCTTAAAACACATTATTGCAAGACTAACATACTTTTTTTTTGAAACAGTACGTCTATCTTCTTGAATTGTATTGTTTTCAGAAAAATACCTTCATTCCTTTCGTTACTTTTAAATACTGCTGGAGGTGGAAAACTCCATTTCATAACTATTTCTTTTCTCATTCATGTAATCATCTGTGATTTCAAGGGACATGTGGTCATGTTTTCAATGAGTTATAATGAACTTTTTCCCCCTTTATTTGTAGCGCTGCCTCCGAAGCCACCGAAACCTAATACTGTAACTAACAACGGCATGAATAACAACATGTCATTACAAGATGCTGAATGGTACTGGGGAGATATATCAAGGTAAATCAGCTCAAGACATGTAGTTCTCATGTTTCACTTTATATTCTTGCTGTGTTATTCTTTGTGTATGTACTCTGCTTAAGTACAGAAAAATTACAGTAATAAGAGCTATTTTTAGGATATTTTCCAACACAATCGTATCACAGTTGGTTTTACTCCAAACACGACTAAAAAGTTACTGGCAGTCCATTAGAATGTAATACGTGAAATGATTTGGTGATTGTTCTGTTGTTTTAAGATAACTGTATGAAATGCTAGCATGAAAGGACAACACTGAGAAATAAGTATTTTTTTTCTTGTTTTTCATCCAGAACCTCAACTGTAGGCACAATAGTTAACAAGCCAGACTAACAAGTGCTATGTATTAGCAACATTTTTAACTGTACTATATATAGGTACATTAGACCAGCACTGGCTGCTCCAATTGCGCAGGCTTGTATGAACAAGCAGAAGAACTCTGCAAGAATATCATTTTGTTTCAGCAGTGAGAGGACATAGAATATACTGTTTTTGTATCCCAGTTGTTCTCTAGTAATAGTAAATAAGCTATTAAATAACTCTCTGTATTTATATGGAGATCAAGGAGGCTTATAAAAAAGTTATTTTAAAACAAGAATTTAGAGCACAGAGAGATGATAAAGGAGTGAGAAGTAACTGAAATGATTAGTTACTTTTGCTTTCATTTTAGAGAAGAAGTGAATGAGAAACTTCGAGACACTGCTGATGGTACCTTTTTGGTACGAGATGCTTCAACCAAAATGCATGGGGACTACACACTTACTCTAAGGTAAGATAGTTATGCTAGGTCTGTAATACCTGACATGCAGTCCTGCACTGAAAATACAGTGTTCTTTAGGAGATAGTACTCCAAGTATGTCTGACTTTTTAACAAACTTTATTTGCAGGAAAGGAGGAAATAACAAATTAATCAAAATATTTCACCGAGATGGGAAATACGGCTTTTCTGACCCGTTGACTTTCAACTCTGTGGTTGAGCTAATAAACCACTACCGGAATGAATCTCTAGCTCAGTACAATCCCAAACTGGACGTAAAATTACTGTATCCAGTGTCTAAGTACCAGCAGGTAATTTGGTCTATTTTCTTTGTGTTCCACTTAAATACAGAGAAATTATCGCAGACCGGGGAGTCATTCGTTACAAAGAATTTCAGCTCTGTTAATATTTGAAAAAATAAAATGAGTATGAAAGTGGGTATTTTTGTTTAAAACTAACTCCAGAAACTGCTTATAAACAATTAAAACTTTAAATACTGCAGATACATTATTAAGAAACAAACTTATGTTAATAAATAGCCCACTCATTGCAGATGAAATATATCCTTTCTAGCATAAACTGCACACTTGTTACGCAAAACTGCTTTTTGTCATTAATTTCATTTGTATTTGCAGATTGTGCATGTAGGACATCTTACCTCTGTATTGATAAAAGAGGTGTCACATTGACTATGTAAACATTTGGACATTTTTAAGCAGTTCTGAAAATCCGTGCAGTGTTGATTTATGAAATATCTTTTCTTCTATTCCCAGGATCAAGTTGTGAAAGAGGATAGCATTGAAGCAGTGGGTAAGAAATTACATGAGTACAATACCCAGTTCCAGGAAAAAAGCCGAGAATATGACAGACTCTATGAAGACTACACGAGAACATCTCAGGTAAGAACAGATTTGAAACCGAAAGACTAATGTGTGTTGAGAAGAACGTTACTGTAAATTCATACTGCCATCTTCTTCCTTCCTCCTCTTCCCTTCCACTGCCTTTACTGTTGCCCAAAAACAGGAAAACAACGTACTTAATGTGCTAGCTCAGTGCAGTGGAATTGCTTACGTGTATTTAAACAGTAACCACCTGCAGCCTAACACTATGCTCAAGACTGACACATGCATCCAAAGCAATCACAAAGCTACTTTGATTTACCAGCACTTCTGCATACTGTCCTCTTCTGTCCAAGTTAAGGTTTTCAAGACACATATGCAAGGAAGCATTGTGTTTTATAACCAGTTTTGAAAAGATCTGCTTTCACTTATGCAGGCTGGAGGGATGGCGTGTAGATACATTCATAGAATGAAAAGCCGCCTCCTTCATTTTAACCAACTATTAGCCAAGTCTTGAAGCATCGGTGAATTAGTGCTGTTTTACACCACTGGAATCCAGACTGCTCCTTAAAGTTAGCAGAAAATAAGACTGAAAGTAATAGGAGAAAGATGGAGGTGTGCAGGCAATTTTCATTTCTTCACTTCAAAGACTTAGCTATCCACTAGCTATGTAGAGGCAGGAGGATGGACTAGATGACTTCTGGAGACCTGTCCATTCCACTGGCTTGTAATTTTTTATTTCAGAAAGTCAGCTGTACTTCTAAGGACTTTGGCTTGATACAAAGGGAAAAATGGATTGCCACAGGGCCTTAATCCTCAGAAATAAAACTTATTTATACAAAACAGATTGCATCTAACTCTTTGTCTAGCAGTTTTTCTTTCCTGGAAAGCCTCATCGTGATAGCCTTTTGCACAGGTCTGATTTCTCTATTTTGTACTGCAGACAGAATACATTCTGGTAATTGGATATTGAAGTCATTGTTAAAAGATGCTCAAGTGTTTCCATGATACAAGCCAATAAATTATCCCTCTGTTTGATAACCACTATAATTTAAACAACTATTTTATTTTCAGGAAATTCAAATGAAAAGAACAGCTATTGAAGCATTTAATGAAACAATAAAAATATTTGAAGAGCAGTGCCAGACGCAAGAGAGATACAGTAAGGAATACATTGAAAAATTTAAACGAGAAGGAAATGAAAAAGAAATACAAAGGTCAGTATTTGTATTTGCATTTTAAGTTTTATGATTTTATAGAAAGAAGTGATGTCAAGTATAGCTCTGCCTAAAACTAAAGTAAGATTGCAAAGTTAATGTAGTTCAGTTGTAAGGAAAGAAGACTTCAAATGGGCTAGATGTGAAACTGCAAAGCATGAAGCTACATTTAGAGAAATGACCTGTTCTTTTAGTTGTCTTGATGAGAAAACAGCAGGTATAAAGGTCAAAATAAAACACAATGAGAATATAACCTACCACATTATTCTATTCAGAATTATGCACAACTATGAAAAACTGAAGTCTCGAATAAGTGAAATTGTGGACAGCAGGCGTAGATTAGAAGAGGACTTGAAGAAGCAAGCAGCTGAATACAGAGAGATAGACAAGCGAATGAACAGCATTAAGCCAGACCTCATACAGCTGAGGAAGACAAGAGACCAGTACTTGATGTAAGTATCATTATGAATTAACAAATTCTTTCTTTGATTTTTTTTTTAACTGGCATCCAACTTCTGTAACTAATAATTTTATTTGCATTTATTGTCCAGGTGGCTGACTCAAAAAGGTGTTCGGCAAAAGAAGCTAAATGAATGGCTTGGAAATGAAAATACAGAAGAGTGAGTATTCTGAGATTTAAATTTCCTGGTGTTTGAAATCATCTTGCACAGAAGTGAGATAGAATATATTTGATTCCGGGACCACAAAAAGGGAATCTCAGGCTTAGGTCTCTTGTAACAGTGTACACAGTTAACACATGATAGCAGACCTAATGCAGGTATTCAGGAGGACTCTCTGTCACACCCTACGTGGCCGTTAGTCAGGGAAGTGTGTAATCAGGTTACCGTAGCAAAGCACAAGAACTTCACCTGTGTCTTTAATCTTATGAGTGAAATGAAGATTATAAGGTGTTAGTATCTTGGAGAGATGTCATATGGGTGGATAAATTGTTCAGAAGGTCTTTTAGGTGCAGACAGACCATTTCCAAATTGCAGTTGTTGATACTGTGGTGTTATCCTATATTAGGTAACATCAAAATAGTAAGTGAAATTGTTTAAAGAAAATCTTCATTTCCTTTGTCTCTGAGACTGTCCTTGTCAGTGAATCTGTTAAGTACTTAGATTTCTGATGACAAATTAAATTTTTAGAACTTGACTTATTTTCTGAAGTTGCAAAGCAGAGAAAATGAGTGTAATAAGCAGCAGTAAAAACAGGAGTCTTTGTAGGTGCTGAAAATAGAGCCACTACTGAATGCATTAGAATATCTTTCTCGACAAAGGAGTATGAAAGATGTACAGAGAGTCCTCTGAAACAAAGAAACCCTTCTTTCTCAAAGAATTACATCCTTGTGAGATTGCTGATCTTGGTGGACTACTTGGAGATTCTTCAGAAAGACTGATTGTAAGCAGAGTGGGAGAGGCAGCGCTCACCACTGCAGGCTGCTGGCAAATAGGCAGCTCTTGGACTGTAGAATATCAAAATGGTGGTGTCCACATGGCTGAAGCAGAGGCATCTTCTTTCAAGATGGGTTTAGCTCAGAGAATTCTTTAAAAGCCTGAATTGGCTTTGTTGGTGATTGTTTTGGTAGAGAAGGTCCTATTATACATTATTACATTTTCTTCATAATCTGGTTATAAGAAAAGAGAACCTCCTACTATTTAACCTTTCCACAAAGCTGTCTTTCATATGAATAATTAATCTGTCTACCTGTACTACCGCTCGTAGCCTTCACAAGCAGCAGATGTGATCAATACATTGCATGATTTTTCACTGCTGACCAAGTGTTCTGATCTTTGGAAATAAAGCTGACTCAGTGGGTATTGATTTCACTGGGCTTGCTGTTTACCAAAACATGGGGCAGTGGTAGAGGTACTGAAGTGCTTGCAGCATATTCTGAAGGATAAAACAGCATCCTTTTTATGTCCTTCTTCAGATCCATATGAGTATTTTTAAAAGAAACAAGGGCCATAAGTTTTATTTTTATTCAGCAAGTGAAATGTATTACATGATTTACACCCCTAGTTCAGTCTGGGAGGCAACCTACTAACCAGCAACTTAGTGTTTTCCCAAGTGATATGAAAGGACGTCTACCTACAGCACGTTGCTTGTAGCTCTGCAACATGTTTCACAAACGTATTTTGTCATATTTTGACAGCCAATACTCTATGGTAGATGATGATGAAGACTTGCCACATCATGATGAGAGAACATGGAATGTGGGAAATATCAATAGAAGCCAAGCTGAAAATCTCCTGCGGGGAAAGCGAGATGGAACATTCCTTGTTCGAGAGAGCAGCAAACAAGGCTGCTATGCCTGCTCTGTTGTGTATGTACTCTAATTCTGTGAATTATGTGAACAGCCTTTGAGGCAGCTCAAATGCTGAGCCTTGAGCAAGGGGCAGATATATATTTGCATATGCATGGTTTCCATTGGATCTTTAGGCTTAGAAGCAGATCGGCAAGTCTTGAGGCCATGAAGAAAGGAACATAGGGCACAGAATAACTTATTTATCTGCAGCTGCTAAATCCTGCCTATCTCCTGTCTCCCTAAAGTAGTACAGCACCTGGGAATTCAGGTTAAACCTAGTGTTTTACCATTATCCTACCGCAGAAGACAAGAGTGCTATGTAGTGATGAGCATTTTAAGGTTTCTTGTCAACACCTTACTTTCTAGCTTAGTTTTACTGCACTGGGAAACTAAAAACTGGTTGTTTATTTTCCTCTTTAGGGTGGATGGAGAAGTGAAGCACTGTGTGATAAACAAAACACCTACTGGGTATGGATTCGCAGAGCCATATAACTTGTACAACTCTCTCAAAGAACTGGTGCTACATTATCAACACACATCACTCGTGCAGCACAATGACTCTCTCAATGTCACACTAGCCTACCCAGTATATGCACAGCAGAGGCGATGAAGATCTTAATACTCTGGGTTGTTTGGTTTTTTTCTAAAGGAGAGATTTGACAACATTGAGGCCTCTGGAGAGAGAAGGCTCCTTTCAGCCTTACTCAAGAATTTGAGCTGCAGTGTCAAAGCTGTCTGTCTTCAGATGGGACTAGAGCTTTCCTTCACAACTGCAGTGGGAGAGGTCACAGTATTAAGCTGTGAACGTATGTTTCTAATCTGAAGTGCTTTTTTTTTTTTTTTCCCTTCCTTCCCAATTGAGAAACGGAAAACACAAGAGTGAGAAATCCTAACCTGATCTCCCTGCAGGGACATAGAGGCCTTTAACCATGGTGCTTGTTTACGACCACTTCTGAAGCTTTACCAGCTAGAACATTGGATTCTGCAGACACAAGATTTAAGAGGTCTTTTCATTCAGTTATTGGAATTTCTTGGTCACAACCTGGCTTGGATTTGGTGTTGCTGCACTCAGTGGATCCAAACACACAGCATTGTGGATTTTTTGGTTTCTGGTGAATGACATGTAGCAGAATGGCACTTTCATTTATAAGGGACACTTTAAAGGACTTCAGTTACAGTATGCTGTTAGGAGAAATCGTGATAGTGAAGTGCCAGAAAGTGTTTTGCTTAGACGTTTAAAAATCCTGTTTTAAGAAAACAGGACTTTCAATGGCATACAGTCTATTATAGTGTACATAGTATTGGATGGCTAACTATCATTGATGGAAACTATCAATACCAAACTGCTTCTCTTTTTCCCTTTCTGTTTGCTGAAAGCTGAATTCTTAGACCATGCTATGCAATACTGAATTTTCTTTAGGCTGTAGTCTTCTCTTGAGCATGTCTACAGGTTAAGCTTGTTTTTCCTTTCTTCTTTCCTTGCCTTCTTTTTACTTTTTTTTTGCCTGATGATGCATTTTTTTTTTAATGTACAGGAAGCCGCCAAGAGTTGGCTTCATAATTAAAACTATGAAATATTTTACAGTTTTCTTTGTACAGAATATTGAGCTATTAGCTCCAAGTTTTAAAAGTTTGTAATTTTTTTTCTTTTTTTTTTTTTTTTTTTGACTAAATATTTTGTTGGGCAGTGCCTGATAAGCTTCAAAGCTGCTTTATTCAATAAAAAATATATGAACCTTACAAAATATCATGGACTCCAACAATATTGTTTCAGAGATATCTTTAGAATACGGTACCACGCTATGTTTGCTTTTTGAAGCATTTTGAACTTCTGTCATGATTGTCTTTGTATTTAGAAGATAAAAAATTGTGTATCCTTCTCTGATAATGACTGCAGAAAAACAGGAAAATTTGGCTACTGGATTAAACAGGTTGGATTTCAGAATGAAATCAAGCTTCGTAGTAAATAAATGACATCTTGATGTACTGTGGCAGAATTTTTGTCAGCATGTCAAGGTATTTTCATTTCATATGAAGGAAGTTTCTCTAAACTGTTGCCGAAGTTTGTTTTTCGTATTAGTATTCTGAAAAAAGTTCCCATCTTTAGGTAGAGCAATTGGATACAACATAGAGCAAATCACAGCTGGAAAACCTCTTTTTGAAGGTTTTGAAAATGATAAGGCTTTCCTAATTAACACTTTGGATTTGTTTTCATAACTTTGTAGACTGAGGGAATATCAAAGTGAACACTTTCATAATTTCAAGCTCCAGAGATTTTCAGAGTTATGGTTCAGTTAAAGGAAATAAACAAAAAAAAATCCACTAAAGTAAACTTATTAGTAAATTCTGGGACAATTCACTGTGGATGGTTTGCAATGGCCATGTTTTGCCATCGAGTTGTCTCATAATAGCTCTGCTTTAGAGATACATGTGGTTTGATTCCATGTATGCAGTGCTTCTTAAGCTATTGGAAATAATAAGAAATTTGCAGGTCTCCAGTAGTTTTTGTATTGTCTTCTATTTTTTACATTATCCCTTCATTTATGAGGCTGTAAATCTTTTATTTTTATTTGGATTTTTTGCTTTTTTTGGTAGGTTGTCTTTGCTTTCCTATAGATGTATTTTCTTGCTAGAATCTATATCAGGAAACAAGATTCAACCAACATTCATGTGTCAGGATAGTTACCACTTGCAAAATTATTCTGATTTTTTTTTTTTTTTCTGAATAGAATTTTAGTCTTCATGCCTTCCCTTCTGCATTCCACTCTCTTTTCAGGCCTCTCTGAATGGAACCATGTAAATTTGGTATTCTAATAACTGTTTTTTACTATGAAAAACACCAACAATTGCTCTAGCATGACAGTCATACTACTGGGCTTGAAGTTACAAATTAGCTCAATATACAACTTAACACTTGTAGCAATCCAAGGTATTCTTCAGACATATATTAATTTTTGAATGTTAAATATTTTATGAGTAAAATTGTATTTTTTTTTCTCTATAAGCAAAATATATGTAATCTGAATGGATGTTTCACTTTGTATTTCTCAAGAAATTTCATGGTAGTTAAGGCATTTGGATCTAATTTTCCTCATATTAAGTAAACCTCTGCTGTGTCAGTGGGCCATATCCTTAGCATGCCCAGCCCAGTAAGGGATGTCATTTGTTCCTGTTGTGCTGTACTACTTCACTTCATCTGTGGTTCTAGCAGAGAAAAAATAGTGTGCGTGCAAATTTGGCACTTGCTTTTATTGCACAAGCAACAGTGAGAAATAAGCACTATGTTGTGGGGATAAATGCTTAGGGCTTCGTTAAGGGAAGTTCTGCCTACACAGGGTCTGTGCAATTCACAAGGATCACTTGCGCCCTTGAAACGGGCAGAGTGGGATTTCTTTGGTACCTAGGTATTGTGTGGCCTCTGTATTTCCCTCCCTCCTTAATGCACAGAGCTGCATCCTGCCAAAGGCCCTATTCACTGCAGAGTTTGTCCTTAATGTACCAAAATGTTCACTCCAGTTTTGATTTGATCTCAGACTAATAAACAGGAAAAAAAAAAAAAAAAAAAAAAGAGCATGTGGATATAACCGAAGAAACACATTGCTTCTGTGTTTCTATTGACGTGTATCTTTTCCACCTGATATGATTGAAGGGTGGGAGTCGTTTTAGTTCTTTTTTTTCCGATTGTTTGGGGGATTTTTAATTTCATTTTAAATCCCTGAATTATGCTGCACTGCAGCAGCAGTTGTGCAAGGGTTTTGAAAGGTATGAGGCAAAACACGGAGAACCAACACCCACAAGCAAAATTAGGAGTTTCTGTTTGGGGATATTGCATGTGTGCATCTTGTGCATATGCGCACACACTTGCTGTGTTTATATATGAATAGATCTCAGTATAGGTGCATTTTCACCAAATGTGATCATTTTGCTGAATTCAGTAAGTGATATCATTAATTTTGTGTAAGACACAAACGCACTAGACCTTCGTGGGTGCAGCATGTTTCCAAATGCAGTTTCTGTGTTATTATTTTTTTATTAAAAAAAAAAAAAAAAAAAAGCTTGTCTGTATAGTTCAGTTATCTAAACAATCTTGTCAAACAATCTGTAAAACCAAATCTTCAAATTTTCTATTTGGTGTCAGCTGTTCTGTAGTAAAGAAATGGCTTTGTCTTGTAATTGGCAATGAAATAATAATGCTTGGGAAAACATGCAGATGCTTCTAATGGGAAAACTTACGCTGATTTTCACACAGTGCTTTTGCTATGCATGGTATTAAGTTGGGAAAGTGAATCCTGGTAGTATTTTTTTCAGGGTCACTTTTAGAAATGGGCAGCTCAAAACACAATGCCTCCCATAGGATGGGGTTCCAAAATGCAACATTTTATGTAGAATCGTGTTGTATTTGCTGAGCAGAAGGCTAAACTGGACTGGGGGAGTTGGTAACGTTACATTGCGCTTGTCCTAATGAGACTGCATTAGCTGCCCAAGATGCTGCTATTTTTTTGTTGTTGTTCTTGTTTTTAAAAATAAAGCTCTGTTCTGTTAAATGTCTTTAAAACATTAAGATTACTTTGTTTTAAAATGGTCTTCAAGGAGGTGGAGGGTAAAGTGGGTTGTAAATTGCCTTCACAAGGCAACAGTGAAAACATGCCTCCTTGAAATTCTGTTCAAGCTATGGAGTTGATGGAGCTGTGTCTTGTTTTTAAGTTGCTTTAAAAATTGTAATAAGTCTTCAAGCAGAATAAAAGTTGTTTTGAAAAAGCATTTCAGTTGTTGAGGCTTCAGTAAAGACTGAGCTGTCTATTTACCAGAACTGAATAAAGTAGCTGACTAGCTCCAAAGTAGTTCTTTGTGCCAAAATGATAGTCCTACTAGTTTCATGCTCTTGCAAGAGCAGTGCAAGTGAAGTTCTGTTTCTTATGAAATTCGAATGAGTGTCGTTATTGATATCCATCAAGTTAGTCTAACAACCCATTAGCTAGAGGTAACTCAACACTTCATGCCTTCCCCTGGCTGTGAAAAGTAAGGTGACAGTGAAGAAAAGGGAGAAGTTAGAAGGTGAAATATGGTGTTAGAATTTTTCAAGCACATCCACATCTTGCCTTCAGAAGTTCCCTGGGGAATTGGCTGGCAGTCCCTGTAGAAGAATAAGGAGATTTCTGTTCCCAAGTTTTCCATTCCAAAATCTGCCCACATGTTGCTCACTGTAGTCACAATAATACCCCCCAGGTGAAGTACACAGGTACCACGGGTACTGGTAGTTTTCACAACGTAATCACTGGCCCTTACAGTTTCTTATAAGAAACAAAGATTAAAGGCCATACTGGATTTTCAATTCACTTAACAGGAAGTGGGGTTAGATCTCTGATGAACATGTGCATTGCAGTTTTTGTCAATTAGTAAGCTGATTCTTTTAAATAGACACCACGCTTATCTTTTTCCTGCTCACAAAGCATATATTAAGCAACACAAGCTCTTCTGTAAGCCAGAGAGATCCACATCTAAAAATAAGGTTATGGTTGTGAATCACACGTCTCCCATCATCAGCTCATCAGAGACATTATGATTGGTTGATCATAATCTGCGGAAATCTACAGACCATTGGCTTTCTGGCCTCTGTCATATGCTGTATAGAAATCACACTTGGCAGACTGAAAAAAATAGTTTTCAAAAACATCATTCTATTTTTGTTGTATGCAGACAAACACACTCCCACTTCTCTCTGCTTTCTTCCTAAGACTTGATGGTCATTTTTTTCTTAAGGAATGTGAAAAACTGCTTGAACTTATCTTTCTGCAGCTACAAGTTAGTGTAATTTTTTAAAAAGCTTGGGAATACTTGCCAACTTCTGTCTGTCCCCAGGCCACTTGACTCACATGAAGTCCCAAGCACAGGTAACTTCTCACATGTCCCTTTGAGTCAAAGTGAGAAGAGGAGATTTCAGTCTTCTTGCTGTCCTCTGAAGGAACAGGTGATGCCTCCTCCCCTCTCAGAAGGATCATGGGACAAAAGAAGACCCTCACAGATCTCTGGGGATTCAGGCGCAAAATAGCAGGGGTGAGCGAAGTTCTGTGGCGCAGCTCTGTGTGCTGTGAGGCCTACCTGCATTTGCAGCCCTCCTTTACATCTCCACAGGGAAGGACACCTCTGTTTTGCAGGAGTGCTCAGAGGGACCTTGACATCTCTGAAGTGTATGTTCCTGTAGGGTATTACATTGAGGAGACAGCTAATGTTTACAGTGGCCTCCAATGTCCTGTACAAGTCCTAACAGGGTAGCATCTGTTTCTACCCAGGAAACACCCACCTTCCTCCCCTCCATGTCTTGAGTGCCCAAGGCTGAGACTGGCACCAACTACCATGGGAGCTATGCCAGTCCCATGGAGGTTGCCCTCAATTAGAGGGTGGAAACTAAGAAAACTGTAAATGCTGAGGTCCTGCCAGCATCTCTGGTTGCAAATGAGGAAGAAAATTACTAGTTCTGCTTTGCCTACTGGGACGTGGGGTCAGACACACTTCCAGCCAGAGCTAGGTTGCAGAAAAGTCACTGGGCCCTTCGTTAACGCAGCTGAAAAAAGAAGCATTAACTATAGGAGCTCAGCAGACGATGTGCCTCTGACCTGGCTTCCTTTCTTTTCTTTCTTTCATTTTCTTTCTTTCATTTTCTTTCTTCTTTCTTTTTCTTTTTTCCTTCCTTCTTTTTTATGCTCTTCTCTTCCTTTCTTCCTTCCTTTTCTTTCTTTCCTTTCTCTTCTTTCTCTTCTTTCTTTCTTTTTCTTTCTGTCTTTCTCTCTCTCTTTCTCTCTCTCTTTCTCTCTCTCTTTCTCTCTCTGTCTTTTTCAAACCTCCCTTGGAGGACCCATGTCCTCAAATATATAGACTGCCAAAAATAGAAACTCTGTAAGGGCTTTTTGGGTAAACAAGTATCAGTCAATCAGCAGCTATTCAAACGCTGATAATCTTTGTGGGGACCAGCACTTTAACCTCTGTACAGCAATCAGATGACCAGAAACATCCTGATAATTCTTTGAAAAAACAGGGTTTTATCCGTGGTTCTGTCAGTCTCTGCCAGAACACTATTGCACAAATATATCTCATTGCTCCACTCTTTCTTGCATATTAAGAAAGGAGGAGTTCAGGCCATCAATTTAGATATGTGCAAATATTGACAGAAGAAAAATTTAGCAGGTAGCACACAAAAGGATCTAAAACCTGCTGTTCTCAGGTCCTTAAGCAAACAATATTGACAACACCAGACATGAATATAGTTAAGTCAGATAATGATTTCACTTCCATGTGTCTGGTTTTCCTAAATCCTTAGAAGACTGTATGTTCAGAAGAAAATGAATTCACACAAGAGAAGATTTCTTCCTCTATGAACATTTATTTCCTTACACAGTTTACCTTATTTTCCCACAGATTTTGTGCTTGGTGTAAAACAAATGTTTTGTGAATGTTGCTGGATTAATCTTTCTTCACCTGTCAAGAAGCCTGAGTACTTCAGCAGGTTTATCCACAGGGCACAGGGTGGAAGAACGACACTAAAAGTCAACATTATGTGACCCATGTGAAGGGAAACGTGTGTCTGGTTTGCATGGCAGAATGGTACACCACACCAGCCTGTCCAGCACTCATAGCAGCGCTTTACACTGTTGCTGGCTTTGGGCCTCCTGCTTTACTGATCTGAAAGACAGGTAAAGAAAGTTTGAGCAGCTTTTATGTTGCAGGGCTGAATGGGAGTAAAGACCAGAGAGAGCATGAGATGAAAATATGACAGGAATGCAACTCCAGCAGCTGTGGCCAGACAAGGGAATGGCCTTGTGCCTCTCATTGTGTCCTCTGGACAGGACACTGGCTGCACTGTGCTGGGGTAGTAACGCAAGTGCCTTTCACCTTCTCTGTCTATGCAGGGTTATTTTTCTGTTGGGTAAAGGCTGCCAGTTAAACATGGCGACAATTTGCATGCTCATGCAGCTTGTAGCACTCACTCTGGCTCTTCCCTGTTCCAGGAAAGCAGTGAGGCTGAATATTTTGAGGTGGAATTCATCTCTAATTTTAAGCACCTGAAAGAAAGGCTTGTCATCAAAGTCATCTGGCAAAGCTCTCATCACAGGGAGAGACAGGCAATTCCCCAGGGTGATTCACCCCACCTACCTCTGGCTCTATTCTTAGGATGTGGTGAATCATGCTCTGGAGTCACTCCATTGACGGGAGGGGGAGCCCAGGAAATGGTTGATGGGAGACGTGCAACTTGAAGGCAGCTGAAGTTAGATGAACACAGCCTTTTCCCCACTGATAGGAGGTTCAGTTTGTATCTTTCCAGTACCATCTGTGGTATCTTCTACTCCTAGGCATGATGATAAGGCATAATCAGGGGTGGGATGATCAGTTGGTTTCAAGAATTTTGGTCTTTTACAGTAACTGTGAAAGTGATAATTTCAAAAACATGCCAGGCCGTATCCTCCCTGGACCTGTAATGCTGGGCTCCATGCAGAGGAAGAATACCGCCCTGCCGACTTCTCTGCCATCTCCAGAGCAAGCCCTGACACTGCCTCAGGCCTGGCTTATCAGTGCCTGCCACTGGCATCCTAGTGCCTACCAACAGCCTGTGTGTGACAGCTGCAGACCTATCTCCTGGTGAATCATTTGATCTCTTGCCAGCCATGTGATCAGCTGAAAAGGCATGGGTGAAGATACTGCAGGTATTTCCAAGTGAGATCAGTTTGTTAGTCACTGTGCTTGCATTTCCTTTCTTATCCAGGGGAAACTCAACTTTCTTTCCTCCCAGTTGATCCATAGTTGGGATCATGGGCTCTGATATTTTGATGAAAAAATTAAAAGAGGAATGACTTCAGTCAAATTACTTCTAAGACACGAGCTCTACCACAGGTCAGGAGAGCTGGGTGAGATCCTCCATTCTCCAGCTATATGGAAAACTCAAGATGGTGGCAGACCCTATTTTTTTGGGGGGTGCAGCTTGCATACCCCAGTTAAACCAAGCCTTTCAGTAGAGAAAAACCTGGCATAGAGTGTCTCCCTGTTCAGCGATGTGGAAGACCTGGCTTTGCAGAGCTCCAGTGGTTTCAGCAGGTGCAGTGACATGTGGGATTAGGAACAACATTTTGGGGAGAAGCTTCAGGAAACTTGAGATGAAAGAGGAGAAGCTGTTACACAAACTGCTGTTGCTGTACTGATAACAGGCAATCTAAACAAGAAATCCCCAGACTGTCAAACAACCTATGAGCACCAGGAGTCCTCAAGGCATGTGAATAAGACCCACAGAATGGGTTCATAGTATTATACGTATTTGTGGTAAGTGCTGGAGGCTTCTGAACAAGAGAACAGTCCTCCTAGGTGAGGACAGACTGGGGATGGCAGGTGAATATGCTCCTGTAGGGCTGTGAATACTTCAGAGGGGAAAAGAGGATAAACTGATTTTAAAAAACGCCAGCTGGTACACAAAGACACTAAGACAATAAATGACGATGCAGTTTCAAAATGTGTCTTACTAATAACAGTATTTCTAAAACCAAAACCTTGTCATTGTCTGCTACCCACAGTATGCTTGGCAGCCACAGTTCAGCAAGGCCTCATCTTGGAGAAAATTCCTCTTATCTGAGTGGGCCACATGGGCTTCCAGCAGTGTGCAGCCACAGCCTGGGCTCACCTCATCTTTCACCACGACAAGTCACTGTGGTGCATGTGCACTGTGTTGTTCAGTTCTGTGTGATGGCTCATGGGTAATGGCGATTCAAAACAGCTGACCACATAGGAGGGGAGGGGATTGCTATTAACACTTTGCTAAGAACTTGTTTTCACAAGAATTTTCCTTTTGCTGTCATATATAGAAGAGCACATCCTCAGACAAGACCCTTCTAGAAACCTCCTTGTATTGTTTTTTCTTAGAGAAGACGATGCGCTGTGGCAACTCAAAAACTGTTATTCCCCCTTACTTTCATAATATTTACAGCAGCGTGAGTGTGCATGCTCCCTCAGCATATCTGTGCTGCAGACACTGCAACCGTGGATCTGTGGCATACCTGGGCTCACCTGCCATCATTAAGCTGAATCTGTAACATGGCCTCAGCTCTGAAGATAAGCTGACTACTGAGTCAGGCTACATCACTGATAGTCCTTGTTTCCAAATGCTCCCTCCCCACATTTTAAACATTCATTTATCCCTTGAAAATGGTAAAAAAATAATACACTGAAGAACATCAACTGCCACAGGCTTCCTAGGAAGCCTGGGAAGTCCATGTCAGTGATTCAGTAAAGTAACAAGCTGCACAAGTGAAACAGACTGATGTAGGAGTTTCCCAGAAAAGATGTACTGGAGCTTAGAAAGTGAATCTATCCAAACTTTATCACTGTGTCCCATCATTATTGCATGTGACTGGAATTCCCAGATCAGGTTTTCTTGGTTCATCTCCAGTCAAAAACAAAGAGTGAAGCCTTTCTGACTGTATTCAAATCTTCATATTCCAGTTGCTCACAGGGGAGCTAGCTGAAGCTGGCCAAAGCTGCCCCACTCATACACCCGGCTTGTTCTGTGGAAATGAGCCTGCAAGGGGAGATGGTGTTATGCCCTGAAACACAGTCAGGACACACCTGAGGAACATGCCTGAATTCAGAATCTTAAAGAATGTGCTCCCATACTTGGTAATACATGCCTTGGTTTATGTGCATCTAAGTCCATGAAAATGCATGTTCTTTTCCTTGATCTGCCACCTCCAAAGCTTCCTAGCTCACAAAAAACATTATCAGAAGTTAGGCAACTGATCTCTTTAAATATCAGCTCTACTCTGTACAGTCTTCAGATTGGACTGGCTGACTGTAGGCTCCTCACCAAAAAATTACGGGCGCTTGTATCTATCAGTCCCTGCATGTTTGTATATGGCATCTGTCTGCAAGCTTTCACCTGTGTAGCTTCTGAAGCAAACCTGGCTCTGAAGCTTTGAGAACCAATTCCCACTGAGAGAGACTGGATTTATTTATCTTTTTAATTTTGATCTAGGGAGCATTAAGAACCTAATTTCCCAGCCCAGCATCTTTATCAGTTTAAATTTATTGGTGTATTTGTTAGTACTGATGCATCTGATATTACATAGCTACTTTCCCATGTCAGATAAATGGCCCATTCTGCAATGGGATACTGTCATTTTCCATCCATTCTTAGCAAATAATCTAATCATGAGCCTTGAAAGAGGCCAGGAATGTAAGGCTCAGCATACACAGGTATGGTTGATCAAGGATAGTGATCTAAGGACAATTCTCCTTAAAAAACCCTGACCTGTTTGATATGAAACCTCTGCAAGGAGCTACAGTTTCAGCAGACCTTTTTTTCAGTGTTTGAAATGAGAAACAGGACTCCACTTTCCATCTAATACAGCCTGTTAGCCAACAGTGATCACGCTGGTTGTCACTTAGCATATGTGAGTTGTAGAAGAGTCTCCTGTGAGCAGTGGCTGAAGTCAGACATCAGGCATCCTAGGTGAATTCTTTCCCTGCCTGGCTAAAGGATTAGTTTCAATCCATCGGTGGTTTGACTCTGTATGAATAAAAGTATTCACTGGGATAAAGAAAACTAATTAATGTGCCCAGTCATTCTGTCACTCACCACAGTCAAAAGAAGACTGAATTCACATCCTTACTTTAATGGTTAATCCATCTATCAAGCTTCTTGAAGACCAAACAGACTTAGGCTGAGATAGGTGATTGTGGAGCTATAAAGGTGGTGTTGCTTGCTCTCAGCAGTTTTATTTCCTGGCTCTTCACTGACTATTACAGCTTAAGAATTGACATTTGGGTCAAAACTACTTTTTGGTTAATATTCACCTTTCAAGGCCTAGTTGGGCTGTGATGTGAATCTGGCTTTGGATTCTAACAGACCAAAGTCTGGGAGGTTTTTCAGCCATGAAACCCATCTCGTGCATTTGCACAGATCACAGATGTTCTGCTTTGAACAGATACAACTTAAAAACAGAACAGGAAACCAAACCCAGCCAGATCTGACTGCGACACAGAAAACAGACTGGACTGGTGTTTTCATAACTGTGCTTCATGCACCCAGAAATCAAAGGTATTTTAGATCTTCGTTTTTTGGTTTGGCTCATTGTTAATGAAAAGCTCAATAGTACCTAGCCTTTTGGATCAGAAACATGAGCACTTGACAGCAGCAGTGAAAATGCCAGAGAATGTGTTAGAAGTTTTTATGGCTCTGAAAAGGTACCACAGCTTAACCAACTGTTAACTGATTAGAAGTTGAAAAACAAGAAAGACCCTTGGGTCTCCTGTTTCAAACTCCCTCCCTCCAGACCACTCCAACTGCAGCACAAATTCATGTGAAGTAGAAATGGACACACAGGGGCTGTGTGTGCTTAAAATCTCTCTAGGTTCACTGACACCATTTAATCCCAGCACAGGAATCTCCCCAGAATTATCTACAGTTCCTATAGACAGGTTTGGCTGCCATTCAGGTTTGCTACTCAGTGATTAGCTCTGCCTACTTGCTAAGATAAAATATTTAAAAATTGTTTCTGCTTTGTTTACCAAAATTTTATAATGTGAATGAACAAAAAACGTTGTTCTGAACTCCTAGACTTGAAGACATACATGGCTCAGAAAAGGAATTTTCTCCTATCATTTACAAGGGAGCAGAATTAAAGCACAAAAATCCTAAGTGAGTGACAGAATTACACCAAGGATATTCATTAAAGAATGTTTAGTGGAAGAGGAGTCACATTAAAACTTCTCTCATGCAATCATTTCAGAGAGCACTGAAGGAACAGCTGTTCAAATGCTGTTCAACCAGCAAAATGGTGATCATACCTATGAGGCAACTTATTTGACAACTTTTTTAATAATTTATCTAGCACTGATGATATTGCTTTTGTAAGTGAGAGAGTGTAAGTTATCAGCTTCATTTAATTTTGCTGCCACGAGCTTCCATGGAGAACCTTTGTATTGGTGTCATGGAAACCTATTCCTCTTGTGTACCTGAATGCAAGTACCCAGTATATCTGTTGCAGTAAAAAATAGAGCTTTCCTTTGACGGTTAGAGGACTTGACAATTCTTACAGATGCCTGAGTTTCTGGATCTCTTTGTGCACTGAATCTGAGCTATAAACTTGGAATATTGTTTCCATCACGATGTCCTCAGCGTTTGGGTTTAAGGACATTTTTAATTTATTTTTTTTTAATTTAAACATTCTTCTGCATGTTCACCTCCCTGCCTAAATATTCTCTAGGGGAGAGAGTTCTGGTGCAAACTGTCGGTCTGATCAGCTGCTTGGCTTACCTTGTTGTCAGCACTCATGTTCAGGTTGAGACAAACTGTTGATAGGAGAGCGGATTCACAGAGTCTGGTGAAAAGATACTTGTGATGACTACCTGCATCAGGAAGGTTTCTCTATTTCTGTCTCTGTTTTGCTGCAGAGACATCTGGAAGTTGGTGAGGAGGAGGCAGCTTCTTTGTCAGTGGTAAGGGCAAAGGGAGGTGTACATTTCCTCTTGTAAAAGTGCAGCGTATAAAGATTGCTACTGTTATTATTATTAATAATAACAACATTATTAATATTATAAATATTATATTTGTTTTAATATAATACAATACAATATAATATAATATAAATATTAACACTATTATTGTAGACAGTCATAGAGGACAAGCCACTAAGTTATTGTCACTGCTGCAGCACGAGCTTGCACCACAAGCACAACAACAGAAGTCCTGCACCTACCTATTTTTCTCATGCTGGCAGTGGAAATTCACAGCTCAGTCTGTTGCTTTATCACACAGTAATCTGTGAGAAAGCCCCTGTATAGTACCCAACCCAAAGAAGATCAGTTCAGAAATTGGTAAGTAACTCAGCTGTTTCAAAGGTAGTGGAAATCTGAGGCTATGTTTGGTTGTGGTTTTCCACCTAGAAAAGCAGATAATAAAACTAGTAAAGGAAACAAGATGGCAAAGGTGGTTGAAGACTTGGGCTGGCTCCACTGACAGGGAGACAAGCTAGTCTGGGATGCTCTAGTTTAGAAAACAGGTTGTTAAGGAAGTGTGGCAGAAGTACTACTGCTTCTGAAGGACAGAGAAGGCAAACAGAACATTTTGTTATTGCTTCTCAAAACACAAGGTCCATGGACATCAACTCAACAGGAGGCTGATTGAAAACAAGTGAATGAAAATACATAGCTGAACTGTGAAAATCTAAGACCCAGAGAACATTAAATACCAGTTCATAGTAGTCAAATCCATGAGGACTACTGAGCTCAAAAATGCTGCTACAACTGCCAGATAGTGAAATTCTTAAACTGAGAGAAGGTGGAATGCAATCCAGACAAGTGTTAATGTACACGATATTTATACTCATTTTTCAAGTAGTCTGCTACTAGACATAGTTGCAGATATTAAGACACATTGACCACTGATTTAGTCATATACAGCTCTGTTTTATGTTGTGTTTCCCTGTGCTTTTTGAGAACAAAAGCAATGCTTTATCAAGAAAGATATTGTTAAGAGAACTAGAAGAATGTCTGAAAAAAAGTTATTGAAATAATGCAGATCTGATTCCATTTGTTGAGGATTTTGGGGTTAGGTTCATTACAGCTTCAGCTGGAATGTTCAGCTCCACTTGTTTACTTGGATTCCTACTTTCAACATAATGGGGGGAGGGAGGGGAAGGAGAGGGAGGTTACCTTTTGCTTTTTTCCAGAATTTCGATTCTAACTCATACTTCATGTATGTTACTTTACTGTTTTTTTGAAGTCTGTAGGAGCTCCTGACTGGTCTAGTAAAAGTTCTGGACAATCTGGCAGAATTCCATCTCCATAGGAGGATGCGAGACTCACATTTAAATTCTGGAGTGAACAGCACCATAGTTACATGCACTAAAATTACACCAAGTAGTTGTCAACACAAATCTTTTTTGATCTTTCGCTTCAGAGGTAAATGGAAGCTTAATTTCTAGTATTTCTCAGCTTTTGCAGAGGCATTCTAGGAGGCTCAGTTTTAAACAAGATTAAACATGTTCACAGCTGAAATCTAAATGGGTTCTGCATCCCTGTTGAAATGTTCTGCTTAAATGTTTGATCCTTAATACATTCTACACTCTGCCCACAGCAAATGTTCCTCCCAGCTGCTGTTCTTCCCATTAACAGAAAAGGGAAGAAGAATTAAGGTACTGTTCTATCCAAACATGTTGAAGCCAAGAGTTCAGTAGCTGCCATCCAATACGCAATGGCCTATAATAGATTGGGTAATTGCCTTCAGAACTCATGTTGCATGAAAATAACATCCACATTTTTAGAAATATTTTCTTGATCACTGAGTGCTTCTAATTTCCAGTCACTCAAATAAGCTTTCTCCTCCTTTCCATTCTGGAGAATTCACTCTGAAAAGGATGAAAAAACGAGAATTTTTTTCCATTATTGTCCATTGTTCAACCATAAGGATGAGTTTCATCTTGAAGTGAAAACAGGGAATGCAAAAGCCCTAGTACCGTGCTGGATTCAGTCTGTTCATCCCTGAATTACCATAGTTAGGCCCTAACATTTCCATCTGATGCATTTCAGAATTTGTATTACCTCTTGCCATTTGCCTATTTCATCATTCTGCATTACTTGAACAATTAGGAGTAGAATGGAATCTCTTTGTTTCCAAATGCTGAAAAAAACACCAAAAGTCTTTCAAATCAAGATAGTGATAAATCAGTTTTTCCTCCAGCTTTTAGCTGCAGTTATGTAATTCTCAGCATTTTCAAAGCAAATATTCAAGTTCTTTCTATTCAGTTGACCATGAGAAAACATCTAGAATTCATCAATGTCACTAGCTGAAACTCTGTCATAGGAGAGACAACATAATAGGTTTTGATCAACTTTGTCCTATCTGATCCTTCAGTTTGACTCAATAGCCTTGCAGACATTTTTACTTCATTTTTGACCTTGTGAGTTAATAGGAGCAAATTGGCAGGAGGCTAGGCAAAAGCTTTTTGCCTTTCAGACCAGAGTCTTTTTTTGTGACCATCTGAGTAGAACAACTGATCAATGCAGTGTACAAGGCAAGCATGAATTCCTCTGAGTGTGTACTAAATTACCCAGTGCAAGCTTATCATTGCAATTGGTCAACACTCAATCTATACAAAATCAAAAGTGAAAAACTATAAATACAGGCATAACAGAAAAAAAAAAAAAAAAAAA
>JACDJE010000043.1:2030394-2118539 GCA_016647715.1 Pavo muticus
AAAAAAAAAAAAAAAAACAACCAAGAGAAAATATGTATGATCTTAAAAGCTCAGGGTCAGGGTGGAGGAACGAAGAGCTCTGGCCCCAGAACTGAGTCTGTGAAGGAGAATTTGTTACACATCAGCTTAGCTAAGTAATAATTTTGTGAGGATTACTGATGGAACAGCTAACAGCAGGATAATTTGATTAGAAACGTGGAATTAGATCAAGGGCCAGCTTAAAATAAACTGCTTAGATATTTTAAAGCTATGAGGAAGAGGAAAGACTGGGAGAGTCTTTGCTCTATACATTTTTTGTTAGATTTTCAAAGAAAGATTTGACGAAGATTCTCCAGCTGTAGAAGCTGTGTGGAGGAGGAATTCGTGTGAGTGAGCACGAACGTAATGATTGGAGCAGAGGTAACAGACCTCAAAGGCCGGTGCAGAAAAATCTGTTCTGTGGAACAGGGTGTCTCATGAAACGTGGCTGGGGAACTGCCCTGTGCACATGGGGTGTTATTCAAGAAATTGTTTTCTTAGTATTAATATTGTGTTACTGATGCTGATTACTTTGAACTGAATCACTGCAGCAACAAACAGAAGGCTATGGCTGCAGTATCACTGCTGTATAGTTGAGATGGTCTTACAGCAATAACAATACCTCAGTCCACCTGTATGTTTAGAAACCCTGGGTCTGAATCAGTAACGGTCCACTATGCCACCATCTCTTTCTTGAACTGAATATAAATATATGAAAAAAACTGAGGCTTAGTTTTCAGTCTGAGTTTGAAATGATCACCCAGGAGGCAAACGCTGCATTCATTTATCTGTATCAAGATGCCATGTGCATTAGGAATGGTAGGAAAATATACTTCTTGTACAAATTTATTCAAGTAAAACAGAAATATTATACCTAATCAGTTTGAGTACTCAGATAAATCTCATTCACTGCAAGTCAGAGATGCAGAAAAGATGTCTTTGATCATGTGTTTTTGATCCTTCTTTAGGGGCATAAAAGGTGCAGCTAAGATAACCTAAGATAACTGAAAAAAACCACAGTACAGTAAATACATAGGTAACAAGTTATAAAATTTTGAGTAGTTGTCAATTAGGCCTTTATTTCACTGGTGTGAATGCCACTGCAAACCTTCTCGAGAAGCTAGATAGTGAAGCTGTATGAGTATCTATCTGCATACATATTAGTGAGGATATGTCTGTTAGGAATCCAGTTATGCCTGTGTGGTTTCCTGACATTGATAATAGCACGTGAAGGGCAAAACAAAGTTTAAAGGTGTATTAGAGCTTTGTAGCCTAAACTTCTCTGGACTAAATATAGGCATCCAGCAAGTTTTTGAGCGTATTAGTCTGAAGACTAACATAGTTTCTGAACTGCATGAAGTGCACTGCTTGAGCAAATGTTAGTGAGAAATGATGCTTTTTAACCTACTGAGACAAGATCTCTAAGGAAGCATGAACTGAGTTCAAAATGAAAGGAGAAGTTTATGCTGAGGATTGTTTTTTTTCTGCCCAGTAAAACAATCAAGCACACTCCTGAATGGCTGGGAAAGTTGCCATAGCTGTCGTGTAAGCATGGTGCAAAAGCTGTTTACTCCTTGCTCTCCTCAGCAGAGGTTCTAGCCCAGCACTCAGCTATAACTATAAACAACCACTGAAGCACAACAGCCTTTGTAGTACTGCAGTGTAGGAAAGCATAGAAACCTGCTATTTTGTTCCTGACATTTATAAGACCACCATGGATGGATGGTACTTCTAGTGGGAACTTCTTGTCCAGACAAGCCTAGCTCTCTGTTGCAGAAGGCCAAACTAGAGCATTATCTCAGGACTGCAAATGAGCCTGCCTGGGGTGATGTTCTTCACATTGTAGACCTTTCAACCTCTGCCCAACAGCAGATATTCACTTCTCTACCTGCACACTGTCTTGGGACTCTATTTGCAATGAGCCTATTGGCTCAGCCTCCCCAGAGGAGAGATGCTGAGCACCTTCTGATCCTGCTGAGTTCTTGAGATTCAAAAACATTTATCACCACTCGGAACTATAAACATTTGCCAAGCCCTAAAAGACAAAACATTGAATGGATGTATTTCTATTTCATCTCTGCTAATAGCTATGCATAATGTCAGGCCAAGAACACGTTTACTGTACAATTAATGACTGAAAACCACAGCTGGTTTTTAGAAACCTTCCAGTATACAGTTGTCAGCTCTCTGCTTCCTCTTTGCACTCAGAATTCATCATCCACAATGTGGACAATGCTTTCACTTAACATTTCATCTTGAAGGAGGAAAAGTTTCGCATCTCAAACTGCCTGACTAAAAAATATTAGTATACACTTCAGAGCAGTGCCTCTTTGAGGTTTCTTCCCATTATGTCTAGAATAATGTAGGTAAAAAAAGAAGTGAAGAAAGTTGCTCCTCTGTTATGGCCAATCTGTTCGGTAGGCCTCATTAGCCCTTGGGTACACTGATACGCATCACAACATCAAGTCTAAATGCTTGAAATATTTTCTGAATATGGACCATTACTCTAGAGCTGTAGAGACAACAATTTCTTGTACTCTCAACTTTCTCTGCACCCACTCACACTCCACCTCAGCTACATGAGAATGACAGCACATATCTGCATAGAAAAGAAAGACAGAGAAACTATTAACTCTCTTTAAAGCAAAACCTGATTTATGTTTTCTAGAAAAGAAGAAATTGCTACTGCTCATTACTATGCTTAACTCTCCTCCTTGGTTCTGTGGAATATCAAACATCTGATAGCGTGCTTAATCTCCTGAAAATCCAGGAACAACCAACAATTCCTTCTTGGACAATGTGGACTTTCTTAAATGCACCTCTCAGACCATAGGATCATATAATCCTTAGAGTTGGAAGGGACTTTTAAAGGTCATCTAGTCCAACTCTCCTGAAATGAACAGAGAAATCCACAGCTAGATCAGGCTGCCCAGGGCTTGATCCAGACTTACCTTAAAAGTCTCCAGGGTCAGGGCATCAACCACATCTCTGGGCAACCTCTTCCAGTGCCTCACCACCCTCACTGTAAAAGACTTTTTCCTTATATCCATCCTAAATATACCCTCTTTCAGCTTGAAGCCGTATCCCCTTCTTTTATCACCACAGACCCTGCTGAAGAGTCTGTCCCCTTCTTGCCTGTAGACTCCCTTTAGATACTGAAAGGCCGCTCTCAGGTCACCTTGGAGCTTTCTCTTCTCCAGGCTGAACAGCCTCAGCTCTCTCAGACTGTCCTCGTAGGAGAGGTGTTCCATTCCTTGGATCATTTCTATGGCCCTCCTTTGGACGTGCTCCACCAGATCTATGTCTCTCCTGTACTAAGGACTCCACATCTGGATGCAGTACTCCAGGTGAGGCCTCACCGGCTCATAGTAGAGGGGCAGGATCACCACCCTCTCACCCTGCTGGCCACACTTCTTTTGATGCAGTCCAGGATACGGTGAGCTTTCTGAGATGCAAGGGCACGTTGCTGGCTCATGTCCAGCTTCCCGTCCACCAGTACCTCCAGGTCTTTTTCAGCAGGACTGTACTCAATCCTTTCATCCCCAGCTTCTATTGGTAGTGAGGATTGCCTTGACCCCGGGGCAAGGTCTCGCATTTGGATTTATTCAACCTCACGAGGTTCGCCTGGGCCCACTGCTCATGCCTGTCTAGGTCCTTCTGGATGGCATCCCACCCCTCTGGTGTGTCGACTACACCCTATGGATTGGCATCATCCACAAACTTGTGAGGGTGCACTCAACCCCACTGTCAATGTAATTGATGAAGATATTGAAGAGTATTGGTCCCAGCACTGACCCCTATGGAACACCACTCGTCACTCATCTCCATTCAGAAATGTCCCGCAGAATTATAATTAAAGTAGTAATCCTTTCCTGTATCTCCTGCAATAGCCTCATAAGCAGTAAGAGTTTTAAGTTATCTTCTCAGTAAAACCAATGTTTTACTACAGCTCTCATCCAAGTTACCAGTCTGCTGTCACCTACCTACTTCTTTTTCACTCTGTTCCTCATCATGTAAGGAAATGTTCAGAAGGATTGAGCCATGTTTTGGGAATATCAGCTCACTGAAGATGAGATTTGGGTCTTCAGGTTTGGAAGAGAAAAGCCTATAAAAGCTTTGAAGAATATTTCTATGCATATATTTTCATGACTATGTTTATCTTTTTGATCACTTTCCATTTTTTTTCTTATCAACAGACCTTGCCAATTTGCTTTGTCTCACAGCTTTAACAGATTTGGGGGGCTTAGTGTCTTTTGGTTGTGTACCCCAATGCCATTTCAGAACTGTTTTCTTTATTTCAAGCCCCTTAAGACCTCACCTCTAGCAGCTCCTTCAGAGGGTACTTGGTATTCCTGAGGGGTTTGTTTACTTTCAGTAGACACAGGACTGTGCCATGAACTCATAGTGAAGATGTTCCTCATGGTATAGGTTCACAGTGGTACAGGGAACAGAAGATGTGGGCCCTCCTAGGGCTGCTTGGGCCAGCAGAACTATTTGAATGATCTTTTGTGCTGTTGGATTTTGTAATTAGGAAACTAATCTGCTGAGGTTAAATTAATCCAAACTTAGAAAGATCGGGTTTAATTTATTTAGGAAGACATATATACTCATAAGACAGGTCTTTCTATATTCATTTGGCTTCATTAATCTCCGGGAAGGTTACACTATTGCACGCTTTTCATTAATACTTGCTTTATGGCATAAATCAGAGAAAATGTAGAACAGGACTAAATATATTAATTAATTAAGGTTCTGCTCTTTGAGACATTTTATGTATATGGCTTACTAAATACAATGAATTCTATTGAATACATTTAAGTATTTGTAAAGATCAGGTGTAGATCTGTAAAGTTATGGTCTAATTTATGTACTGTAGTATACATTTTGTCACTAACATTACTAATCTCTATTAAGTAATTTCACCAGAGTACAATGTGACAGAATCTGGGCTTCTCCTTTAAGGATCCAAGAGAGAGTTAGAAATCTCTGGGATGGAGTTAATTGCCAGAAGGACTGTCTATGCAATATAATATCCTGTGTAAATAGGCGATCCTGCTGGTCTCTTCCCTCTTGCTGTGCTGACGTCAACACCTCAATTTCCAAGTTAGTTGATAGATGAGAGTTCACAGATCAAAACCCTCCAGACAGTCAGAACTGGAAGGTCAAAGGTTAAGCAAAATATTTGAAAGTACAGAGAATCCACACACCAGTCATCCCAGTTCTGAAATACTTTCTTCCTGTTTAGATTGCATAGAGATGCAGCTCAGGGCAAATTAGCAGCTCTCTCTGATGAGACAACACTCCTTTGAGAGCAGGGATACTGTGTCAAGAGTTAGCTGCTCAGAGTCCAACTGTTCTTTCCAAAGGGTTCCAGGGATTCAAATCTTTCCAAACCTGTCTGGAGAATATAGGTATTTGATTAACCTTTGCTTGTTCTGCTGAAGATAATGCACAACTCAGAAAGAAGTTCTACCTTTATTTGAGGAGTAGGCCATCCCAAAGATGGCCTAAGTAGGCACATCCCTAAGATTTCTTGCTGCCTAGGTCCATGTTTTTTGTTTTGTTGGTTTTGTTTTTTGTTGTTGTTATTGTTGTTGCTGTTTAATTTTTATCTTGCAGCTGTAACAGATTTGAAGGGCTTAGCTCTTGCAGACAGGAATAATGGTTGTGTACCTCAGTGCCATTTCAGAACTGTACTCCTAAATCCCTCAAATCTCTACATCTCTAGCAGCTCATACAGACAGTACACTGTGCCCAGTGCCAGGACAAGAGGCAGCAGGCACAAACTGGAATATGGGAGGTTCCCTCTGAACATCAGACAGCACTTTTGTGATATGTGGGTGACAGAGCACTGGCACAGGTTTTCCAGAGGCTGTGGAGTCTCCTCCCTGGAGATCTTCCTCTACATGGGCCTGGGCACCCTGCTCTGGGTGCTAATGGAGACGGGATTGGGCCAGATGGACTCAGAAGTCCTTTCCCACCTCAGCCTGGGATTCAGGGATTCAGCTCCATCATTGTCTGGGGATCAATTATGGCACATTCTTACACCACAACACCACTTCACATATTGATTTCATGATCATTTGTTCATGAGTCATGGAGCAGAGACTGAAGCAAGCCTAATAGATGTGACACACAGAGGTTCAAAAGAAGAATAATCTGCATTTGTCCTGCCTACTACAGCAGCAGTGCTACAGACGGAGCCTAAAACATCCCCAAAGTCACTGCACTGATGAATTTCATGAACCCTAATAAATTACCTGACTCCTTTTCATGTGCTTTTCCTCATCAGCCCAGTTAAGTAGTCTGAAAAAATAACCTCATAAAAACTTTGTTGCTTGTTCTTCTGCTCCAAGAAAGTAGTGGTTATCCACCTCCAAAGTCTTAGTCTTGGGGTTTTTTGGTCCGCACCCTGAATCTTCAGCTGCAATCTCTATAGCAAAGTTTCAGGTATAGGATAGGCCACATTATTCAATTGATGGTCCTCATCACTGATTTTCCCAAACAGCTTTTACAGTAACTGGTTTTACTTGCATAGTAAAAGCTAAAATAAAAGGTTGCATTTATAGCTGATTGCATCACCAGCCACAGCAGCAGGCCCCATTAACAGCCACCTAGCTCAGGGAGAACTGCAGTCCCGAATGCAAATCAGTTAAATGAGAAGGACTGCATCTAATGGTAGATAAAATTATTTGACATTGTCGAGGTCACAGTTGCCTGTCTGTTTTTGAAAGATATTGCTATCAAATTTAAAAGATGTAAAAGGTCAACTGTATCTTTTTAGGAAACACAAGGCTGAGGGGAGAACAAGAGAAGGTGATTTAGCTGTGTGCTTCTTAGATTATGATTTTCATAGATCATTCTAGCAGTAACTCACAGAACAGGCAAGAAATAACAATGCCTGTTTGTTTTCCCCTTACACCTGGCTTTCTCTACTGCACATACTCTGCAGGCTATAGTCAAGCTTCAGAAAAACAAGCCTGGCATACTGCTGATGGGACCAAAATTTTATAGGCCTCTATGGTGAAGGGTAGCAAAGTTTAGAAGGTTCTCACTAGGAATGAGTCAGCCGTGAAAATTTTTTTCCCTAGACATGAAAAGCTTTGTTTGAACCATTATCAGAGAACAATGCCAATGCCACATTTCAAGTGCAGAACAGCAGTTAATCCCTTATCGAGGAATTATAGCAGTTGCAAAAACAAGGACCCACCAAGTGAGACTGGAGTGCTTCTTACAAGTAGGAAATGAGAAGATTAATCTCTTATATAGTCCACTTTTCAGTATGAAACAAGAGGCTGAGAGCCTGTCTGTAGATATATTTCCTTTGAATTAGTTCAAAAATGAGCTGCTTTTCAGTGAAACACACAACATGCTTTCCGAGGCAGGGCTTTGTGTTCTTTTCTTTTCTTTTAGGGATTAATTCAAAATCATCCATGAGTAATTTCATGTTTGCTCTATTTGGGGAGAAAATAATGGCATGAGCAACAGAATGTTAGCTACACCTGTGGATAAGTTAGACCACTGAAAAAAAAAGATGTTTCCTTTTTAGAAATGTGTTCTGACAGGGACAGACTGATTAGCTGATTCCTATCTGCAGCAACACGACTTAAAAATTCTTCCTCTGACTTTGAGTTTGCTAGTATGTTTTATAGCTATCTGGCTCAATCTCTGCTGACATACAGACTGCTGAAAATCAAGCCTGCTGAACTGCCTCACTTGCTTCTCAGCACCTTCCAGTATGGTTAAGGCTGCTGGGGCTCAGTTAGCTTCTAGCAAAATAGAGAGACCAGACCTAATCTTCAACAGCATCTTGAAACCATTCCCACTAGTGACAGAGCTCTGATCTTTATGCTGTGAGGGCTGTTTTCAGGATGCTGATCACAGTGCCTATACAGATGTGTTTGAGATGTGTTGCATGCTCGCAGCTGAGTGAAAACAAGCTGCAAGAGCACATTAGGCATGATAACTTGTAGGATGTAGTTTATGCGCTTTCAATAGACCCTACCCTAAAGAATGTGCTCTTTCTATCTTACTAGAGTATTTCAAGCCAGCCAGCTAAGCAAAAATAATAATAATAATAAATTTCAAAAAGCCACACATGCAAATGCAGTTGAAACAGTTAAAAGAAAAGTCATTTAAAAAATGTCATACAAACCACAAAGCGAACAGAGTTCTACTCACAAAAGAGAAAAGTATCTGAGCACTGCAAGATTTCACTATTACCACTCATTTTACCTGATGGGCTTTCAGGTGCTCTGTTAATAGATGGCTACAGAAAATCCCAAGACAAAGGTAAATGTATCTCTCAGTGAAGGAACTCCTTTTTCCTCTTGCATTGTTTCTCCACCACTTCAGAGTGTGAAATTACGCAACCTGTATGTATGTGTAGTCACAATAAACTGGGCCCAGCTTCCTTAAGGAGCGCTGCCTTGAACCAGAAACATTGTAGTATGGAGTGCACAAAGAGCTTAAGATGGCAGATCAGGTCTTTCTTTTCCCTTAAAAAAAATCCAGAAAGTCTTTTACATAACAAATGCTTCCATTTCACCTCAGTAAAGTAATCCACAATGTACTGACTTCTATTTCTTCTGTTAAAATAACCAAAACAGCTACATGAGGCAAAAGCAAGAACTGTTCTGGTTTTCTCTGGCTCAAAACAGATACAAAAAAATCCCTATGAAAATCATCCCTCAATGGCTGATAAAAATAGAACTGCAATTTATGCTCCCAAATACTACCTTTATCTTAAGGCTCTTAAGGAGCATTTTCAGTAATGATGGCTGATTTAGATGGATTCCCAAGGTGCTGGATCATTGCCGATGACATTAATGGTTTAAGGCTCCCTGAATTTTGATTGATTGCTGTAATCTGCAGAAACTATTTCAGGACATAAATTTATTATTATTAAGCCTATAAAATGGTGTCAGGGTCAAAGCAAGCTGATGATTTGTGTTGTGATGCAAACATTACAGAGGAGAAGATGAAATCTTTTAATAAACATGAAATTCAAGAGTGAATTGTGTTTCATCTTCTTTGAAAAATCTGTAGCCAACTAATACAGATTACAGCAGCAGGGTCTAAGTTGAGCTGAAAAAAATAACCTTCAGCATCATGCTGAGTCCGTTGAGTGTTATTCTACCCAGTGACTTATGTGCTTCACTACATTAAACCACACTTACCTCTCCTTCCCCATAATCTATCCGTATAATCTCATTTTATAATCTTAATTTTATGAAACATTGTGGACCAACATCCATCTAATGACATGCAGAATTTTAAACATGTCTTTCTTAGAGATTATTCTACCACCAGGCTTCTTGTGAGAGAGAAGGGATGCTGAACTATGCTCTAACTTCATTAGAACATAATCAGAGAGGCCACAATTGAATGTGGAGACCACTGTTTTTTTCCTGACTTCGTGTATACTCACAAGCAGAAACAGAGCAGCTGGTTTCTTACATAAAGGAGAAGCAGGATTATAAGAAAGTAATTCATTGAATTTCATGGAAGAGATGAATATCCTTGCTTGCTTTTCTACTTGTCCTGGGATTGAAAAAAAAAAAAAAAATAGATGTGGGACTAGTAGTACAGCCAAGAAGAATGGAAGAAAGACATGCCCTCAATAATGAGGAGTCACATGGATATTTCACCTTGGCCCAGTCTGCATGCTTGATGGGATAATAGGTTATTTATGCAACTGAATACCTTCAGGCAAAAATATATTTTCTGCAAGTGACAGGACATCTACTGAAGCACCAAAAAGTGCACAAAATTTAATAATACATTTATTCTGATGGTTCTAATCAATTAAAGACTAGAGTAGGAGACTACCAGTAAGTTTTAAAAATCATTATGCTTATTTCATGGTTTAACTTTTTTGTGTCCTACGATGTCAAAAACCATTGCCATGTTATTGTTATTAGTTGTTATTATTGAACACAGCCCACTGTGATAAACATGATGAAAAAAAATACAGAAGGAAAAAGCCACCTCGATCCCTCTAAGCTCGCAAAAGTAATTTAAGAAGTAGAGATAACTAAAGAAACTTGATATAGGGAAAAAAAGTAAAGTACTTGCACTTTGCAGTGGCCATACTGCTTTATTTCCACTATAGATTGTGCTTTCATGTGAATATTTGTATCTGCTATGTTTTATGTCATTAGAACAGTGTTCTCTGGAGCTGAGAAAAGCTAGTGGAGGAGAAGGACAGGAGAGAAATAGGCAGGGCAGGAAGTACAAAGGTTAATACAGGATATGGTGGTGAACAGCAGCCTTCATAGCACAAAAGCAGCCTTCTGGAGGAAAAAGTAATGCCGGAACACAGGGTTTACAAAATGGTGAGCTAAGAATATCTCTCCTGTTCCTGGAAATTGGGCTGCTGAGGATGAGTGTGTAGACAACTACAACTGTGTTTGTTTGACAGTGAGTCTCATGGAGGTGGAATGTAGAATTGGAAGGAAGGGAATGGTTGTCTGGGTAGGTTGTATCTGCACTGGTTAGCTTGGTTCAGAAGTCATGAGAAAAGGGAACCTGTTAAAAATGACTGTATGTACCTTCAATTCTTAATCAAAACCTCAGAAAGTTATACAAAACTGAAGTGTTAGAGAAAAAAAATCAATTTGAGGAATATGTAAACTTTTAGGAGGCTGTTTTAAATGATAACATTTTTTTAGAGCATTAGTATCAGTTGTACCATCTTCAGGAGTCTGTTTAGAGGGTGTCTTTCTTTCCCCAAAAGCACTCAAAGTTAACTGGTCCATCCAAATGCAAACAAAGGCTTCTTGGTTCCTTGGGCCAAGTACTGCTTATTTAGCCCTGCATTCCTCCTGTTTTCTGTAATACTGCTAGAGTCAGGCTGGAGCACTTGGAAGGATAATGCTCAGGAGTATCTGAGGATCACAAGCAGCTTGTTTCTAGGATTTCATTCCAGCACCTCTGGACTCTCACATTTGAGAGTCTTGTCTGTAGGATCTTCTACAGAGTGGAGAATTACAATGCTGAAACTGCTTGGATAGGATTTGTTAGCTGTCTGAGGTCGGAGAGGTGAGAAAACAGTTCTGACTCCCTCCACAAAGAGTCTGAGAAAAACTTAGGAGAAGCTTCTGTGAAGAAAATGAACATGTCTACATTCTTCAGAACAGGCTTCATGTCCCATGTAGATGATAATGCAAAACAGCTATGTAATTGCAGATAATGAGAAAGAATAAGCACTCTAGGTCAAAAATAAAGAGTGGGTATTTTTAGCAGTTGATGGTATTGCCAGGCTCTCTAGTAATCAGTGGACTTCTGGGGTAAAGGAAGGAAAGGAACAAAGGTATTTGTACTGACTGAAGGATAACTGAGGAGGTGTCTATTTAAAACTGAGTCTTGTGTCAGCCAATCTTACCAAAACTGAAATGCCAATTTTGGTGTAATGCTGTGGATGTATAGGCTGAATGCAACAGCAGCCCAGGGTCTCAGAACACAGATATGAATACTCCAAATGGTTAGATACTCAGGACATGAGTATGGATGCAACTACAGCTCAGTCTCAGGATACAGCCATGCACTGAAACACTAGAAAATGCATGAAGTCACTTTGAAACCAGACATCATAAGCTAGCAATCAGCAACCAGCCAGCTGGAAAGTGCTAATATGAAAGATACCTGCAGATGATGAAGTTGATCAGTAGTGAAAAGCTGACTCAACGTAGTGCCAGCCTGAGTCTGGGACTATGCAGACTTCTGCCTGTCTCTATCATAGGTTGTTTTCAATAAGAAAAGGGAAAGAAGTAACCTGAAAAACCCGGTAAATAACTCATTAAAATGGTAAAAGGCTCTGGATGCCCCCTCCCTGGAAGCATTCCAGGCCAGGCTGTATGGGGCTTTGAGCAACCTGGTCTAGAGGGAGGTGTCCCTGCCTATAGGAAGGGGTTGGAACTAGATGATCTTAAAAGTCCCTTCCAACGCAAACAAATCTATGATTCTATGCTTCTATGAAGTAAAGCCTCCTATTTATTTCCATGGAAAGTACTACGCTACCCCACTGTGCTCACATCCACTATTTGGTCTCCATCAACATTCAGAAAGCATCAGTGAATGTTACAGGGTGCCATTTTTTCTGCATGGAGGAATTCAGTTCCACCCCTTTGCTTCATACGCATTTCTATGTCAGACACCATTTTGTCAGACTGCCCCTCTGCTGCCATCTGTCACACAGCAACAGAATGTAATGTAATAATTAATCTATGTAACTGTCACCCACATATGAAATTATAACTATATATATCGCATTCTAACTATGTATAGCTAAATATGCCAGTACATACACATACACTTGATTATTTTTGTATAAATTCTACTATTAGCCTAATTAGCTGCTCTGACCTGATAAATACAAAAGTGTTTCCAGAGCCTTCAGATGGCTGCAGGGCTGGCTTGGACTTTTTAGAAGCAAATTTCTTCCTTTTTTCAGCTCTAGGGTGCTATGTTGAGTCTGCGCAGACCTGGCTATAGAACCACTGTTTTCCACTGGCTCCTTCTCTTCTCAGAATGCTCAGGGATTATGGTAACTTCTGCATCTGAACAATCAAAGCATTACTTAATAAAAACCCACACTTCACTGTTTGTTCACCCCTCTGCATTACAGCCAGAAAAAGGAATCTTCTCATGCCTGCAGATGGACATAGTAGCAGAGCACTGAGCAGACGCCAGATCTTCTGAGTCACAACCCAATTAAATAGCTACTTTGGCAATTTAGCTCAATGCAAAAACTATTCAGCATTGCTGATAAGTTTGTTGAAGAATGTTTGGAAGCAAAAGGTAATATCTGCAAAAATTAAGTGTATTTCCAAGGTTACATTCCCCACCACATCAGCAGGAAAGGCAAAGCAAGCAGGTTGCTGTTATCTCTTTAAGGACCCAGATACCCCACACCTGTGTTCTCCCTAGTGTCTGATAGCGGGTCATAACCAATGGTTCCTGGGAGCTATATCCCAGCAATAGCACACCACATGCACCACAGCATCCTGGAGGCACTGTGATACAGTGGAGTTAGCTACAGCATATGACAGAGAGACAGCTCTAAAAGTAGCTCCTGAAACCCAGGGTTAAACAGGACTGTCACAATAAGTGGGTGATTCCCTCCTCAGAAGGTCCAAAGGGTTTCCAGTAGACAAGACATTCACAGCCTCACTGGGCAACTTGTTCCAGTGTCTCACCACCCTCACAGTAAATAATTTCTTCCTAATATCTAGTCTAAATCTACCCCCTTCCAAGTTAAAACAATTTCTGCTCATCCTGTTGCTACATGCCCTTATAAAAAGTCCCTCCCCAGCTTTCCTGGAGACTCCCTTCAGGTACTAGAAGGCTCTCCTTGTAGCCTTCTCATCTCCAGGCTGAACAGCCTCAGCTCTCTCAGCCTGTCCTTGTAGTGGAGGTGCTCCAGCACTCTGATCATCTTTGTGGCACTCCTCTGAACCCACTCCAACAACTCCGTGTCTTTTTTGTGGTGGGGGCCCCAGAGCTGGATGCAGTACTCCAGGTGGGGTCTCATGAGAGCAGAGTAGAGGGGCAGAATCACCTCCCTCGACCTGCTGGTCACACTTCTCTTGGTGCAACCCAGGATATGGTTGGCCTTCTGGGCTGCAAGCGCACATTGCCGGCTTGTGTTGAATCTTTCATCAACCAGTATCCCCAAATCCTTCTCCTCAGGGCTGCTCTCAAGCCATTCTTCACCCAACCTGCATCTGTGCTTGAGATTGCCCCAACCCAGTTGCAGGACCTTGCACTTGGCCTTGTTGAACTTCATGGGACTGGTGTGGGCCCACCTCTCAAGCCTGTCCAGGTCCCTCTGGATGGCATCCTTTCCCTCTGGCATGTCAACTGCACCACTGAGCTTGGTGTTGTCTGCAAATTTGCTGAGGGTGCACTTGATCCCGCTGTCCTTGTTGCCTACAAAGATGTTAAATAACTCCAACCCCAGCACCAATCCCTGAGAAAAGCCACTTGTCTCTGGTCTCCACTTGGATATTGAGCTGTTGACCACAGTTCTCTGAGTGTGAACATCCAGCCAATTCCTTATCCAGAGAGTGGTCCATCCATCGAATCAATTTTTCTCTAATTTGGCAACCAGGATATCATGCAGGACAGTGTCAAAGGCTCTGCACATGTCCAGGTAGATGATATCAGTTGCTCTTCCTATATTTCCTGCAGGACTGTCTCTGAGCTGTCTGCGGTAAAAATAGTCCATGCTTCCCTGAAACAGAGTAGAGGCATCAGTGTCCAAATCTGGACATAAACTTCTGTCCATTAAACTAGCCTAAGGGGGAAGTGGGCTCTTAATAGAGGACATCAGCCTTCCTCCTTATAGAGTCTGCTTCTTTGTGCCCACTTCTAAGGCAGACGGAGTGCAAGTGAAAAGAACCACTGGTCTGCAAAGCAGAGAAGGGTTTAACATGAAGGTATGGTTTTAACAGGAAGATGGGAGTTTAACAGGAAGATGGGAGTTTAATAGGAAGATGGGGGTTGTGATGAATGAAAAGCTGGACATGAGCCAGCAGAGTGCACCAGCAGCCCAGAAGGCTAATTGTACCCTGGACTGCAGGAATAAGGGTGGCCAGCAGGGAACGGGAGGTGATTGCCCCCTTGTGAGATCCCTCCTGCAGTACTGCATCCAGGCCTAGGGCCCCCAGCACAAGAAAGACATAGAATGTTGGAGCGGATCCCTAGGAGGGCCATGATCAGAGCACTGGAGCACCTCTCCTATGAAGAAAGGCTGAGAGAGTTGTGCTTATTCCACTTGGAAAACAGAAGGCTCCAGAGAGACCTAATTGCAGCCTTCCAGTATTTAAAGGGAGCTTATAAACATGAGGGAGAGTGGCTTTTTCCATGGTCTGGTCGTGATACAACAAGGGGGGATTACTTTAAACTAAAAGATGGGAGACTCAGTTTAGTTGTTAGGAAGAAATTCTTTACTCAGAGGGCAGTGAGGCACTGGCACAGGCTGCCCAGAGAAGCTGTGGATGTCCCCATCCCTGGAGGCACTCAAAACCGGATTGGATGGAGCCCTGGGCAGCCTGAGCCAGTGGGTGGCCACCCTGCGCATGGCAGGATGCTGGATCTGGGTGGCCTCTAGTGTTCCTTCCAATCCAAGCTATTCTGTGGCTCTATGATTCTTGGATTCTATGGACAGAGCAAAGAATGGTTAGGCTGGGAAGAAAGAGAAGCTATTAGCAGTCACCTACCCTTATCCATCATATATGAAGAATTTTTGGTTCCAGACTGAAATTATGCTGATAAGCAAATTAAAAGTCCTGTTGCTGTTGATCATAGGATTTACATATAGCAGAGATGTGCTATGTGAGTTACAGGGACAAAGGAAACACACCTGGAGCAGAGTGGTGTTGAGATCTGCAAGCACACCCTGGACCACAAGGCGAGATTCCATGTGAGTCATGCCTTCACAAAGGCAGTAGTGGTCCAGCAGGCTCAGAGCAGATGCCCTGGCTTGTGGCGTCTATTTCCATCAGACAAGAAAAAAGTCTGTCAGGATTGCTGTGATCTCGCTTTACTGAAAAGTTAGATGGGGCAGAAAGAAGAACTTTTTAAAATACTTCAAACAGGAACTGAGCTTATTCCTACCAGGCCTGCCCCAACTGTTCTGTAGTGCCAGAAAGGTGGGGTTCTCCCAGAACAGCAATTCTCTTTCCGTGCAATATCTGCAGATAAATAAATTAGGCAGTGAGTAAGGTAGTTCCTGAGTTCCTTTGCAGGAGTATAAGAAAATCATCATTTCACAGTTTTTTGCAGTCTGCCAAAACATTTTAGCCCTATGGATAAAGGTACTTTACTTTAGTACAAACTCAGACTTCTCCAAGTTCAAGGAGAATATACTGGTTCTACTAATGCCAAAGTGAAGTAGAGACTTTTCAATTTCACATGTAAACAATTAACAAGGTTTCTAATAAAGGTTCAATGGGAGTCATGTGGTTGTTTCAGAGTCACATCTGAATTATGTCTTTGTGTAATGTAATCTGTGTCAAGTGCCCTTGGGCAGGAAGCCATTGTAAGCAAGCTGACTAGTTGTTTACCTTGTTCCTTTATCAAAACGCCTTACCTAAGTAACCGATTCTTCATTTACCTGCAAGATCTGTAAAGAAATACAAAATGGGCTACAGGAATAAATAGACTTGTTAATCATCCAGGTAGAATGAATAAATTCCCAGTTAATAACTTTCCCAATTAAATCAGCCTATGTGTCTGCTTCCAGACTATCCATAAGCAGACCACAATTACCCCTCATTTACCCTTTATTTGCATTTTCCCAATAAGTGTGTTGCAATATTCTGTGACCTTCTTCCCCGGCACCGTCCTGCCAACAGGACTCCTGTAAGTACTTCTTTCTCCAGAAGTTTCTCCCCCTTTCCTGTCAGCACCACTGCCCTTTGCACCCTGAAATCCTTCAGTCTCCCTTTCTGTGCTACTTCGGGTATTTTACCAGGAGCTTTGAGCAGCTGGCTGCTGCTGGCTGCAGGGCATTTTTCCATTCTCTGACTCCCTGGTCCGTAGTGAGGGCACAGAAGAGTCTGAAGTAGCTCTGAAGCAGCTGTAATGAAGAATTATAGCATCTTATAAAGTTTCTGTGCAGTCTTCTTGCTCAAGGAGACTTACCTATGAGTGAGATCTATTGAACCAGGTGAGGCCCTAGTAGTCAGCATCCCCCTTTTCCTTCTGTATATACCCAGATGCTTGTCTGGAGGATACACTTCATTTAGGAGGATGCCATTTGAAGTTTCCTGACTGATTTGCCCTGCAGTATGATATCCACAGGCAAATTTACAATCCCAGGCAGACCTCTACAACTGTCAGTCTGTGCAGCCGTGTCCACTCATGCACATAGATTTGCAGGACCACCACCATGCTGTGATGGCAGCAAATACTTCTGGAAACATTTTCCTTCCTTTTCCCCAAGTTTTAGTTGAATCCATTACAAATTTTCCAGCTACATATTACAAACTGCTTTGGAATTTTCTGTCATCACTCCTGTCATTGACTCAAAATACGTGTCTGAGTGTGTGTGTGGTGTGTGTGAACACACCATTACCACTTTGTATCATCTCCCTGTCAAAGAAGAGGGGAAGATGG
The DNA here is from genome assembly GCA_016647715.1 of Pavo muticus. Taxonomy (NCBI): domain Eukaryota; kingdom Metazoa; phylum Chordata; class Aves; order Galliformes; family Phasianidae; genus Pavo; species Pavo muticus. The sequence goes on from JACDJE010000043.1 coordinate 2,047,537, forward strand.
AAACCTACAACCTGGGGAACCTATATCTCAAGTCTGCTTCCTTATGTGGATATGTTGATGCTCACAAATTTTCATAGAATCATATAATCCTTAGAGTTGGAAGAGACTTTTAAAGGTCATCTAGTCCAACTCTCCTGAAATGAACAGAGAAATCCACAGCTAGATCAGGCTGCCCAGGACTTGATCCAGACTTACCTTAAAAGTCTCCAGGGTCAGGGCATCAACTGCATCTCTGGGCAACCTCTTCCAGTGCCTCACCACCCTCACTGTAAAAGACTTTTTCCTTATATCCAACCTAAATATACCCTCTTTCAGCTTGAAGCCGTATCCCCTTCTTTTATCACCACAGACCCTGCTGAAGAGTCTGTCCCCTTCTTGCCTGTAGACTCCCTTTAGATACTGAAAGGCCGCTCTCAGGTCACCTTGGAGCTTTCTCTTCTCCAGGCTGAACAGCCTCAGCTCTCTCAGACTGTCCTCGTAGGAGAGGTGTTCCATTCCTTGGATCATTTCTATGGCCCTCCTTTGGACGTGCTCCACCAGATCTATGTCTCTCCTGTACTAAGGACTCCACATCTGGATGCAGTACTCCAGGTGAGGCCTCACCGGCTCATAGTAGAGGGGCAGGATCACCACCCTCTCACCCTGCTGGCCACACTTCTTTTGATGCAGTCCAGGATACGGTGAGCTTTCTGAGATGCAAGGGCACGTTGCTGGCTCATGTCCAGCTTCCCGTCCACCAGTACCTCCAGGTCTTTTTCAGCAGGACTGTACTCAATCCTTTCATCCCCAGCTTCTATTGGTAGTGAGGATTGCCTTGACCCCGGGGCAAGGTCTCGCATTTGGATTTATTCAACCTCACGAGGTTCGCCTGGGCCCACTGCTCATGCCTGTCTAGGTCCTTCTGGATGGCATCCCACCCCTCTGGTGTGTCGACTACACCCCATGGATTGGCATCATCCACAAACTTGTGAGGGTGCACTCGACCCCGCTGTCAATGTAATTGATGAAGATATTGAAGAGTATTGGTCCCAGCACTGACCCCTATGGGACACCACTCATCAGTGATCTCCATCCAGACACTGAGCCATTGACCACCACTCTGGACTCATACCTGCAGCCAGTTCTTCATCCGCTGAGCAGTCCACAGATCAAATCCTTATCTTTCCAATGTGGAGAGAAGGATGTTGTGGGGCACTGTGTTCAAGGCAGTGAAGTGAAGTGCAGATAGATGACATCAGTGGCTCTTCTCTCTTGTCCATTGATGCAGTGACACCATCATAGAGGGCCATCAAGTTGGTTAAGCAGGATTTGCCCTTGGTGAAACCATGATAGTTCTCCAGTATCACCTTGCTGTCTTCCACGTGCATTAGCATAGCTTCCAAGAGGTTCTGAGGAGGATTATTGAGGGTAAATATAACAAATACCCACAGGAAAAATGCTACTGAGCTGTGGTACTACTGAGAATGAATAATGTGATTCATTACAATGCTTGTATCACCCCAGAAAGCGAAGAAAAATCATATGGCAGCTGGCATACAAAATGAGTGCAACATGCTTGGTCCATTGCAAATACAGAAATGCGCATATGATGCAAAGCTGAATGGAGAGTGTGCCTGAGACTTCTTTTAATACTTTGGTGCTTGTAAACACCAGTTCTACTACATTTGTTCCATACAGGCTCAATCTGTGACCAAGAATTCAGCTGAGGAAACCTTTGAATGGATAAAATTTATTGTGATATGAATGTTGTGAGATGCGACTAGCGGTGAAGACTCAGACTGGGGAGAGATCCACCTCCAGATATTTATCTGATTTCAGATTTCCCTGCTGAAAATGCTCCTGGCCTGAAGCTGGAGTCTATTAGTGAGGATTATAACATATTCTTGCCTAACTATCCTCTATCTTGTTCTACTGTATTTTTTTTCTACTGTTTCCATGGAAATGGGAGGGAGAAGGTCAGACATATGGTATGGGCAGTAGTTTTTAAAGGTGCCTGAAAGGCTTTGCTATTCCCTGATCTTATTTTTCTGAAAATGGAAGCAGGAATGAAAGCCAGATACTCAACTTTTTGCTACTTTTGGTGGTATTCAATTTAAATCAGTAATTTCAGGAAGCCAAGACAAGTCCTTTTGCTTTCTTCTACATCTAGATAGAACATAGCTCTTGAAGGAAAGCTGTGTGACACGAAGCCCTAGGGTCCATTTCTAAACATGCTATGGTCCTGTCACATTGCGTACATCACTACTGTGCAGGGAGTAAAAATCCCAGTCTAGAACAAAGACTCTGTATATACCTGGGAAAGGAGATTCAAGCCTAAAAAGTCTACTTGCCTAATGTAAATTGGGAGTAATATTTATCTAATGGTTTTTTAAGATAAAACTACAGTTACACTTGGAAAGCACTTTGAGGCCCACCAACTGGAAATAGATCTAAATAGAAATAATTTGCCTTTTGCTAATAATAAGCAGAAGATAAAAGTATTATATTGCTTTTTTTGATTATTTTCTCTTATTTTACAGTCATGCTGCTAGCTTCCATTTCCATGGAAACAGGGCTAGAGAGGCATTTTGTAGCAATGTGCAAGCTGTATTTGGGAATGATACATGTAGATTTTAGCTGCTGGATGTCAGCTGATAGCTATAAAAATCAAGACACAATGCAAGAGGAATGGAAAGAGGGAAAGGAATGGACAAAATGAAGGAGACCCAGAGATTTCAAAGCAGTTGAGAACTCCTCCTTCCTAGTGTGGGCCACTAGCACTTTGTGTTTTCCCTCTCCATTACTACCTTCATTTTCCAGGCCTTTCAAAAAGCAGCCCATGTCTGTTCTTGGACCTAACCTGGTTTCTATTATTTCTGTTATAATTAGGCAATATTTTGTTGCCATGGTGCTTCAAGGCCCCAGAAAACCAGAGGCTCTCCCATGCAAGGAACCATGCAAACCTGGAGCATGAAATATTTCCATAATGTAAAGCAGAAAAAAGCACAGGAAAGGTAAAATGATTTGTCTGTAGTCACATACACAGGCTAGTGTCAAAGCCAAAATCAGCTCTGTTAAACCCAGTGCAAAAGAGCCATACTTTCCTCTCCCCATTGTATGTAGGTCACTCTGAATTTGATGCCCCCTATTTATTTCCATGGAAACTACAACAGAGACAAAGAGCATAATAATGCTACTTGAACGAGAAAATTCTCAGATGACTATTTTTTCAACATAATCATTAACCAGTTCATGTGGATGAGCTGATTGAGACGCTCTTCATTTCATGGTATGGCAACTGTGCATGGCTGTCCAGAACGTGGTTTATCTTTCTCATTGCTAACACCACTGCTGAAATACACCACCATCCACCTCACTGTACTCATATCCACTGTTTGGTCTCCACTAACATTCAGCAAGTGTCAGTGAATGTCAGGGGATAGCATTTTTTCCACACCTTTGCTCCATATGCACTTCCATGTCAGACATTTTGTCAAACAATGCCTCTGCAGTCATCTGTCACACAACAACAAAATATAATGAGATATTGGTGGTTCAACCTACACTGCCATACCAACAACAGCCACCTCTGACGTCATGGACTGACATAATAAAATAAGAGGCAGAACTTTCTGAGTAGTCCTCATATGCTAAACCCTCACCTGTCTGCCCAGTAACTCTTTCATGACCAAACTGTTCCTTCCCTTAAAAACAATGAGGCTTACTGAATACAGGGTAATTATATAATCTCGGACTCAACATTATGGATATTTCATCTTTAAATCTCTCTGCCTGATAGCACTTAGGCTGTTTCACCTTTCCACTGAATTCTGTAATTGCTCACCTTCTTTGCCATCAAAGAAGTCTGAGTTTTCTTTGTTGTCACACAGCCTGGTTAGAAGCTACTTGTCTTCTAACCACACAACTATTTCTGAATGAAAATTTATGATTGAATCGTTAAAATTTAATTAGTTAATTACAAATATTGCCTTTCATGTAAAATATATGATATTCAACACAACAGAACTTTTGCAGTTCACAAGGCAGCAGTACATGTTGCAAACACGTGCATCACTTTATTGGCAGTTATTGATTACACTGAGGAAGGTATTTAGCCCTAGTTTTGCTGGGTCCCTGAGATATGGCGCCTTTAACTCATCTGCACTATGGTAAGCAAAGAGCAGTTGCAGGGAAGAAGACATACAACAAACAGCCCAAAGGCAAGTCTGCTAAAGGAGATCAAGCTAATCTTTATGATCATATGAGAAAGGATTATATTTGGGCCAACTAGAAGGTAGGAATAGCTTTTTGGAGGCTCTAGACATACACAGAAGGCTTGATCAGACTCGGGAGATACAAACTACAAATTACAGCGTTGTCTTACAGCGCTGTCTTGTCTAGGCAGCGTTGTCTGCCTAGAGCTTCCACTACAAGAGCACAGGAATAGCAGAATGGGAAGCATTACTGTGAAAGCCGCTCAGTAGTGAAATGTATAATAAAGGTTGTGTTTACGGGGAGAAACACAAACTCATTAATTGCAATCAATGTGTTTGTTCAGCTTTTCTGTTTGGGTACTCTCAAACCTAAGTAAGCTCCAAATCTCATTTATAATATGTCTCTCTCACACACATACACTTTATCCTTCCATTAAACTCTTGTGGTCTATGTATGGACCTTTTCAGGCTACAAATGGAAATCTGAAGCACCCTAGAAGTCCAGCCAAAGCCATAATCTTGTTATTCTGTAGATAACTTGAACAAGTAGGTACCCAGCGTTCCTCTGCCTGCTCAGAAAGGATTGATATTTGTAATATTGTGGCAGGCATAAATCTCCTAACAGCAAGTAAGGTAAAATCGATACATCGCACTAAACAATTATTTGTTTTCTCACAAAAAATTTGAACAAATACTATATATATATATATATATGCATATATGTATGGTTATTTATTTACTGCACCAGGGCTCTTATAATCATTTGCTGTTCTTCTTTATATACTTACCAATAAGAAGAGAAGCACAGAGACATTTAGGGCATTTTATACTACAGGAAGAATGATTGAGGGCATGTAAATTCATTTTATGATACAGTACTATTACCTTTGTTCCCCTAAAACTAAGCAGAGCAGAGTATCTTTTCCATATTTTAACCACTTCATCCTTCTTCACCCTACCACAGATGCCTTCACCATTGCACAGCTGAAGTGCAGCCACTAGGAATGCCACGCCCCTTTTTGGACCATGGCACCTAAAAGTTAACAAGGAATTATAGACAAATACCAACCAGACTGCTATCACTGGAGAGCTGCTCTAAAACCATTCCTGCAGAAAGCAAAATCAGGCTAAATCACGAAACAGGAAAATAGAACAGAAGGCATGGGAAAGATTACCAGAATCAGACATCCTCCAAATGTTCTCTAAATCCTCCATGGCGGATGTGTTGAATGACAGATGTCTCTGTTCTGCCCTTGCAGCAGTTAAATTCATTCCTACACTCCAGACTATCAAGACCTCCACATTCATTTCATAGCCCTCCCCATTCTTTCTGGAAATCAGCTTTGCACTATTATGGACTGTTAAGCAAATACACTAGGCATCCCTGGCATCACAGAAGCCCACTCCACATAGCAGCAACCACCCAGAAAGCACACCAGAGGAGATGTTTTTCTTTCTCCCAGACTTCAGCACATTAACAGTGAACAGCATCATAGAAATCCTGAAAGAAAGCAGAGTCACCACATGTAAATCAAACCCATTCCAACCATAGCTGATGAAAAATACCTACAATACCACCATTACTGACAGAGTTTGTCAACACTGCCAGGTGGTACTTCTCAGCAGAATCTTGGCACCTCCTGGCAGTACTTTTTGGACCTGACTGATCCTATAAATTATGCTTGGATCCAATGCACTTCTGAGTAACATGATTATGAAGTAACCAGAGAAATACTTTATTCTACATTTTTTGACAACTGGACAAGCCCCTGAGGCTAACTTGTGGTGTTATGACACATTTGGTAGCAGTTACACGTTAGCATCTGCATATAGTCCAGAAGCCATACTTGCTTGTGGGATTTAATACTCACCACAGTTCAGGAACTGTTCAAAGGGTGGAAGACGAAACTTTTGAAAGAAATAGTGGGAAATGAGTGGTCTGAACAAAGGCAAAGTGGAAGTAATAAAAAATACCTAAGTAACAAACACATAGAAAACAACCACACCACCTGCCTGTTCATCAACAGGGTTTGCTCCAGCAGCATCAGAATAGGTTATAATTCAGCAGGATGTCTGGTTCCTCAAGTCCATTTTGCTTGCCTAAATACTGAGCATTAGATAAGGAGTAGGTTCAGCCAAAGATCTGCAAGTTCTGAATGCTTAGCTTCTAACAGCAGCCCCAAAATGCATTTAACACCCCATGTCTGGAAGCAGGCAAGGGAAAATGGGCCTCCTAGATGAACAGAAGTATTCCTACTGCAGCGTAGATGAGACTTTTCTTCCAGTGGTGCCAACTGCTCCTTGCTGTCTCACTGCGCAGTGGATGTTCCAAAGGGCAGTAACGAAAAGAATTCAGGGAAATACACATGACTTCATCATTTTGCATATGTCTAATGTAGATGACTTCATCCCCCAAAGTAACCAACCGTAGCAAATATTTTTAGCAAGTAAGGAATGTTCCTGAATACGATGATTACAAGAAAAATGGCATTATATTTAACGTATGGGTTATGTCATTTCTGCTTCCTTAAAATCTTTTATCTTACAGCACAAAGACTTACACAGAAGAACATGCAAGGATGAGAACTGTTCTTCTAGGAAAGTTATACTTTCTTGGGATGATTATTCTGATGGTACAAATATATGACATTGCACTCCTTTTACTAGCTTCTAACTAACATCTGAGTTTCTCTTTCTTAAGCTGCAGAAGTAAAAAGAAATCTTCTCAGAACACATGTGTATGTGTGAATAAAAGGCATTATTTGCAATCAAATAGTGTTCATGTTTTCAGAATGAGAAATGAAAACAAAACATGAAGAGGACAGTGTGCCCAAAATGGAAAGCTCCTTTGGCCTTACTTCTTGTGCCAGGGCATCTTCAGAGTGTGACCTCTCATCATCAAACTGGTCCCAAAAACTGCTGTTATAACCTCTTCTGCAAGGTGACTCCATCCTCAGGAGCACCTAATACACCCTGGCATGAATGTCCAGTTTGTGAATTATCTGTGAAAGTCTCATCTTGTTCCTTGCCTAATTCTTATCTGAACAGCTAAATGTGCAGAGATTTCCAAAGCAGCCATGGTACCGTCAGGTGTACTTATTGCATAAAGCTAGCTTCTCAGGTCATTATTCGGTTCCAGCATCTGTTCCCACTGAGTACCCCCAAGGTAACAGTTCTAATCTTCCTCTCTTAGGAGCCCTTGGGAACTACAATGAATTTTGAAGACTTAAGTTTCTGAAGAATGCTGTCCTCTTTCTGCAGGGAGATAACAGAGAAGGGGAAGTTAAAAAAAATAAATAAATAAAAAGGAGAGGAAAGAGAAATCCCAACGACCAAATATAAGGCAGGGCTCAGCTTACAATGACCAAAATCATTTTTCTGTCCCTGATGTATTCTGTCTCTTCTGTCTAGGATGGCGACAGCTCCCCGAAGCTGACAGCTCCCCAGAGCTGACAGCCTGCCTCTGCCACCTCAGTAGCTCCCATGAACCAACATGCTCACTCCTAATGCTAAAAGTACGGCTGGCAACAGAACTAGAAGTGGGATCCAGGAAGTGTGGGAAGCATGGGTCCCGGAAGTAGCCAGGAGCCTACTATGAATCCTTCACCATCCTGGGTTTAAATCATTCCAACTTTCCACTGAACTCACAACTCTGGTAATGTTGTTTTTTTAATGGAATGAATTATCTGAAATGTTTCTTAGAGTAGATTTCCTAGTTTAAATATTTAAGAATTGATTAAGCTTCTTTCTGCTTGAAGAACTGGATCCCTGCATTATTAAAAACATTCCTTATGCTCCTTATTTGTCTTCACTTCCTTATTTAGGTCATTGGTTTGGGATTCTTTTTTATCTCCCCCAGCCTTCTTTGTTTTAAATCTGACTGAAATTGTGCATTTAGGGATAAAGGATGACAGCAGATTCTATGCAATCTCTCAGATTTTATCAAAGGATTTGGTTAGCCAAATCTTGATCTTTACAAGGAGAGCACACCCCACCGTGCTGACTTATGGCAGGTTCTGTAGACAGTCAGAAGCACATAGAGAGAGAATAAGAGCTGATCAGTGCATTTGTTCTTTACAACACCCGAAAAAAATATTTTATTTAAAATAAGAGATCTACCTACAGAGCATGTGGTAAAAATCCTTAGCGACAGGAAGAGAAAAATGTTGGAGTTTCAGAAAGGCACAGAGGATCACAGTGATGGTACCAATACCAAGAAGAACAGAGACTGGAACAATCATTTCATGATGATAATTCACATACAGTTAGCCTCTTAAAATGGCCTTCTTAATGGTTTATAAACACAAGTTACTAGCAGCCTTACAATCTATCCAATGCTGGAGCAACAAGAACCTACTATTGAAAAAACTGCATGTTTTCTTCATCACAAGGAACTGTCATCTGATGTCTCGAGCCAGAAGATGAATCAGATGTTCCCGCAGTCTGTTTCTATCTTTGCGTGACTGAGGGAAAACCACTCAGCCTCTCTGTGATGTGATTTTCTCAGCCGTGGAAAAGGCAGAACTTTGTGTGGAACCTGTTTGTGTGGAGGGACAGACGGTGCAGAAGTACATTTTGCAAAGTGCAAAGTAGCAGAATGGGGAGCTGCTTTCATCAATGCATTTCTGTGAAGATTCATTCTGTTACCTTACTACTAGCAACCTTATCTGCCAAGTTCTGAAATTGATCACATCAAACCTAGTGTGACCGTAAGCACGTCCTTATGAAGATAAGCTTGGGGCATGATTCCAAAGGTAAGAGAGACAAGCTCACCTTCAATTGCATGTCCCAGATCTATCTTTTTAGGTCTCTTACTGGCTATTTTAAATCGGGAATTTTTCCTAGAGAAAGGTAAAATGCTCTTCCCTGCTAGGCTGCGTACGCTGTAGCGCAGATGGATGCACTGACCTCCACACCAACCCTTTAGTAGTGTAACTACAAGTATCTGTGGCTCACTGTTCAGAAATGGCTACGAAATTAAAAGCTGGGTCTTGGTGCTATGAGGTTTTTTGTTTGTTTTTATCATGGACAATTATATTCACAGTTGTGTAAGGCACATCCAACCTGCAGGCCGCACACAGCCCAGCCCATCCTTCAGCCACCCCTTGCCGCGTACTATCATGGCTGTAGTTCTGCCCTGCCAAGCGGCCCAGCCCGGCCCCGTTGCTCACAACAGCCAAACAGCAGTGCGTGATCGGCACTGCCTGGGCTCAAATCAGGGCACGTGAATGGCACGGTGCAGTGCTAACTCAAGTTATGGCAAATTATTCTACATACTGTGACACACTGCCTAAACGTAGTCCTGTGAACAGCAAAAAATGTACAGTCTTGCTTTCCATTCCGATAAAGGAATTTGAGAATAGGTTTCAAGATTTAAAATAAATAAATAAATAAATAAATAAATAAATTGGAGAGTATATTTGTGACTCTGTTTTTATTTGACATAAATATACTACATGCACATTTTCAAACTGAATGTATAGGGTTGCAATCAGGTATTCAACTCAAAATTACGATCTTATCTCTTTTCTCAGATTTCTATAATCCCTCTTGCCAGAGAAAAATATCCCTCACTTCACAATCACGCTTCATTCATGTCACCACTTTTTGACAGTATGTATATTTATGAAATACTGTTTTCAAGGATGAAGCACGGAAAGAGTAAAATGTCATCATAAATCTCTGACCTACACTTTAAGACCTCACTAAGAGTTGCAACCTACTTCAGTCAAATTGTATCATATGCTTATGTATGGCCCAACACAATTCCTCTTCATTAAATGTACCCTAGGCAAGCCAAAAGGTTGGACACCTATGGCTTACATTTAGTGGGACTCAGTTTCAAAAGGCTTCTCAATGCATCAGTCACCTCTGGGGCAATGCTGGCAGTTGTGGGTGGTGCAATACTGAGCTGGAGGCTGTTTGTCTTTGACATGCAAAATGGAGGAAGTCATTCTGGTGTGAAGTAAAAACAGGTGAGATTAACATCAATTACTGCTTATGTACTGAGGCCTGCCATAACATCTTCTCTTGGTTAAAGAGAATAGATACTCAAACAGATCAAGGCTTATCAGGCCCTGCAAGGCCTTGTGGTAGGAGGATGCACATCCAGGAGGGGTACACCAGATAACCTGCTCTTCCCAAATATCTCTGGCTCCCAGAGCAGCAGGGAGGGGATCGTGGGCACTGTTAAGCTGCTTCTCCCCCATTAGCACTGCAGTTTGCATCTAGCCCTATTGTCCTGCGTCTTCTAACTGCCCATCAGCAACTGACTATTTTAACTGTTACTGCTAGGACCTCTTGAATCTGCAACTGCAGTCCTGAAGAGAAATGCAGGCACAAGGGAGCAGATGAAAGTTTTCATGCGGAAAGGAAAAGAATAATTGCTCTTGCATAAGAACAAAGCAAGCTATAAATCATACCTACAAGCCAAGCAAGAGAATTTGCAGAACAACAAAATACCCCCCAGAACAAACAAACCAAAATCTTACAATCACCTGGAAGTACAGCCAACTCAAAGAGTTGGCCACGCCAAGCAGATGCAAGAATTCTTCACATCATGACCATCAGCTGTCCAGCAAGAGGCACAAGTAAGAGGTAAGCCGATCTGCCCATAGAAAGATAGGCAGTCGCAGAGGGTTGCAGAGCTACTTTGACCCTGAGAAGTTGCCCCTTTTCTCTATGTCCTGCAAGGGCAGGAAGAATTAATTGTCTTTTATTGTCTTATCCAGCTGACTGGAAGATTTAAAGGATCACTGCTCTTTTTTCTACATGTTATTCTAGCCACTGTAAAGCAAGAAACATACAGATATAGTCTCTACTACATGCCTCTTAGCTATATATATATAACATACATGTGGCGAACAAACATACTACATAGAGCAACATATCATTTCACTTCAGATTGCTTCATCTAAAATGGGATGTCTTTGTGAAAGTTTGTTGAGAGAACAAGTCTGTTGTCCAGAACAAGGGGTAATGGGCACAGACTGGAAGACAGGAAGTTCCACGTGATCATGAGAATAAACTGTACTGGGAGGGTGACAAAGCCCTGAAACAGGCTACCCAGAGTTTCCTTCTCTGGAGATTCTCAAAACCTACCTGGGTGCTTTCCCTAGTGTAGGGAACCTGTTTTAGCAGGAGTTAGACAACAAGATCTCCAGAAATCCCTTCCAACCTCTATGATTCTGTGATTCTGTGAGAGATTGGGGTCACAGTGCCTGGAAATGTGCCTCATTCAACTCTGCCAAGGAAAACCTATCTAGTTACACACAACCCTGGCAATGCTATATCAGACATCTCCCCTTCACTTGTCCTTTCTCTCTCTTTATTTTTCTAGTGATTTCATCTGACTGTGGTGCCTTACAGACACTGGCTAACCACTTACTCCTTTGTGTCCACTATTCACTTTCACTGAACCACATTTATTGCTGTTCTCTGCCCGTAAGGATGTCACAGTCTGACCCTTTGTGTTTATACTTTTTTCAAGTTTTTATTAATTTGAATAAAAGATGTATTTTACTTTCTGGGTTATGGATCAGTTGTGTACGGTTCTTGTCTTGGGATAAATGGATGTTCAGTGAAAACTGCACTGCCTCTTCTCACGCAGAAAAGGATGGAGCCTGTAATTGCACGTGACACTATATGCTTCTGTGATTCCTCAGTGACCACAAAAGTAAATATAAGTAGATATAGATATTGATAATATTGCAGTCTATCTATTCTCAGTCTTACTGAAGCAAATCATTCTCCATCTACAAGGTCCTCCTCACCAGCATTTCTGGAGAGGCAATTCTGTGCAGCATAGCCATGTGTTTTCACTTCACACTGGCAGCTAAAGTGGGTCATCTTGTTACCACTGGGTTCATGGGAATTCTTCTTCCACAGATGGATCATTACATAATGGCTTTACTGCAGAGTAATGTATGATTACTGTTCTTGAGACACTAAAAAAATCAGATAATACTGCTTAGTCCTAACCAGTTATCAGACTTTGCTTCAGTATGTTGGAAATCCTTTACATAGCAGATGTGTAGGACACATGTATATGTAATATAGATTGTATCTGACAAAAATGGTAAAAGAAATCTGCTCATGATGGCAATGAGTCACAGAGGATTTAGAAGCAAAGCTGTAGACACTTTCTAAGGAGGAAATTGTCTCCTCTTAAAGGAGGACTAAGAGATCCGAGAAAGAAGCAGATCCACTCAGTGGGATGACAGGGGCTGCAGATAGGTTTTCTGGAGGTCTGGAAGGGAAGGATGCTGAGATGTCACAGGGCCATACGAGCATGCAGGAGCTGGGTATCTCCGGGGTTGCCTCAGCGCAGGCAGCACCCTGAGGACCACAGCTGAGAATCCACAGGGCTCTGTGCTGAGAGACCCAGCCCACTGAGCCAGGACTGTGGTCGGAAAGGGGAGCAAGACCTGAAGCCCTGCCAGCAGCTTGCTGCCATCAGTGCTGCAGCACATGCTGCACCTCAGCAGCACAGTGTGCACGCAAAGGATGTGGAGAGAGCAGGAGGCTTCTGCGTCACTGCTGTTTGGTGCAGGGCTTGAATTCACATCCCTAGGCAAGCACTGTGGTTGCTGAGAGCTGGTGGAGAGCCCATGCTGGCCGCAGATGTTATGCAACCAGAAAATGCTATCTTTTTTTGTTCCAAGCCAAAGCTAATGCAATCACCAGTGCTGCATTTTTAATGTGGAGAGAGGTTTGACCCTGTCCTCCGCTGCTATCCCTTACTTGTTTAGTTTCAAAAACATGCTTGGATTGGAGCTCTGCAACTGGAAAAATAAATACAATCCCTGAGGTGATGATTTTACATTCACAGGACCTCCACAAAAACCTTACTGCCAGAAAATGCATGTAAGAAGAGCTTGTTTACCTAGGAGCTTGAAAGCAGCCAGTGGGGCTGCAGAGAGACCACATGGCAGCACAGTTATCACCCTAAGCTCTCACCTTTTCTGAGTCTAAAAAACATTCACTTTTTGAGATGAAAATTTTTGTCTCTGCTTTCTAGCCACAAATAAATTTATTTGGTGAGCTTAATCCCTTCCATTGTTATTGAATTATGGCAAAGTAGAAAAAAATATGTTTTTTGTTGTGAAGTAAATTCTTGCAATGCTATCGGTTGGGGTCTTTTCTGGTGTTTTGTTTGTGTGTATGTGTGTGTGTTTACCTAAACAACAGCAAAAAATAGCTGAGCTCTTAAAAATAAAAGCTGGCAAAGCCCCAGTTCAGCTCAGGATTGATCCTTCTGCCAATCCTTGTTTGGAAAAATAACTGAGTGTGGACTGCAAGTTGAGTCTGTGCTCACAGCTCCTTTAGGTCAGTGCTAGAGTTATGGCTAAGTATGCAATGAAGTGTTGTGTGGATAGGGGTGGCTTACTGAATCGTGACACAGCTATTTTTCTCATCTAGAAACAAACTGGCCACAAGGAGCTGTGGAAAGGCATTTCTAAGCTAGGTTCCCAGGACACCAAAGAAGTAGGCAAACTGCAGCAGCAGTCTTAAACACAGAGACTTAGAGTCCCAGTACTTGCAATAGCATTAGTAGAGAGACTGCCCCAAGTTCTGGCTGCAGACTTTGGGAGGGGAAGATGGGACAGTGACCATGTTGTCTGTGGATCAGCACTGACCAAGAACTTTATTAGATGGTTTTCAGTCTTCAGGCCTCTTTCTCGCCCCATGCTGATGACCAGGCTCTGTAACAGACCAGGGAGCCAGGGGGCTTCTCTGCAGGGACATTTCATAACCTTGCACCTGGCACCAGCCCAGCAGCCGGCTCCACACCACATCAGTGTGGCATGACCAAGAAATCACAGAACAATTCTAAATTGCTGAAATAACAATTTGATATTTCCTACACAAACCTAGCATATCAGGGGCCACTATGCCTCCTATCTCTATTTCATTTTTAAGATTTAATACCAATAAATGACAACATTGAGCTATTGTCTTTCTCTTATTTGTATCTTTAAAAACAAACCACATTAACATACTATCTAGGAACGCTACAGTGCATAATGTCTAGTTTCCCACTTGATTATTTTATGGAAGAAGGCTGCTACTGAGGGCTTGTAAGTACACTGATGGCAGAGTCTGTTTTCCCAGGCAAGCAATCTGTTTTGCTCTTTCTTCATTTCTGTATAGGAAATTGGAAATACTTTTTTCCATCTCATGCTTATTTCAGAATTTCCTCAGTCTGTAAAATTCTAATTCCAGTATGGTCCTCTTCATTTGGAAACCACAAGTCGTGCTTAACAAGCTAAACATCGGACCTGACGTGAACTCATTAACTAATGTGACCTAAGTGGGGGTGGCATTGCACTCCCTCCAGAGCTGGCAGCAGGAGGTCACATTGAGTCTGCAGAGGTCTGCGGAGCCCAAAAGCGATGTGAGCAAAGCTTTCCTGTAAAACAGAGACACATTAACTCAAGGTTCAGAGTACAGAGCAGCTGTATGAATGGAAACCTCTGATTAGGGATTGCAAAAAAAGAGGTTAATGTTTAGCCAGCTTATCTGCTGACAAAACATTGCCAAAGATCTTCTTTAGGTTGTGATTTCTACATGGTACATAGCATGTGTTGGGTATCTCAGGACAATTTTGGCCAGGCCTTTCTGAGCTGAGCAAGAGCTTAAGAGATACACTGTCAAGTATGTTTTGTGTAGCTCTAACTTGGCTGATTGCAATTCTATCCCTGTCTTTGTTGTTCAATAATGCATATGAGATACCTCTTCTTTCAACCTCGAGATGAAACATGGAGATGGAAATGGTTTAAAATGCTTTAAATTGCTGAAGCCTTGTGTGTGTAACGTTAAAAAAAAAAGTAGATATACAGTTCTGAGCAAACAAATTAAAACTCCGCTGAGGTGGGAGGTGAGTGCTGTAGGAGACAAAAGTGTACTGCTGCAGGTAGCCAGGGCTGCAAGACCAAGTGCTTTTCCACCCCAGCCACTAAGCCACAGCACACAGCCAAGGCATCAGAGCACTGCATAAAGCCATTTTGGTTCTAACAGGATTTCACTGCATCTCCAGTTACTGTCATTTTATTTTGCTATCATCCTTTCTTTCTTATCTCACGGAGTGTTTTCAGTCTTTTAGGACTCCTACAGGAATGGAGCTTGATTAAAAACTTGCCCATGTCAATTCACAAAAATCACTTCTTGCTTCTGGACCAGCTGGTTGGGCCTGTCATTCTGGACTGAACCAGGCCATGGGAAGCGGATAAAAGGTGCTTTGTCTGGAACAAAAGTGGGCTGACTCCATCTATGTGCATTTAATTCTACATTGCATTAGCATGTGAGATCTGGACCAAGGCTGATCATGGTTCCCAGTGACAAGCTTCCCAGAGCTGCAGGGTGCTCAGCATGTCTACACTCAATTGCTCCCATCTCTTCATTTGGAAGTAGAGTTTCTTGCCTAGAACTATTTGGAGAAGCCTTTTTACATTGCACAGACTTGTCATTCTTTTTTTTTTTTTTTTAATTAAAAGAGTTAACCATTCGGTGTGTCACACTGGGTGGGTGCTATGGTAGCAGTTAGAGGTAAGGTGTTGAGGGGCCCACACCAGCTAGGCACCAGTGTTCACTGGGAGGTGGCAAAAAGGCCCAACCTGAGCTGCAAGCATTTACTGCCAAGGGGATGCTTCTGCAGGACAGTGGAGAGGATAGGGCAGATCAAAGATGGCACGTGGGTGAGATGGAGTTTCCTTTCAAAGTGTCAGAGAAAAAAGAGGAAAAACGTGTTGCAGATCAAAAATCACTTCAAGAAACATGGTCTAAAAAGAAGTGAAATAGCTTTTGGTTAGGCTTTCAATATTTCATCTTTCTGCCTTGATATGAAATAGAGAAAAACTGTGAAGACTTAAGAATTCCCACAGATCGGGAGAAAAACGTGGTTTTTAATATCTCTGTGTCATGAACTCAGACCAATACTACTTATCTATGATGGCAGCTGGTTCTGTCATCTTAATTTTTTGAGTCAGGCCTGTATCCCTTGGCAAAATCTGATTCCAAAGCCCTTGGGGCTGGCCTGTGAAGTGGCCAGAGGAACGTGCCCCACTGTCAGCTCCAAGGGAATGTGGCATCACTTCTCCCTGCAGAGCAGTGAGGGAAGGATTGGGCCTTCCTTGAGGCAAATTTACGGAAGGGTTCATGTGCCAATGTGTGGTGAGTGGTGTCAGCGTAAACAGGCACTTCCATATCTGATAGTATTCAGGACTTCCCAGGAAGATGTGGTATGGGGCATGTGATCAGAAGCACTGGAGAAATTCCTTAAAAAGCTATTAATGGCATTTGTTTATACATCCTCTTGAATATAATTTTCTGTTCAGTATATAAGGTTTTAAATCCTTATTTAGTAGGAATAGGATCTAAACCTGAAGTGATCCTGCTTGTATAACAATCTGATAAAATGAAAAATCTTTTTTTCACTTCTTCAGCATATACTTTTCTATGAATTAATGCATCTACAGACCATGCATTGTGAGCCACTTCAAGGATTATCTTCACTGGAAAGCCTGTTTTACAGCTCTTCACGTAGAAGAATCAAGCACAAACTTAAGGCAGCTGGCTGTACTTAGTGTTTGGGCATAAAATAAGAAAGTGACAAGGCAGTAGCTAGTGAAAGTTTACAGAGGCTCGAGGGGATGTTGGACAAGGACCTGGAAAAAAAAGAAAGAAACAAGAGGCAGACATATATCTGAGTCAGGATATGCCCTGAGCTGGAGCAGTCAAGGATAGGAGAATGCCTGGGTGACTATCACAAAACCCGCCATTCCACTATGACTCCCATTGATTTTCTGCAGCCCATCCTTAGCAAAACAAATTACTTCCTCCCCCCAACATTGCATCAGAAAAAAAAAAAAAAAAAAAGAAAGAAAAAAAAAAGAAAGAGAGAGAAAGAGAGAGAAAGAGAGAGACCGAGAAATGGAAAGGATGAAAGTAAATAAACTCAGAAGAAAAGCCACGTAACCTGGGAGCTAAAAAGAGAAGGACAGAGTGCTAGAAATGCAGGTCCAGGAGGACTAGAGGGGACCTCCAGCAATGCCCACTGCTTCCTGAGAGCCAGTGGCAATCTCCGGGCAGTGCTTAATGGTGCTCTGCCCAAAGGTTCAGAACATGCCACAGTGGGCCATCCCAGCCAGAGCGTCCTCTCAGGAAGTAGATCTTATACAGACCACTCCCAGATGTTCGCTTCCTGGTTGGAGACAGCACTCCTGCTGCCTGCCTCTTCTGTCTTCCTGGGGGAGACTTTCAATTTTTTTTTGTACTTTATATGAATCAGTAACTGCAAATTCTTTGCATTTGAAAGCTTGCAAGCTGATTAGGTTCCTACAAAAGACAAGCTTCTTCATCTAAAAATGTCTTATTTTCATGAAAAGAAAAAATTTATTTTTTATCATTATGCTGTGACAAAAAAAAGGTTTATTTCAGGATTATCCACACAAATCATCTCTCCATGGAGTATGCTTCTGGTTAGGATATTCCCTTGCCATATGGATAACTTAAGTAAAAGTCTTTCTTCATCCCTGGATGAAGAACTTGAATTCTGAATCTACTACAGTCAAGAATGGGAGCCTGATCTTGGGACTGCAGATCTCTCTCTCAAGTTTTTCTCATCTGTTCTTCACAATTAAGATCAAAGGTCTTCGGTGAAATTTGCTGAAGAACTGGCAAAGTGTGATAGTCACAAATCATTCTGCTAGGCATGAAAAAAACATTTCTAACTCAGTTCATAGAATCATAGAATCATTTGACTTGGAAAGGACATTTAAAGATCATCTGATCTAACTTCACTGCAATGAACAGGGACACCTACAGCTAGATTAAGTTGCTCAGAGCCCCGTCAAGCCTGACCTTGAGCATCTTTGGGGATGGGGTATCTATCACCTCTCAGAACAACCTGTTCCTGTGCTTCACTAACCTTATCATAAAAAAACATTTTCCTTATACCCAGACCCTGCTGAAGACCCCTTATTTCTTACAGACCCCCTTTAAATACTGAAAAACTGCTCTCAGGTCTTCCAGGAGCTTTCTCTTCTCTATTTTCATAGAATCGTAGAAACATAGAATGGCCTAGGTTGAAAAGGACAACAAAGATCATCTAGTTTCAACCCCCTTGTCGTGGGTAGGGTTGCCAGCCACTGAACTGGGATGACCAGAGCCTCATCCAGCCTGGCCTTGAATGCCTCCAGAGATGGGGCATCCACAAACACCTTGGGAAACCTGTTCCAGTGTGTCACCACCCTCTGAGTGAAACGCTTCCTCCTAGTATCTAACCTAAATCTCCCCTGCCTCAGTTTAAAACCATTTCCCCTTGTCCTATTGCTATTAACCCATGTTCCCTATTCCAGGCTGAACAGCCCCAGCTCTCTCAGCCTGTCCTCAAAGGGGAGGTGTTCCATCCCTTGGATCATTTTTGTGGCTCTACTCTGGATGTCCAATAGGTCCATGTCTTTCTTGTATTGAAGACTCCACATTTGAATGTGGTATTCCAGCTGATGTCACGTCAGCGCAGAGTAGAGGAAAAGGATCACCTCCTTCCACTAGGATCTGTTTGGCTGGCTGCAAGGGCACACTGCTGGCTCACATCCAGCTTCCCATCCTCCAGTACCCCCAGGTCCTTTTCAGCAGGGCTGTGCTCCATCCTTATATCCCCTAGCTTGCATTGGTAGTGGGGTTTGCCCAGGTGGAAGGCCTTGCACTTGGATTTGTTCAACCTCATGAGACTCTCCTGGACTGCTCAAGCCTGTCTAGGTCTCTCTGGATGGTATCCTGTTCTTCCTCAGGTGTGTCAACTTCACCACACAGCTTGGTGTCGTTGGCAAACTTGCTGAAGGCACACAGATTCAAGTGCAGGGTGCTGTACTTGGGACGGGACAATCCCAAGTATTTACACAAACTGGGGGAAGATCTCCTTGAGAGCAGCCCTGCAGAGATGGACTTGGGGGTCCTGGTAGATGAGAAGCTGGACATGAGCCAACAGTGTGCACCTGCAGCCCGGAAGGCCAATTATAGCCTGGGCTGCATTAAAAAAGGGGTGGCCAGCAGGGAGAGGGAGGTGATTGTCCCCCTCTACTCAGCTCTTGGGAGGCCCCCATCAGGCCTGGGGCCACCAGTACAACAAAGATGCAGAGCTTTTGGAATGGGTCCACTAAGATGATCGGAGGGCTGGCGCACCTCTCCTATGAAGAAAGGTTGAGGGAACTGGGCTTGTTTAGCTTGGAGAAGAGAAGGCTTCAGGGAGACCTCATTGTGGCCTTCCAGTACTTGAAGGGAGCATATAAACAGGAAGGGGAATGGCTGTTTACGAGAGTGGATAGTGATAGGACAAGGGGGAATGGTCTTAAACTGAGACAGGGGAGGTTTAGGTTAGATATTAGGAGCAATTTTTTCACTCAGAGGGTGGTGACGCACTGGAACAGGTTGCCCAAGGAGGCTGTGGATGCCCCATCCCTGCAGGCATTCAGTACCAGGCTGGATGTGGCTCTGGGCAGCCTGGTCTAGTGGTTGGCAACCCTGCACACAGCAGGGGGCTTGAAACTAGATGATCCTTGAGGTCCTTTTCAACCCAGGCCATTCTATGTTTCTATGATTCTATGAAAATGGAGAAGGAAACCATCAACCACAAAACACAAAAATGAAAAGAAAATGTCTGTAAAAATTGGTAGAGTGCCAGATACAAGAGAAGCGTAGGACTCACGAACGGACTTGAAGCCAAAAACCAGACACTGGGACGTGGTTCAATATGTTATGTCACAAAGGCATCCTATGCCTTTTGCAATGAAAGAAAGTGAAATTGCAGCAGAACAAAGCAAATCAAAATCATATGATGGGATGCTTACAAAACCAGAAACTGAGTGTAACTTAAAAGCAGAATACTGAAGGGAAAGAGACAAGCTGAAACGTCAGGTCAAGAACAAGAAGAACAAAGGAGCCTCTGCTTTTATTAAAATGTATTGCCCTAGCAACCTCTGAAGCCATAAGAAATGCTTCTCTTGTAGACAACTGGCAAACTGAAGGTGTAGCAGGAGGAACTAAATCTTCTGTTCCATTCAGGCAGCAAAAAGGCTAGTAAATTACCATGATTTTTTTTTTTTTTTTATGGACTGGGATATCTTCCAGCCTTGTTACATGCGATAATAGATAAAACAATTTGGCTGTTATAGGGTCTGACTCCCAGAAAATCAATTTCCTGACATGAACAAAACAGCTAACAATGGGAGCCACAAAGAGAATGGAAAAGGAGACGGTATTGTCAAAGAAGCCAAGATCTGGACGAGTAGCATGGTACTCACTGAGAAACTAGGCAAGCTATTTACAAGAGACTCAATTGCTTCAAACAAAGCACTAAAAAGAGCTCAGCATCAAAGGCCTGCAAAAGGAGAAATATAAACTGACTTGACATCAACAAAACAAGTTGTCAACCAGAGCCAACAGTGGATATTAATAAATGTCATCGGAGCTACTTCACCATATTTGGGATGTCATTAGGTTGATAGAAATGGTGAACAATGACATTTGGGGTAAAAACTGAGGGTAAGACTTTCAGTGTTACCAGAAAGAGGCACAAACAGGATTCTTAAGAAATTGCATCATAGCGGATGATGTTCTGGTGGCACAGATGCAGTGACAGCTTGGTGAAGGCTGCTGTGAGAGACCATCCAGGGCAGCAGAACTGCAGTTTGGAGTGGTGTCAAATGCAGAAATCTTCTGATTACCTGTGGTCTGTGACCTGACATTGGAAAGCCAGAAGTATTAAAACGAATATCCACACAAAAAGGATTCAGTAGTTTAGGGCTTAGCATTTGTAAATCAGCTACATTCACCTCCCCCTTCCTCAAAACTCTGTGTAGGAAATCTTTCATACTGTTATTCAGTTTTGGTGTATGGTAACTTCCACATAATATAGCTAGCTCATGCTTCAGATATGGTTTACCCACCTCAAATCACTGATGTGTGTACAGAAATATGTGACAAATGCTGCAGAAGTCAGTGTAAGTGGCTCCGATATTGGTGATCAAACTGGAACAAGGGCTAGCAAGAATGCCTACATGTGGAAGTTACTTGACAAGTACCTCCAGTGTATTCAAGTGTGGGAAGCCTTCAAGGAGGTGACCAAGAACGATTCACAAGATTTTTAAAAAGCCATTATTACCAGCTTCTGAGAGATTTCAGCGCATGCTATTGGTATTGAAAGGCTGGCATTTAAACATGTACTTCAGAAGACTGAGATGCACATAGCTGGCTTCTTTTCTGAAGGAACATTGTAACAGGAAGCATGGCAGCTCACC
The DNA here is from genome assembly GCA_016647715.1 of Pavo muticus. Lineage (NCBI taxonomy): Eukaryota > Metazoa > Chordata > Aves > Galliformes > Phasianidae > Pavo > Pavo muticus. Next base: position 2,069,027 of record JACDJE010000043.1, read on the forward strand.
AAAAATATGACATCACAAAACTGGAAGAAACACAGGCAACTGAATAACATAGAAAACATCTATCAAAATAGTTATGAGGCAATTTCAAGACAGAGGTTATAAAGAGTCTTGGAATGAGTTACATAAAACAACTAATTGCCAGTGCTTGTGTCAGTCATTCTGTTGGACAGTGAATGCTCAGAATGAGGCATAGTCTGCCTCTGAAGACTGGTGATATGACATGAGTGGACCATGACAACATCACAGGTAAAAGCAGCCATATCACTGCAAAAGTTATCTCAAGGACAAATGCTGGTCAAATTGGAGGGCAAGAAAGAAATGCACAGGCACAGGAAGTAAGGACAGGTACTGTGGGAGGAGTATGGGGATGCTGCTAGGCTGTGTAGGGAGGGGTCCAGGAAGACCAAAGCCCAACTGGAAGTGGACTTGGCAAGGGATGCAAAGAGGAAAAATAAAGGCTTCTACAGGTATGTCAAACAGAAAATGCAAGTCCAGGAAGGAATTTCCCTACTAGTGAGCATGCTGGTAACAATGGCCAAGGAAAAGGCTGAGGTACTCAACAACATTTTGTCTCAGCTTTCACTGGCAACTGCTCTTTATACAGACTTCCAGTGGATGAGTTGGAAGGTGGGGATTGAGGGAATAGTGTCCTTCTCACTGTAAGTGAATATCAGGTTCGCAACCACGTGAGGAAGTCACAGCGGTCAAGTGAAATCCCATTTTTAAGAAGGGTAGAAAGGATGATCCAGGAAACTACTGACTGACCTGTCAGCCTCACCTCTGTGTCAAGGAAGATCACGGACCAGGTCCTCCTGGAAGCTGTGTTAAAGAACATGGAAGAGGGGGAGGTAATGCTAGACAGTCAGCAAGGCTTCACCATGGACAACTCCTTCCTCACCAATCCAGTGGCCATTTATGATGGTGTACCAATGGACCAATGCACCAATGGACAAGGGAAAAGCCATTGATGTCACCTATCTGGATTTCAGTAAGGCCTCTGATGCTGTCCTCCACAAGATCCTTCACTATAAATTGGAAAGATATGGGTTTGATAACTGGATGGTTTGATGGATGAAGAACTGGTTGTGAGATCATACCCAGAGAGTGGTGCTCAGTGGATCAATGTCTAGATGGAAATCAGTGATGAGAGGTGTTCCTCACGGGTCAGTAATAGGACCGGTGCTCTCCAATCTTCATCAATGACACTGCCAGTGAGAACATAGAATGGCCTGGGTTGAAAAGGACCTCAAGGATCACCCAGTTTCAACCTTCCTGCCATGTGCAGGGTGGCCAGCCACTAGATCAGGCTGCCCAAAGCCACATCCAGCCCAGCCTTGAATGCCTCCAGGGATGCAGGGATCCTTGGGCAACCTGTTCCAGTGCGTCACCACCCTCTGAGTGAAAAAGTGTTCTCATTTATCAGAGGGGGAGCACTCTTCTTGGTCTATCTCCTCCTGCCTATGTGCCTGAAGAACCCCTTCTTGTTATTTTTCACATCCCTTGCCAAGTTCAGCTCAATCTGTGCCTTGGCTTTCCTGATCTTATCCCTACACATGCAGACAACGTTCCTGTATTCTCTTCCCAGGCCACACAACCCTGCTTCCACTTCCTGTACATTTCTCTCTTTTCCCTCAGTTGAAGCCGCAGATCCTTGATTAGCCATGCCAGTTGCCTGTCTCCTCTGCTCAATTCTTCAGCTGGGGGATGGAGAGCTATTGTGCTCACAGGAGGGTGTCCTTAAAGAGCTGTCACCTCTTTCCTTTCCTATGCTCTGGAGGACAGTTTCCTGACAGGTCCCATCCAGCAGTTCCTTGAGCAGCTGGAAGAGTTTGCATGGAGTTGCTGGAAGAGTGTATGGAGCTCACTTATGTGTAAAACCCCACCTCTTGGATGCGCTCTTGCTTTACTGATCTCATTCCTTCACTTGCTTTGTTTGTTTTTCTTCATCATGGTATTTGGGGTGCTTTTCTCTGCACTTCATCTCCTTTGTTTTGGACTTTCCTCCCATATTCATTCCACTACATTTTCTAGCAGTCCCTTTCCTTACCTTATCTTTGCTCTGTCTTTGGATGTAAGATTGCCCACTAGCCTTGCTCGAGATTATAAGAAGTAGTTGAGATATATGGATGTTTGGGTCACTCTCCTACTATTGCCTTTCATCCTGGCTTTGAATCTAACCCAAACTCCTTCACCTCCTGTGAGCTGCTTCTTGCTCAAATCAGACATTTTGCATGCTCTATCATTTGATCAGTCCCTTGTTCCCTCTCTTTGTGAATGCTGCAGTTGAAAAGATAGATACTTGTTTTATGTCTTTGGGGAATACGACTTTTGAGCATTTCTAGGATTTAGGATGGAGCCTTCTTGACTGCCACTCCTATATGCTACTGATGCAGGTGACAGCCTTTCCTGTCACACTAATATTAGGATTGGTTCTTTATTTTCCTTTTGTTTTTTTCATTTTACTAATCCTCTGGCAATCATTTGGTTCTCTCAGTACAATCAAAAGAAAATAATTTTACTGAGAGAACTGGAGAATTCATCCATTTTCAAGAGCATCTGTTTGGGAACAGGAAATTGGTCATTACCACAATAAATATTTTCTTTGTTTGAAGAGGATTGCTTGCACTGTCAGAAAATTTTCTTTTTTATTTTGTTCTAACTATCTTCTCAGTCCCTGATCTGTTTCCTCTACTGGGATGTCTTCTCTCTTTGTCAGCTGTATTTTATTGAAAAATGGCTATACTTGAGTGAAGACCACAGTCCCCTTCTTCTCCCTCAACTGAGTGACCGAGTTGCTATATCTTTACATAACAAATGAATAGTGACTGCACTGTCTTCTCTTAGGACAAAGTCTAGGGGAGAAATTACATGTCTCATTCAAAACACTCCAATACGCTCCAACTTGCTTATGACCAGCTCTTTCATGCTATCAGTAATTTACAGTATCTCACGTGGAAATTGTTTTGCCCCTTTGCCTACAATATATTGTATGTATAGCTGCCTGTAGGCTATGTCACAAACGCGGGATACATTACATAACAATTTTATCCACTGCGTTCTCTTTGAAGTGCTAAGAAATGTGCCTAGAACTACACTGAGTATAATAATAAAACACTGAATATAAAGTGTATCTGTCTGATACAAAGGGGAGAAAGAGGAAAACTTTCCAAAAGAAGCACTTCCCACTTTGTGGGAATTTTTCCATTTCCAGGGCAAACATGTTTTACATAAACTATTTCCCAAATCTCTATAACAAATCATGTTGCGATTAGAGTGATGTAGATACATTCACATAATGCACGGAATTCCTCCTACACTTCTACTGGGTAGAAAAACGTTAAGAGGGGCCACGGTGCCAAATGTATTCAGCATCACACTTCTGAAGAACAGGACATGGACTGGTATTCAGTAATATATAATTCCTAGTGCTTAAACCATGAACTTGTGTAAGGTGCTGCTGTGCTATTGAAGTCAGCAGGCTCAGGGGTCCAATAAAATCAGCCACGCTCTAAGGAATCATCAACACAACAGAACATCTCAAAGAAACACTCTCTTTTTTGCCTATATGAAACTCTAAATACCATCAATCTCTTCTGAGTTCTGAAAGCACGTGTTTTCTTTCTGGGCTGAACTCCTCAGCTTCTTACAGAAGCCCTAACCTTTTTGCTAAGCATGACTGTAACCTGGTGCAGTCTTGCTGGCTGCTCATGAATCAGCCCACCAGGCAGGCTCTCTACACACCACCTAAGTCCAGTGAGCAGATAAGTACATTTGTGTGAGACTGCAGTGTATGTTTGCCTAGTGCAGCAGAGAGGTTTCCTGGGCTGGTTCATGTTTGGTTTAAGTTAATTTTATTTTGATTATTTATGTCATGACACTGTTGTTTCAGCTGCACAGGAAGGAGAAGTTGGGACAACATCTTCCCTCCAACATCCAGCATCCTTGTCAGAGCAGAAGTTCATGGTGGAACAAACCTTACTCTGCCTTCTGAGACTATTCCCCTCATACTGGAGACTGTCAACATTCACCTTCTGCTTAACAGCAGGAAAAAAAACGTTGGGGTATTGAGGGCATGCACTTCTACGCCTGTAAAATTTGCTCTCAACAGTTACAGTCTGGATTACAAATGCCAAATAATAATAATATCTCTACTGCTTTTAGATATTGATCCCTTAGTCTACCCTGTAAAGAAAATAACAATTACTGTAAAGAATATTGGAGATTACAGCTAAACCTCAGGAGCCTTCTAGATACAGCAGCCGATTGGGAGACTGGCTTATCTTCTGACTCATAACCTAAACAAGCTCCTGAATGTGCATTGTACATGGGAATAGATGAGAATGCTCTGGAGGAACAGAGCCAGGAAGAACAGTACTGAAGGTAGATAAGGTCAGACCAATTCTGGTAATATACGCTAATTAGTAAATCAGCAATGGAGTGTTTCAATAATGTAGGCTGCATTGCATCAAAAAAAGGAGAGACAGAGTGTACCACGTGTCTGAGTGGATGGAAAAACCCCAAAGGGATGAAGTCAGCACTACTGAAGAATTACTTTTACTTAACTGTTGAAGGGCTGGGAACATGACCCATCTCAGACAGTTTTATTCATTCAGCATTTTTTCACAAATGGAAACGAAAAAGATTCAGAGTGGAGTTTACATGGAAAAAGAGGAGCTGAATGATGTTCTGTGTTAAAAGGACATAGCTGATCTTGGACACAAGATTAACCAGGAAGTTAACATCACAGCTAAAGTTCACTTAGAAGAGATTTTTCAAGTCTAAAGAAAGAAAGAGGACATTTAAGCATTTGTAAATGCAAGCTGACAAGTTCTATTGCAATAAAGAGGATAAATATTAATGTTATTGTCTGACGAAAGATAAATTATACAAGTTATATCGTAAATCCATATCAGATATGGAACCAAACATTTTTAAGAGTAAAAATATACTACTAAAAGAGGATTTACAACAAAAATTAAATTAAATAAAACAGTAATTAGCAAGTCTTCGCCTTGCATGTCAACAGGCTTGACTTTGCAGAGAACAGCAAAATTTCCTCTGCTTTAGATTGCAGTGGCATTTTTACAAAGCCCTCTCATGTGAATGATCCCTGTCACACAGCTGCTCAGACCCATGTCTGTAAAGTAAGAAAGAGAGTATTTAGGCTTCCATTAAGAGGTGACTCTTGCATATGTATGGAGTTATTGGGAGAGGCTGATTTCAATATGATACCACCTGCTTTGAGTTCTTGCAGCACCGTAGACATGCAGTAGTGCTCATCCTTCACAACACTGTCACTGGGGTGAGAGCTGCAGGTCCTGTTTCTAGAGCAAGATCCCAGTGGATGTGCAAGGCTCTGTGCTGAGGAATAGTAAAATGTCTGTGTCTCTTCTCCTAGAAATTCATATTTCTTTCTCTTCAGAAAGACAGGCTAGAAAGCCCTGGAGATAAGGAAGACCATGCTGAGTGAAGAGCTAATGAAACGGTGAGATTACAAAGGGTAGAAGGAGCTCAGTAGGAACAGGTGGGAGTGACAGGATTTTAGAATGATTTGTTCAAAGCTGTTTTGGGGGGGTTAGTTTTTGTTCTTCTTGTTTTTTTTTTAATTTATTTTGGTTTTTTTTTCTTTTTGCTTTTAGTAGTACTTATGTAACATCAATTATTAATAAACAGGTGAAATAAGGAAACTTATTCATAAAGATCCCTCAGCCTTCATTCATTCTCAAACCACTAAACATTCCTCAGACTTCCCCTTCCGCTCCAGCTAACGCAGAAAGCCAGAACACAATTCCCAGTGTTTTTAGTACAGTAAATCTGCAGACCCTTTTTAAGCTATCCCTAACTCTTCTCCCTCTCTTCTTGCCTGTAACAATGCTACATGGCCATTCCCTTAAAGTTTATAGGCAGTTTAGACCTATATAAATCAAATAGATGCTATCTAAAGCAGCCTTGGTTTGGATTTTTTGTTGCAAAATGGGAAAAGGCTGGACCCGTATTTAATACAGAAATATGAATTGAGAGGAATTGTTTTACAGTATTGACCTAATGTTGATCTATATTAGAGTTGGCAGAGAGGGTTTTTTGATTAGTTTTCTGAGGGAAACTGATGATTTATTGTCTCATGGACACTGTCCTGAGCTTAGTAGACTATTCATTCAAATAACTAATGTGGAGAAAATGTGTCATTCCCACTTCGCAAGAAGGCAATAAACGATTTCAGCGGAAAAGCCTTTTTTTCAGAGTGTCCAAGGATGACAGTATTTGGGCAGCAGCTAATCTAACCAGCTACAAGCTCTTGGCTGTGATGGGTGCTCCAAAGTGGACCCTGAGGTTTTCCAGCTGCAAGAATGCCTTTTTCTTAAACCTTTTTGAAGAAGTACTCACCAGCAGGTGAAAGGAGGTGATGTGACAACCAGCCTCTCCCCCTTTTTTCCATGCATACTTTGTATTCAGAATGCTAAGAATAAACGTGTGACAAAAAGCTGCAATGTGGAATAAGTAGGAGGATGTAAATTTTGTAAATTCCAGGAAGACTGAGTCATAAGTTTCTCCCTGGGCAGCACTATCATTTGGATGTCTACCTGCCAGCAAAAAAGAAAATCACAGATTTAGGGCTGGAAAATCAGATTCAGAAGAGCGGATCTTCTCAAATGATAAGTTGAGAGTAATAGCTGTTCCTGACAGTTGAATTCTGATGCTTACGGACACATTTTGGGTAAATCTCTAGACCCTTTAAGGATTCATAAAGGGAGCCTGTGGCCTCTGATCAGCTGCTGAGGAGTGACTCATGCTCAAGACCAGAACCCATAGAGCAAAGTTCCCCCTAGAACTTAAAACAAACCTTGTCTTGGTCTCAGTCCCAAAGCCCCCTGTATTTAGTCATCTTCATGTCCCTGAAGCACCAACTCCTCATCATCATCACCACACTCTGCACAGAACCGTGACAGAGCACTTAAAAAAATAGTCCATACTCCCTATAGAACTGATCACCAGCCTGTTGTCATCTCATCTGTACCTGCAGATCTTGGCACATGATGGTGGAAGACCTTCATGGGGATGACTTCACCTTGATGGTCCCCTGCTGTGATAGGACAGCCCTGGGTGAGAGTTACCACCTTGAGAGGGGGCAATTCTGGCTCCTAGATCACTCCTGCCTTTAGTTTTTTCCCAGCACATTCTGATTTGCTAAACACCCTGTTCTGTGACTGCAACCTACAACAGTCCTTTCCTCACATGAGAGAGGTTTAAGGTTATGGACACTATAGTATCTGTCATTGTTGATAGTGAATATATGAATTAGCCAGCCTTGGATGCAAAATTTAGAAGGCTAGAAGGCCACCTCTGTGGTGCCTGGTTTGAAGCTTAGAGTCCCTTGGGTTTCACATCACCACACATCAAAGCCTCCCTTCTGGAGGTGTCAGACCTAATTAGGACACTGGTTTAAGAACTGAAAGTATTTGTAGATATTTGTTATTTGCAGTGCCACTCTGCAGAGGCTGTGTGCTCACATAGTTCACATCTGATAGACTGTATCAAGGTTTTGAAGACTCTTGCCCCACAGTTCTCTTTTTTTTTTTTTTTTTTTTTTTTTTTTTTTGGAGTGTTTCACTGATCAGCTTCATGTCCATGATCCAGTCAGTTGGCTTTAGAAAGACAGGCCTGTCTGGTTGCTACTTGTAACTCTGCCCTAGCAACAAACTGAGCCTGACTCACCCAGCCTGAGCTCCCACACGCTCAAAAAGTTTTGCTCTCCTCTGCAGGACTGTCTCTGTGAGGTCGTGGGGAAACGCTAGCAGAAGTATTGCCCCCCTCCCTGCACAGTATTCAGCTGAAGGTTTCCAGGAGAACTAAGACTTTTCCTTTCGGTCTCTGTTATGAGTCCACCCAGTGAGGTCACAGTTTCCCCATGATTCAACTGCATTCCTGCCACCCTCCTGCCTGGACCCTGCACCTTTCATTAACCCCCTCGGCACTAGGAGGTGTAGCTGCAGTGGCTCAGTAGCAGTGCTCCTGAGCTAACTCAGTGTTACAGAAGTTGATTAACCACCCAGAAGCCTAGGTGCCTATCACAGACTCTGTGAACCACAGACACTCACCAAGGCTGCTTCCTGTCCCCTGCTCCTGAATTTCCTATTATTACATTTCCCATCTAATTTCTTACTGTTTCACTCACAGCAATGAGAGCTCTAGAGTCCAGCATCTGTACCTGAAGACTCTCCAGCACTGCACGGTGGGGTGCTTTTCTCCCATGTCAGCTAAAGTCAGACCCTGCCCTTAAAAAATTGTTTCCTGACACTGTACACTTGGCTGTATTTGTTATATTGGAGGTTATTATTCACAATCACACACGGTGTATGCCAACCACTACATTTAAAAACAAAGCAAGTACAAGATACTAAAATGTAAGAACAATAACTTTTGTTAAAAAAGAAAGCCTAGCTGGAGCTGTACTTCCAACTAAAGGACTTGTAGTAAAACTCAGCTGCTGGTTGGGAAGTGCAGCTGGCATTTTCTGAGACATTATAGAGACAGTTTCCCAGCATGATGTGAAGGGGTCTTTGCACTTTATGACACAGAAGAGAAATAAAACTGATATCTTGATCACATGATACTCATTAGTTTTGATGTAAAAATGATAGTTATTTTCTTGGATGAACTCTGTAGATTTTTAATGACTTTTCCTTTGTTTCTAGTAGAAACCACATCTTAGCCTAAGTTGTAACTCTGATTTTAAACATACAAAGTTGAGGTAGTATGCCCAACACTGCTGTTACCTGCAGCAGCCACCACTTAATGCACAACTTTCATCGCAGGTAGTGGGAAATTCTGTTTGTTGGTGCACCAGAGGAGATACTACATTACTGCAATTACTGCAAAGTGGCAAATGTTATTGTAATGACACCCTAATATTTTCCCTAGGGTCAAATCAATATCTTGATGGTTAAAATAAAACTACTGCTATATTACTGAGAACATATATATGACCTCATAGACAATACTCAGAACATTGAGTTGAAAAAGGGAAATCTCTCTGATGAAATGCTACAGACTTCCAAATTCATCTGCAATACAGAAAAGGCGCATTCATTTAGGTAATGCTAGCAATGAAATGGAGATAGCTAAATATTCATTATACTCAAGGTTCCTTCTGCTGCTTTTTAGCATAAGCAGTAAAAGGTCACTCTGTCTCTAATTGAATTGCTCTGTATTGTGCTAATCTACCTAATGTCCTGTTTGCAGATATAGCATCATCTTAGACACTTTGCACTGTGAGCTGACATTCAAATTGTGTTCTTTATTGCACTTGTGCATTTTGTAATTAAGTTACTGTGATATCAGAAAACCATTGTTCCATTTATAGCTTTACATTCCTATGAATGGACTATTTTTTCTGAAATCTTGCCTAAAGCCTTCTGTTTCTCTCACATCTTCAGAATTTTTACTCACAAAAACCCTCCTCTATTTGAGCCTGGAGAGGATCTCTTGTTGATGGTGCAGGGACTTCTGAGAATAAGAGTCCATTTTTGTTCCTTTATCTCAGAGAAAGTACTTACCAAGTGCTTTCAGAAACATGCACAGGCTACACTTTGATCAGCTGCCCCTGCTCTGTCCAGAGAAGAGAGAGCTGTGTTGTGTGTTAAGATGGGATTGTTTCTGACCTGTTCATTAATTTTTACAGAAGATATCTTTAGGAGCAGTGTTGTTTTTGCAGATGTCTATCTGGTTTAGTTCTTCCTGGTCTTTTCAGGCTCTTTACCTCACTCTAATAGCATTTCTTACCACTGAGGTATCTAGGATTTCTGTAGTGAGGAAAATATTAGTTAACATCTATATGAATGCCAGCCAGGGACCCACAAAAATAGGCTTGCTCTATCCAGGAGAACGACAAGGTTCCTGCAGGAACCTGCTACTGACCTTGGTTTATGATCATTGCTGAAGAGTGAGGACTTGTGTGTAGAAGATACTGTGCTCTTTCCTGCTGTGAGAAGCTCTTGCAATTTATCACCATCATTTTAGCAGTTCTAACATCACTTTTTGCCTGACCTTTTCCCTAATGACTACCCAGATTTTTCACCTCATGTGAAGATCAGTAGTCTACAATACAGTCTTGTTCTTATAACTGAAAGGCAATGCTTCACCAGTTTGCTGCCTCATGGGAAATTGCTTTGGTCAGGCATGTTGTCAAGAAAAGGCAGAAAATCAACAACAGAGACAGGCAAATGAACGTGCATTTCTGGAAAATAATAATTAACGTCTTTACTTATATCTGTTCAGAACACAATGAAATGACTGGAAGCACTTTGAAGGCTGCACTACATCATGTTCAAAGTTGGAAAAGCATTCTAATGTAGCAGAAGAAAGACAAACCTACACCACTAATCCTTTCATATGAATAAACAGACATAAGTAATCTTCAGGTCAGGGCCTGCATTTCAGTGTTCATTACATAGGTTAGATTAGAAGTAGCTCATTAAACTGGCCTTGGGTTTACACTAAAATTATTAAGGTCATCACCAAATCTTACAGATTTTTTTTATTATTTCATGGTCCTGGAATAAAAAAGAGCTGGAAAAAAAATAACTTTTTACTACACTCTGTGCAACCAAAATCTTGCTTTATAGTTCTGAGTTACAAAGCAACGGAATCCAGCTAAGCATTCGGAAGATCTTCTCCAGCTTTTTAATATGAAAACTTTTTAAAAGATCATACTAGTGATATGCAGTAGTTACAGTGAAAACTTAGAAGTAAAAAATGAAGCTGGTATACGAAAAATACTTGTGAATTAATTTCAAGTGCAATGGCAATTAAACAATTGGAAGAAGAAATTAACCCTCAAATTCCCTTAAAAAATTAATTTTAGCAAATTTTTCTTTCACTGGTATTCACTGATGCATTGTCATCCAAAAGCTACTGTCTTGTTCAGCTTTACACAGTGCGAGCTGAAAATGCAGCTGCACCTTGCCAAGTCACTCCTTCCCCACCTACAGACTGCACATGTACTTCATTGTCTGCTCATAAGAGGTAAGCAGCTGTTTTAATAAAAGTAATAGTTAAAATACAGAACTTGCCTGCCAAATGCCAGTGATTCTCTGAGTGTCAAGGAGAGCAAATATTTCATTAAATTTTGTGTGAGAAGAAACCAACCTGAACTAACCCATAACCACAGGACAATTGCAAAAATTAGGAAAGACCACCTTCATACCATCTGGCAAAACAATCAGATGCTTTCAGATCAGAGCATTTTTATCAGTATTTTTCCAGATGAAATTACCTTCTTCTAAAATATGCTTAGAGTGTAGCAAAACATAGCACAGGTAAATGCTTTTGAAATAAAATCTTGAAAATCTTCCAAAAAACATTTTCAAGCCAGAATATATTTGGAATGCAATTATCTTGTTAACTGGTAATTTTTTTAATTGTTTCTTTTCTGTATTTCTGCCCCAGTCAGCAATTGTACATAACAGTACATAAAAGCACATATCTAATAAATGCAAAAAATACGTATTTCAGAAAAAACACCAACACACTGTAATAAAAATACCTAACATTATATTCACATTTCCAAAGAAAATTGAAAATATTTGTATTTCTGAACAGAAATGAAGATAAAACTTGAATGTATAAGTTCTAAAATGAGGAATCTGAATGTCCATTACACTTGTTCAAGCTGTTCCTGCAGCTATCAAAGGTCAGCACGTTCACTGAGTCCTCTATCAGCATCACAAACCCAAACAAAGGAAAAGAACAATGTCTAAAAATTTGTTCATGTTTGAAAACTCCTGTATATTCAGTCACCTTTGACTTTTGTACTCACTTTCCAAAGACATTTGCACATTTTGAGTGTTAGCGTCGTGAACACTCAGGGAACCAGATGGTTACCCTTAGAATCTTTCACATCTCTATAAATGTTAGAAATATAAAGTTACTACTCAAACACTTGTAAATAGGAAAATATTCTGAGAAGCTGTATTTCTTAGGATTCAGAAGGATCCTTCTTGTGTCTCTATTGGCTTTATCCAATTGGCAGTGTTTTGTGAGTAGTCAGCTCCTCACAGGAGACCTGTGGGTTTCCTGAGCAGTGACAGGGCTGGCTGGAGTGAGGTGAGTGTGTGGGGGAGACAGACAGCAAATCCCTGCAGAGATGTTTGGCGTGTGTCTAATAGTGCCAGGCAGATCTGTAGTAATTCATGTTTAACAATAAGAAATAAGTAATCATCAAACTCATTTGATCTCTAAGGTATGTATGGGCAGGAAAAATCTGAAAAGTCTCCTCATCATCTAAAGACCCAGAGCATTGTAACTATCACAGGGAGAGGAATATTTTAACTGAAATAGAAAATTCACAACTGGAGAAATCTTTTCTTTCTATATACTTGAATGCTAGGCTCTCTTCTCTAAAATTGCTGGATTTCTTAAAATGGAGAAGCATTCCTTGGAATTCATGCAATTGTTCAGCAGTACGTGATAAAGTAAATTTATCTGGCCTTTTGGCAGATAGAATATACCTTGCAACAGAGAAGGGTCTCCACCAACTACAACAGCCGTGCAGGAAGGACTTACTAAACTCTAGTGTGAAAACATCACATCTCCTGGCAAGAGTAACAGGGTATGAGATACAGATATCAGACAAATGATGATTTTTCAGACTCCTAGAATCATTTGAGTTGGAAGGGACCTTTAAAGGTCATCTAGTCCAACTCCCCTGCAGTGAGTGGGGACACACACAGCTAGATCACATTGCTCAGAGCCTGATCCAACCTGACCTTGAATGTCTCAGGGACGGGGCATCCACCATATCTCTGAACAACTTGTTCCAGTGCCTCACCAACCTTATAATAAAGATCCTTCTTCTTATATTGAGTTTAAATCTTCCCTCTTTTAGTTTGAAAGCATTTCCCCTTGTCCTATCACCACAGACCCTACTAAAGAGTCTGTCCCCTTCTTTCTTTCAGCCTCCCTTTAAACACTGAAAGGCTGCTCTCAGGTCTCCCCAGAGCCTTCTCTTCTCCAGACTGAACAGCCCCAGCTCTCTCAGCCTGTCCTCAAAGGGGAGGATCCCATGGATCATTTTTGTGGACCTCCTCAGGACATGCTCCGGCAGCTCTGTCTCTCTTGTACTTAGGGCTCCATATGTAGCCACAGTATTTTAGATAAGTTCTCACCAGTGCAGAGTAGAGTGCTGGCCACACTTCTGTTGATGCAACCCAAGATCTGTTTGGCTTTCTGGGCTGTGAGGGCACATCACTGGCTCATGTCCAGCTTCCTACCCGCCAGTACCCCAGAATGTTTTCAGCAGGGCTGTGCTCCATCCTTACATCTCCCAGCTTGTATTGATAGTGGGGTTTGCCTCTGCCCAGGTGAAAGGCCTTGCACTTGGATTTGTTCAACCTCATGAGACTCTCCTGGACCCACTGCTCAAGCCTGTCTAGGTCTCTCTGGATGGCATCTTGTTCTTCCTCAGGTGTGTCAGCTTCACCACACAGCTTGGTGTCATTGGCAAACTTGCTGAGGGTACACATGTTCCCACTGGCAGTGTCACTGATGAAGATACTGGAGAGCACTGGTCCTAGTACTGACTCTTGAGGGACAGCACTCATCACTGATTCGCACCTGGACATTGATCCAATGACCACCACTCTCTAGGTATGATCTCACAACCAGTTCCTCATCCATCAAACTGTCCAGTCACCAAATTCATATCTTTCCAATTTATAGTGAAGGATCTTGTGGAAGACAGCATCAGAGGCCTCACTGAAATCCAGATAGGTGACATCAGTGGCTCTTCCCCTGACAACTGATGTAGTTACACCATCATAGATGAGCACTAGGTTGGAGTCACAGACCGCTAGGCAGGAGTTGTCCTTGGTGAAGCTGTGCTTGTTGTCCTATATCACTTCCCTCTCTTTCTTGTGCCATATCATAGCTTCCAGGATGGTCAAGGGTTTGATTTAATGATTCTCAGATGTCCCTTTCAGCCCCTATGATTCTGCGATTATCTGATTCTGTGAATCTGTGAATCTGTTCCATGGCGCTTTTCCATATTGTAATCTGACATACTGACACACTGGACAAGTACAGCTTACTAAGACTGTTGTAGAGTTCAATGTAACATTAAAACATCCTGTGGAAATTGCACCCATATGAATTACAAAAGGTCACAGAACTACTGCTTTTATTGCATTACATACAAAGCACCTGCCTGCTTTTTCTTGAACGATCTCTCACACATGAACATGGAAACAATCATACAACAGCAAGACATTCTAGAGAAGCCCTAAGAAATATCTTTTTCATGTTTTTTCCTCCAGTATGAGGAAGGCCCTTTAGGGCATAGTGAGAAGAGGCTAACTGCAATGTGTATCTCATAAGAAACGCTTTCTCAGGTTACAGAGCTGTAATGTAAAGCTGAAATTTTAGTGCCTACTGTTTCTTGACACAGACTCTTAGTCAGTGATTGAGTTCTGACTGCTAGTGCTGTGATTCTAGCTTTTTTTACAAATATACTTTATCTTTCATTTAGTTTACTCTGTGGTGCATACCTATGTTTTGTTTGTTACTGCATTTAACATATTTATTAATAGGATGTTGTGTCTAGGAAAGAAAGTTTGATTTCATCCTCTAAAATAAGAGAAATTTCTATTTCCAAATGTAAATGCTTGTTAAGAGTGTTGCTCCAAAACTAATGCCTCCTATTGATATCAGAGGTGGATGTAGGTGGTATGGCAGTAGAAGTTGAACCTTCCTACCAGTATTTCATTGCATTTTGTTGCTGTGTGACAGACTGCAGCAGAGGGGCAGTGTGACAAAGTGGCGTGTGATCTGGAAGTGTGTATGGAGTAAAGGTGTGACATTGAATGCCTCCATGCAGAAAAAATGGCACCACTGACATTCACTGACATTTGCTGAACGTTTTTGGAGAATAAACAGTGGATGTGAGCACAGTGAGGGGTGGGTGGTGTGTTTCAGCAGTGGTGACAGTGACAGTGGGTCACCTCCGCTGGTGCAGATTTTTATCAGCGCAGCATACAGGCTGCACTTCATCACTAGTGAAAATGCATAGCTTATGCTGGTGACTATATTGAAAAAAAGTGATTTGACTGCAAATCTGCACTATCAAATGGTGTTATTGTGCTCTTTGTATATCTGTTGTTGTTTCCATGGAAATAAATATGAGGCATTACTTCTGGAGAACTCTTCATACAGCACTGTAATAAAAGAATTGCCAGTTTTTCTTTCCTTTCTGTCAGACCTCATATACAGTTATATATAGGTTATATATAGGTGTCAGCTTAACACGTTATTGGTGTTTTACTACAATATTTGCAAGTCCTCAGCTAAAAAGCTAAAGTAAAACTTTATCAGATATTGAGAACAGTTCAGATTACATACAGAAGAAAATCATAGAGATGTTCAAATTTTCTTCAAGCCCCAGTGGTGAAGTGTGAAAATTCAAGGGCAGGGTTAGAAATGAGCTCAGAGGAAAATCAAGCAAGATCAGGTGCAGAATGCAAGTCTGTACAAATTAATTCTGCTTCATAAGAGGAAAGGAGAGCAAAAAACCTCGAATCTATTGTTAGAAAATTGTTTCATTTGCAGCCACAGACTTTAAGCCTTAATCTTCATGACAAGTGACGTGAAGTTTTAATAGCTATGAAATCTCTTTATAAATGTATTTTGTTCTAACTGAGCTTTATACTGCATGTAGAATTTGAGATGAAAGCCTATTAAGAGTTAGTTTTGTTTTTCACTTCGTCATATAGGAAGAAATCATAGTGAAGCCATTCAGGAAAATCATTCGTCTGAGGGACTAGCATCATGTTTACTGAAGAACCACAGTAACACAACTTGCCATTCCCCAGAGGAATAATGGAATTTCAATTGCTGGGTGAGAATAATTTTAGTACAAAAAAGTAGTGTGACGAATTCAAGGATTTTGATTAAAAAAGGTTAATGAACAACTGATAAGTTGACAAAAGGAACGGTAAAAATCAAAATAAATGGTGATCAGAGCAAGCCTTGATCTATGGAATTAATGAAAACATAAATGAATAGAACTACAAAGAAAAAAAAATGAGTAAATGCTTCAATGAAAAAAGTTGTAAGTGACTGTTACTCATTAAACCTCCTTTTATAAAAACTAGCAATAACCTGCTATACAAAGGACATGAGATTTTGCAGTTAAGAGGCCCCAGCTGATCAGGATGGCTCTTGATTTTGCAACTTCATACACATGCAAAAAAAAATCCTATTTGGTGGGAAATTTGTTTTTGTTTTCTAAACATTTTCCACTCTATTAGACTTTGAGATTTTTGAAAGAAGGACCACATCCTGTTCGCTCTGTGCAGGGCCTAAACCTCCAGTGTGTTGAGGTACCTCAGTGAGGTTGCTAACCAGACAATGCAGCGCACACAGGAGGTGACAAACAAGAAGATGGTTCCAATAGCAGTGTTCCTCTCTAAATATCATGACCATCCCAACAGAGGCAAAGGTAATAAACAGTTCTATTCTTAATTCGTCATCATTCTTCTGGGGCAATCCAGAAAGGAACATAATATTAGTATAGAACAAACATATCTAATGTCTATTGGACTTTCAAAAGGTGAATGGGTCTGCCTAAGGCATCCCTGGACAACCTTTGAGGCACTTACTCATTTCTATTTCTAGCTGAGCAGCATAATCACATTATTTTGAGAGGGCTGCTCTGTTTTCATGTATAAAACTAGAGAATCTACACAATGCCTGCATTGGCTGGGATAGACCTGCACCCCAAATGCAGGCATGTGAGTTTCTTTTCTGTGAATTTTGAGGGTCATATGTAACACACATTGCAGAGCCCTTCTTTCAGTAATATGTGGAAGGAATAAAGTTGATAACATTGTTGAATTTATGCTCCTGGATTAAAAAAAAAAGAAAAAGAAAAAGAAAAAAGTAAAAGGAGAAAAAATATAAAAACAAAAAACAAAAGACAGAGAATAGAAAGGATCATAACCTGCTATGGCTCCTGTATTTGCTCTTGCATTTTGCAGTATATCCTGAGATAACATGACGTGCTTTCCAGAGTTCAAAGATTTTTATTGTCCTGTGATACAGTCACCAGTAACAAATATTTTTAATGAAATGAAGGAAGATCTACGTTAATTTGAGAGGGAGCTCTCAAATACAGAATCATTTTTAAGTGTGGATATCATAGCTAATGCTCTGTTCAGTTCGACTTCTGGGGGCAGATGTCCAGTGTGTAGCAGGCAAGAATTTCATAAGAGCCATGGTCATCAAGGCCCTCTGACTTTCCCTTCAGCCCCAGAGAAGAGAGGTCTTGGGGGCGGAGGCAGGGGAGGCTGGCATTTGGGACCTCTGCAGCCTGTCTGTAGATATCTGGGGATGCAGGCTGATCCCTCTGAGTCTTCGTCATATGGGCAATGCTGCAATGTTGCACCAGGAGGCAAATGTCCCTGGCCACTCTCCGCTTCCCAGCCTCAGCAGAGAACCTCACTTTCATTGCATCTTCCCGATAGAAAGCCCCTCAGTGGCCCAAAAAGCCAACTTCTCTGCTTTCTCAGCTGTACAGTGTATGTTGTCATGTGGAGACACAACAGCAACAGCATGACATGCTTATAACTCAGTGGTACATTTATGACTGCTGCTGTCATGAGGTAATCTGCTCAGTAGGAGAGACTTCAGGTACAGCTGAGCTCCTGTGCTTGACAAGTTTTCATACACTAGCTAAAGCACAGTGCGTTCATGCACTCTCATAACTTCAAATGCACAGTCAGACATTTTCCACTCAAGCTTAAATTAACACCTTTTACTCTTGCTTCAGGCTAACACAAAACATAATTTGTTATTGTGGCTCAGCTGACGCACATGAACTTGCTCCTCTCAAGAACTGAGACCAGTCCCTGAATCCTGAGTGGGCAGCTGTACAACCTCAAAATGTCTAAATGGTTGAGATGATGCTTTATTGGTTTCCTCTCACGCAGCAGCTGTACAATTGCAGGGTAGCAGCAGTGCTCAGTGCAAGGGTCTGTGTGAGAGCACTGGGTGAAGATAGTGCTGTATCTTTCTCATGAGGAACTGTTGTTCTTGTGTTTACCCTGGACACATAACATATTCTGGCTCTGTAGGCAGCAGGAAATTTACCTTTTAAAAGTGTTGCAAGGCAGAGCTATTTATTATTCACTTGTTGATGCTGCTCTCACAAATTTCTTGGTCTTTCTTGTCCCAGAATCAAACAGCTGAGCCATCAGATTTCCTCCCAGAACAAATGACAGACAGTGTTTGATTCTCCAAGATTTTCGGAATTGCAGAATCACAGAATGGCTGAGATTGGGAGGGACCTCTGAAAGTTATCTAGTCCAATGCTTCTGCTCCAGCGGGGACACCCAGAGCAGGTTGCTCAGGACCATGTCCAGGCGGTTTTTGAAGAACACCAATAACTACTTTCAATTCATTAATTCCTTGAACTATGGAAAAGTTTCACAATTTTTGCTTGTTTTACCTAAATTCCTAAGTGCGAGTGTTCTGCATCTCATTTTAAAAAGTATTTCTCTTTTCTTAAAGTGTATACCATTCACTTGTTGAGTTTCTATGTTGACTTACAAGAACGTAGGAAGTATTAAGTCACAACTAAGGCTACTTGGAAACCTCTCTCTCTAGGTCTTTAGCCTTACGCACCATGCTTACCACAGAGCAAGAGAAGAAACTGCTCTTTTAATGTCCTTATAAACTAATTCTCCATGAACCCTTCAAAAGTGGTAATTCTATACAATTTCTAGTGAGTCAGAGATCAGAAGCATGAGACAAAAACCTTGCTTACTAGGGTAGACCTAACCTGTGCAAATCTCACTTTTATCTATGGTGGTTAAGCCTGAATCATTTGACTCTAAAGGGAAAATGTCCAGTATTTGTATAACTTTTTTATTCACTGCCAGTTCCTTCCCCATTTGCAAAGTGTCATGTCTCCTCCAACATAACCAAATAGTGATAGATTTTTCCTGGTGATATCTTGTCTTCCTTCACAGATTTTGCTTTTATTCTTCTCCTTGGTACTCCTCCTGCAAACTCTTCTTTCTATCAGTCCTGGAGAAACTCCTGTATCAGCTGTCTTTTCTTCTCCAGTTATCCATATAGCCTGAGGTCCTTCCATCTCTCCAGTTAAAAAGTTCAGTAAAGTTCCATCAACAAGAGAAATTATCATCATAGGCATAGTCTTCAAATGTTGAATGGATGTGTTGAGTCTTCTCCATGAGGGCAATTAGATGTGATCCTATCTTATCTAGCACCACGTGGGAAATCTTCTCCATCCACTCACTTGTTTACAGGTAGGCAGTAGCAAGACCTCTATGGTTCTTATTTCTGGCTATGCAGGAAACATCAAGTGCAAGAACTATGTGTTGCTCCCCGCTGTGGGAGCACTTGTACCTTGTGTCAGCCCAAAGTGAATCT
Source organism: Pavo muticus (assembly GCA_016647715.1). NCBI lineage: Eukaryota > Metazoa > Chordata > Aves > Galliformes > Phasianidae > Pavo > Pavo muticus. The sequence goes on from JACDJE010000043.1 coordinate 2,088,470, forward strand.
CCTGCAACCCTTCTGCATTGCATCCTTCCCCTGGTCATATTCAGTTCTCCCAGTCTGCAAAGGGCAACTATCCAGGGGGACTCTAGCATCAGAAGAACCTACTATGTGGTACCATGGGCTAGACAGCAACGAGGCATCGCAGGAAACATCTAGTCATTCAGTGTGATACCATCAGTCTCTTGGGTCATCCAGTGTGAGTTCTCCATCCCTTAGGCTGAGCTCAAAGAGTTTTCCTCTGCTGCAACAGAAATGCACAATGAGCAAAAGATGGTGAAAAGAAGGGCAAGAGACAAAGAAGAGGGCACAGAAGAACATAGAGTTTTTTAAGTTCCTTGAATAAATATGTGCCTTTCTCTGCATCTTTACAGAGTGGAGCATGTTACAGCAAACTCTTTTGATACCCAGCTTTGGACACAGAAACATACATAGTAGACAGAACTTAATGTAGTAGATATAGATAAGAAAATAAGAAACCAAGTTCCCTCACTCACAATCTGTGGCAGTGTGCTTTCAGTGTAAAACTCTTAGTGGCCTTTGCTTTAAACTTACTGATGCATTCAGATATTTACTTCAAATACAAGAGGTACTTATGGAAAGACAACAAATCCTATAACCTAAAAAAGAACCTCCCATCAGCTCTGACATTGATAATATGTGTACCTAATGAAGAGAAAACCAGCTCATAGGACTGACTAAAATAGCAAGGATACGTGTTGATGCAACCTAACCCTGGGAGTATTTTCATCATACAGGGAAAGCTGGTGTTGTGCCGTCAGCGTATGTTTACATCTCTAAAATATTTTGTAGCAAGGTCTGTATGGGAGTTGCCACATTATTACTGTGAGAAAACCTCACAGAAAGGCACGAAGGGTAAACCACAAACTGAGCTATTTTTGAAATTCTTGTACTGTGTTAATTTCTACCTGACCTTTTCCTGGAGGAAACTTTGTTGATCTTTTACACACTTACCTCAGTGCCGGTCTCGTTCTTAGCAGCCCACCTTTCCTTTTCTGAGGGCCCCTCTGGATTCTTAAAGATATTTCAAGACCACCTATATATCTATGGTCTCTTGGATTATTTTATTTTATTTTATTTTATTTTATTTTATTTTATTTTATTTTATTTTATTTTATTTTATTTTTAGAAAGGCACATCATTTCTTTCTTAAGTTTATCTCGAGACAGAGTTCAAAGTAATAAGATGCTTCCATGGTTTCTCAGTAAATTTTGTTTGTTACATGTAACTGTACTGACTACGATTTCTGCTGCTAGTTAAAAACTTGTGTTTAGAGACAGAGAGATTAGGAAAGTTGGCTTTTTTTATGTTGTGTTTAGACAGGTTTTGATATTCCAGGGAAGATCTGTTGTTCTCTGATATGAGAAGACTCATAACCACATATCTTAGGAAAGGAGAAAGCATATCTACAAATTTTAAAAAAACAAAAACAAAACAAAACAAAAAAACAAAACAAAAAAAAAACAGATAGGATGGTCTCACACAAATGAAAGGCAGAGAAAAGCTGAGATAGCAGCTGAAATATTTATATATATGTATGTATGTATGCCTATTACAAGGAGTTCTTATGTGTATATCCTCCATGTTCAGTTACAGTGGAGATTTGTTCTTCCCCTGATTATCTGGATTTTAATGAGAAACATTTGGAGAAGGACAAAGTGACAGATTTTAGCTTTCCACTTCTTTTTAAATTGTTCTGGAAATTATAGAAGAATATTTATTTGGAGAGTAGGGAACACTTGTTTGGGATGACATATCTCCCATACATAAATTTTCAGGGAAGCAATTTGAGACGTAGAGCAACAAGTGCAAATGAGTTCATTAAACTGCAGTGTCACTGAGAATCACAAGAATGACTCTATCCCAGTTACAAGTAGGTCATCGCAATTACTCTCATCATAAGACTGAACCTGACAAGAGTTCTGGATTACGGATTTCAAATAGCCAGGGACTGTGCTTTCATTCTGTACTCACTGCTGATGTGCAGATGTAATTGCACAAAGGTCAGGGTAACATGCACTGTAATTGATTATATATTTAGCTATAAAATGTATAATGAATCAGTAGGGTGATTTTTGCTCATTCTCTTTCTTTTTCTAAAGAGAAAGAAAAAAGAAGGGAAAAAAAGTGTGAAAAACAATCTAGACTTGCAACCTAAATGGCAACTGATACAATCTAGAGATGACCTTTCAGCCATACTTGTTGGAGGGGCTTCCTACCATTCTTATGGGAAGTAGTTTGATCACACTAATGTTAACACTTCCTTGGCAGATGTCATATGATTTAGTCACGTCCAGTGTTGTATGATTGCTGTCACAGGCCAGTTGTCCCATTTCCCTACTCAGTTTCTTAAATCAGTGATCCCTAGAAGCATTGAGACTTGAGCTTTCCTGAAACTGAAGGAAATTGAAGCTTTCCTGAAAGAAGGAAAAGTAGAGTTCACAAATACAAGCAATATTCCTGTATCTTTTTGAGAACTCTTATAAAGCTTGGCTCCACCAGCCAGTAAATTTCTGGGAGAACTTCCTCAAGGATTCATTGGACTTTCATACAAAGAAGAATATGCAACCTTTCTCCTTAGTAACTATCTGTCCCGAATTCTCATTCAATATGATGAAACAGTATATAAACCATTGCAGTACTTTTCTCTGGCCCCTATTCTCATCTCTTTACAGAAACACATACCAGATTTCTATTTTTCAGGATTTGAGAGTAAGATTTCCCAGGACAGAGACAAATTCCAGGGACTATTATCTTGAAAACCAAATTGTGGTACTTGTAGCAGCTTCTTGTCAACAGCTTGTCAACAGTCAAAACTCCTGCAAACATTAAGTCATACCAGCTTCGGAGGATTGATTTATCCTTCAAGAGCAGCGATTTAAGTGCACAGTGAAAATCCCAACATATTCCTCATGATGCCAATACCTGGAAGATTTGCAGATCTTCGTAATTAGATGACTCTATGATAAAATTTTATTTGTATATGGATTATAAAACACTTTATGACCATGAACAGATGTACGAAGAACGTCATCAGAATCAGCTCTATGCATGCTCTTTGATACTTCTTCAGTGACAACTGCATTTTGAAATATGTCAGACAGCTGATTTTTAATCTGCCTAACATGATCCCTATAAATTGCATAATGCAAGTTTTTAATCAAATTGTTGTTCTGGATGCCTTGAAGTTGACAACAGTTGTATCAGTACAGTTACTTACCACAGCCAGTTTCATAACCGTGTCAAACAAGATTGTTGCCTTTCTTTTCCATGAAAATATAAGTAACATAACTTTTTATAGTTTGTAGAGTGTTAAGTCAAAGCAAAGTACTCTGAACTATGAAAACATACTGTTCTGATAAATTCAAAAATGAAATCACACAATTTATTTCATTTTTTCTAAATAAAGTTTACAGAAACAGATATATTTCACATAATTACAATCAGTATTTTATCTGAATGTAACATTGTACCATTTTTGTTGGAATAATGTTTACTGTGAACTTTTATGACCAGATGTTAAACAAAATCTCCTAACTTTAATAACTACGCTTGAGTAAGAGGAGGATGAGACAAATTGTTTACTTACAAGTCTGTCATCAGTGTTGTTCAGAGTCTTTATAGGAAAGTGGTAACACACCATAAATCACAGTTTTCATAGGATGTATAGCAAAGCTCTGTTATACAGTGGGTTCCATTTAGTATGCAGTGTACCTACATATCCAGCCAGCATGTGCATTAGATGGTCCATATCAGGCAGCAGTTACTATAAAAACAAGCTGACGGGGATGAGCCTGAAACAGCAGTCCCTGACCACTCAACCAGCCCTGCTCCCAATGGAGACATCAAAGACATTTCCATTTTTACCTAGAATCCCTACTTTCAACATATGGGGGGAAATAAAGTGCAATTTTTTAGTGAAGCAGGAAAGTAATTTTAGAATTCAAAGAAGAAGAGGGGCAAGTGGCAATTTAAAGCTATGGAGGAGCATGCAGGGGTCCTGTCACTTCAAGGCTCATGGCTCTTCAAGCTGATAGACACCATAGACAGAAGGGATGCTACATGGGGAGCTTCCCCAGTTCTACCTCCACAAATGGCAGCAAGCATGCATCTGCTGCTGCTGCATCCCCATCTCACAGCTCTATACCTGGGTGCTTTTGGGTAGCAGAACTTGGGCACTAAAATACTCTCCAACCTCCAGTTAAGTGAGTGTTGTGATGTATTTATACTGACCTTCCTTATAATTTATTTCCAGTCTTATAATGAAAAGCCTGGGGTTCAGCTTTATTTAATAAGAATCTTCTTTGTTTTGACCCAGAAACCCATCCCAATGTATGGGTGTAGGGTAGATGGGGCATGAATTCAGAAAGTGGGGTACTGAATGCAAATAAGGCAGTATGGGTTTTCTGCACACAAATATATGCCCTTTCAGGTATATTTTAGGAAATGACAATGTGGACCACTTTCTGCCACACCACAGAAGTCTGCATGCTGACTTAGGAGGAGGGTTTTCATCCTATTGACATGAATTAGACTGGCAAAGAGAGTGAGGAAAAGACCACACAGTCCTGGGCAAACGAGTGGGACATCAGGCCTGAGTATACAGCTGTCAGCACAAGGTTGGGGCATTAGCATTCAAAAGCATTCCAGTTCTTCTCATCATCTTTCATATATAGCTCTCTGTACACAGCACGTTTCATATTTCTTCAGCATTCCAAAGAAAAATTGTCTCTCTCAGACAGAGAAACTAATATACTGGTATACTGGCAAGAAAAGGACTGATTCCTTCTAGATAGGGAGATTTCAGTCCCCATTAACAGACACTTTGCCTTCATGCATTGCAACCAGATGAGAGCAGTGCAACCAGGCAACAATCAAGTGCTGAGGCTCTGAAAAGGCATTCATGGTTACGTGTGTCTAGGAATAGCTATTGGGCACTGCTCCTGGAGTTTGAGGGCCAAAAGCTGTTTTGCTGGGCTCTTCCTTCTAATTCAAACAACTTCACAGGGCTGTGGAGTTCCAGACTGGTGCAAGCTTGTTTTACCCACTCACATTTGCTCGAAAGCCTGTGAAAGAAAACTTGTCCTTAAGTCTCACAGAATCACAGAATCACAGAATCATAGGGGTTGGAAGGGACCTCCAGAGATCATCGAGTCCAATCCCCCTGCCAAAGCAGGTTCCCTACACCAGGTCGCACAGGTGGGCATCCAGGCGGGTCTTGAATATCTCCAGAGAAGGAGACTCCACAACCTCCCTGGGCGGCCTGTTCCAGTGCTCCATCACCCTCACCGTAAAGAAGTTCTTGTGCACATTGGTGCGGAACTTCCTATACTCCAGTTTCTGGCCGTTTCCCCTTGTCCTGTCTCCACACACTGCTGAAAAGAGTCTGGCCTCGCTACTTTGCCCCCCACACCTGAGATATTTGTAGACCTGGATCAGGTCCCCTCTCAGTCTTCTTTTCTCAAGGCTAAACAGACCCAGTTCACTCAGCCTTTCTTCATAGGGAAGATGCTCCAGGCCCTTCACCATCTTTGTGGCCCTCCGCTGGACTCCTTCCAAGAGATCCCTGTCTTTTTTGTACTGGGGAGCCCAGAACTGGACACAATACTCCAGATGAGGCCTTACCAGTGTAGAGTAGAGGGAGAGGATCACCTGCTGGCCACGTTCTTTTTAATGCAGCCCAGAATGCCATTGGCCTTTTTGGCCACAAGGGCACACTGCTGGCTCATGGCCAACCTGTCGTCCACCAGGACACCCAGGTCCCTATCTGCAGAGCTCCTCTCCAGCAGGTCATCCACCAACCTGTACCACTGCATGGAATTATTCCTCCCTAGGTGCAAGACTCTACACTTGCTTTTGTTAAACCACATCTGGTTTCTTACCACCCAGCTCTCCAGCCTGTCCAGGTCTCACTGAATGGCAGCACAGCCTTCAGGCATGTCAGCCAATCCTCCCAACTTCATATCATCAGCAAACTTGCTGAGGGTGGCCACTATCCCCTCATCAAGGTCATTGATGAAGATGTTGAACAAGACTGGACCCAGCACCGACCCCTGAGGAACACCACCAGTTACAGGTCTCCAACCAGACTCTGACCAGTCTCAGACCAGTTGAGGACTGATCAGCCCCACAGGCCGCACAAGGTCAGTGCAGGCCATGTGGGCAGTATCACTGTGGTACTCTGCCTCAGGTCAAAGTGGTAGAAACATTCTTTGCATTCCCACTCCTCAATTGCATGAGGTTCTTTTTGGGGATGATTTGCTGGGGCACAGACCCAGCATTCATATCCATGGCCCTCTGAGGTACTGCCAGTAGTGTCCATAAGCTAGTGTCCCAAGAGCTGCCTGCCCTATGGCTCTTGGCCTCAAGCTGCTGTCAACTCTGGTGCTGCACAGGCAGGGATTGGTATTGCTGTACAGTGTCACTGTATTTGTGGAAGTGATTAACAAGGAGTGAGGATTCCGCAAAAGGTATACCTGCCTCAGAGGGAGCATTTCTGCTGCCAGGGATCTTTTAGTTTTTTCCTCCTGTGTTGAAGCTGTGATGCAAACACAATATTATTTGCCTGTTACTTAAACACTTTGATTTATATTGATCAAAATGTACTTTTAGCAGAATATTTTACAGGTACAAAGACTTCATTCTAAACAGAGCAGTCAGCAGCAGTATTCCCTGGCAAGAGGGCAGATGAACCAGACAGTTAACTGCTGCAGTGCAATCTGGTTATCTACCACTTTGTACATTAAGATCTGGAGCTAATGAAGAGTGTTGACACTTCAGCACTGAGCGATGGAGAGCACATATGTCTCATCTTCTGTTACAACAGAGAGGGAGCTCCAGAAAGATCTCACAGCGATGGACAGATGTTGGATGCCTGCTCCGGCTGGATGTGATCAAGCGATCCCTCACACAAGGTGTGAGGACTGGGCAGGACAGCAACATTTACCACAGTCATCACTGCCTGTGTAGGGTAATATTCTACTTAGATTCTGTTCGCTTTGGATTTTGTCTGTTAATTAAACTCTGCTGCTTTTAAAATAGCTAAAACTGCTGACTTACATAAAAGCATACTCACTGTCATACAGCCCTGCAGATAAATAACCAGCCTGCCAACCTCAGAGGAGATGGACACAGCAGCAGGAACATTGTTTCCAGTAACAGTGGCTGGAAAATATCCAGGTGATTTGTTTTTCTTCAGAAAACACTGATCTGATTTTAAAAGCCAGTAGGGAAATGACTTGTTCATAGTTTTCAGTGAAAAATTAGTGATGCTTTTTACAGGACTGGCCTGTGTGGTTTACATTGTGTTGTGTCTTTACCTAAAAGTTAAAAAAGAAAGAAGTCAGACCAAAATGACTTAGCCTAAACAAAATAAGGCCTTTTTGAAATAGAATATATCCCTTAAAGACAGTCTTGGCATTTCTAAAATTAAATACTTGAAGAAAAATTTGTTTTGTTTGTCTTTTGAGTTTTGCTGTTGAGCAAGGATAACAGGTAGGACTAAGGTGCTGAAACTCCTCCTAGGGTAGAAGTTTCACTTCTAGATTGATTCTAGTCCATATAATGCAACACAGCTGTGGAACAAAAAAACAGCAAAGATTTTGCAAAGATGACGACTAGGGATTTCCCAAGGCTAAAAAAAGTTGAGTACAGGGATCCTGGGTACAAAATGGCTACCTGAAACAGCTTATTTCACTACCTAAATGACAGGGTATAATTAAATCCTTCAGGGGTGGGATGTCTCTCTTTGCATAGAGGGTCTTCATTGTACTAATGCCCAACTATCATAGGAGCACTCCAAAGTTCAGTGTAAAATGGAGCAGTAGTCTCACACTGACCTAGTTTCCTCTTGTCCACTAAAACCTTAAAACCTCTCCCATAATTATTGTTTTGTGAAAAAATACAGCTTAGCCAGTTGTAGAATCCAACTTTGTCAGAATGAGGAATTCTGAAGTAGTTTCCAGTTGCTTTGGGAAATGCAAAGAAGCATTGAAATAAAAAATATTCAAAGGAAATTTAGGCATTACTTCCCTTCAGTGATTTTTTTCTTTTTCGGTTTGAGGACCTGATGGTTCATTCTTTAGAGATGTGAAAACATCAAACACTCCCACATAGGCATTCAACTGAAATCAATACCAATCTTTTGGTCAAACGCTTAAGATGATTACAATTAATATGAAGAGTGATACAGACACTGAAGGCATTCAAATTCCTACTGCTCAGACACAGAAAAAAATAAGCCCTAATTCCTGGAGGCACATTGTCTTCCTTTATTGAAAAGACACAGAGAAAAATGCTTAGGCGTGTTTAAAAATCTGACCCATATTTCAATAATTTTGGTTTTTGGTTTCTTTTTTTAGCAAGTGGAATCTGGAATCAACAATATTGAGTCTTCTCTGGATCCTGCCTGGGTCCAGACTGGTTCAGCTCAAACTCCAGTTGCACTGATGTGAGCCAGCTTCAACTCCCTGGTGGTATTTGATCCAGCTCTGCAGATATTACCAGCGCACTCCACTACCTCAAGCACCCAGCCATCTTCTGAAGCAGCACAGCCCTTTTCTGTATTTGTGGCATGGTTAATTCTCAACCTAATCAGAAACTTGTGGATTAGTGTCCACTTAGACTATGTTAACTGTTAATTTGCCTTTCTCTACTAGCATTGCCTACACTGGTTTCATCCAGCTGACATTACCTGGTACCTGAACTGGAGCTGAAGCCTAGTCTCTGTGGTCATTCTGGCTATCCTTTCCTCATGGCTACCCTGTTCCCTAACAGTCTACATCAGCACAAAGTTGTTGAAGCATGACAAAACAGAAATTCATAAATGAAAAATCCAGTATGACTCAGCTTGTATGCCAACTGACTCTTATGTGTCCAAATGTAGATCTCAGTGTTAATGACTGCACTGTCCTCAAGAAAGAGCACCAGAGAACAGGCTTAAGCCCAACATATTCCTCAGAACTTGCTGAAGGAGCTCCTCATTGCTGAACATGGCACAGGGCTGACTGGGGGCCATACCAATGGACGGCAAGACCCCAGCCTCCTCTCCATTCCATTCAGCGTACTCAGAATTTTGATAATGTCCATGGCTACATGTGTCTTATGTCCAAGCCAGTGAGATCACACTGACATCCAAAATACAGGCTAGAATTTGTCGTGAAAATCTAATCAGAGAATCTTTAAAGTTGAGTTGACTTCTGGAAATGGTAATTATTTTATCTAAGGTTATACTCAATATCATACTTGATATGTATTGGAGACATTTAGAAAAAACAGTAAAATTGAACATTCTAAGTGGGACTTAAAAACAACAGTTTTTGTCATATTGGAGGACAGATCATTTATTTCACTGTGTTCAAGCAGTAGTGCATCCACTTCCATGAAAACATAGAAGAAACAACAGGTTTCTTCTGATTTGAAGGGGATTTTCTTTTGTAATTTCCAGCTACTATGTTCCTCCCACAACACTCCAGACCATATGTAATCATGCGTTCAATGGACTGGCTTTCCTTGTTTTGCCTCTGCCTACTCATAAGAGTGAAAGATCTCGTCTATAGCTCAATACAAAAGCATGCTGACCCTACAGCTTATTGCCAGGCTGAAAATCCCAGAAGTATTACAAATGAACTCAGCACCAGAGGTCTAAAATTATTCATTTTAACAATCTTTGTTACCTTGAACTCCTGTCAAGATCTAGACATCAAACGCAAGTCCATTTCTATCGTCATCCTTGGCTCTGTAAAGTGGGTGTATTTGCATTCACCAAGCACAGGCCCTTATTGCCTTTCACATTTTCTTTCTCTGACTTGATCTCCAATTAGTAGTGGATAACAAATATTTGCATATGAAATTAATAACTCAGTTCACTGTTCTGAGAAAAGGAAAAGCTCACTAAGTGTGTTTCTTACTTTTAAAAGAAAAGGATTTTGGTGCAGCCTCGGTATTGGCAACCTGAAAACACAAGGCCGTACAGGACTTTAGCACCAGAGCAGCTAGTGGGAGCAATCTGGTTGTGCTGAGAGCAAGACCAGGCACACTGCAGCTTGACTTCTGTGTAGCTATGTCTTTGCCTTTTCTTTTTCTTTTTTTCTCTCTCTTCTTTTCTCTTCCTTCCTGTCTTTCTCTTTCTTTGTTCCATCCCTAGGGACAGTGGACCGGATCTCCGGCTGGTAATGCATAGAGGAACAAATTCAACAAAACTGATTTGTACCGTGACTTGCATTGTGATAAAAGCCTGGACCTTTGTGATCTGAAGTGGCCCCTTTGCCACTTTTTCTAGGCAAAATTGCAAGCACCTAATTGATAGAGTTTCATCCTCAGCTCTCAGTCATCTGGATTTAAGCAAGCTCCATGCTATTACACTAATCAATTATTTTTCTCTTTTAATCGCTTGGCCATGAAGCAGACAATAAAATATGTGCAGAAGGAGCTGCAAGATAAGATAAGATAGAGGCTTAAACATTTTTCAAATTAACCAAATTGCTTTGTGTTATTTGAGGAGATAACATGCTTTTCCTCTTGTGGCTAATGAAACTCTGGCTTCAGAAATCCTCAAATCAGGAGGGCATGCTTAGCCCTAGCCCCACTCTTGCTGACAAAAGTTTGAAAGCTAAGCTTGAAAGGAAAGGTGCCATTGAACTTCAACAGAGCTTTCCCCAGCCATTTCTGTCCTCAGGTTTCAGACACTCACAGGATGGAAACAACAAAAGTGGGGTTTGGGGAAGGTAAATGCAAAATAGCAAGCTCAGAGAGAAGAAGCAGTGACCAGCAGCGAGACTGCCAGCCACTTCCTTCTGGGAGGGGGCATATTTAGGTGGTGCATGGGCAGAACACCTCTCTTTCAAAGTGGCTGATGGCACTGAGAGGTGACTTATTTTATTACACTAGGGTGTATCATCTTGCATTGACTCCAGATCCCAGCTCAGTAATCACACATACTTGGATAGTTTACAAGGTCTCTACCAACAAGCCATGGTTTCTTTACGGCACAGATGTTGGCATTTGCTTTTCAACACCTCCCTGTAACCTTACACATGGTCTAGGTTTATTTTGAATCGAGGTGCTGCAGCATATATTTTACAGCCGTCCTCAAACCCACTTCCAGGAAGGGATTCCTACTGTCACCCCACACCACCACCTCTCCACTGAGTCTGCTAAGGTCACTGTGCCTGAACTCCAGCAGGAAGAGCATGTGTTGAACAAACTGATCTTCTCTGCTCTTCTTTCAGTGCTAGGTCACTGGGACTGCAGGCACATTCACTGCAACCTCCCCTCTAGCTTATTCACTCATACTCATTCACTCATGATGGGGTGATACCCAGGCGTCCTCCCAACTGTAGGTTTCTCCACACCTTAGAGTAGCTTTCTGCATGCTTTGGACACTGGTTCCTGGTTGCAAATAAGGTCAGGCTTTCATGTCATGTCCTAGAAGCACAATGCATCCAGTCTTAAGGACCCTTGGTCATTCCTCTCAAAGCACAGTATAAGAAAATCAGCATTCCCATGTCCCAGTCTGGCCTGGGTCTCTACAGTATTTTGGTAAATTGAGATAAGCACTAGATTCTGTACTTAGAATTAAAGATAACTGTAGTTATTTTTATTAGAAAAGGGAGGAGGAGAGAGAATAGGAAAGGTATCTAGCATACTCTTAGAATGACTGAAGTTTAAAGAAAAACAACCAAGAATTTCCAAAATGTAAATAAAGATACAGAGTAATTTTCTGTTCAGGTAATTTCAAAGAAAACTGCATGATCTTGGCATCTCTTAGTTGTGTTTGTGACTACTGTGGTCTGTCACACTACAGGAGAGGGGAGGTGGAAAAGAATTTCCAGCAGATTAGAAACATACTGAAAAACAGGACCAGTCTTTGTCTTGCATATCCTAAAGCCATCCCATTAATCGGTTAGAGATGTCCCATCCCTTCCTAATCAGAACTATCAACAAATCTATGTCTATGGGAAAATGAGGACCAGTGAAGTCAACTTGGTATCAACATAATCAGCATTCATGGTGCCACCTCCTATAAACCACACTGATAAAGTTGTCAGCAGCAAGGCAGTGCTATGCAGTGATTCAAGACATCTCGCTGTGGGCAAGCTGTGATCAACGATTGGAGGGTGAAAGCGGTTTGCACAGTCTATGCATGCCGAGCTGCAAGACCCGGAGAGCTCCTGCTGGCACTGGTCTCCAGCTGTCCTCTGCTCCCAGGCTGGTGTGTAGCAGTGGCAGGCTGAGCATCTGTCTCTCTATGTCCATGCTGAGTTTCCATAGTGCTTTTCCACAAATTTCAATTGTGCACATGTATTTTTTCCCAGTACCCGTTTCCATTTCTGGCTCTGCACTGCACCCTCCCTGTGCTGTGTTGCAGTCCTTTCCTCCACCATCTGCTGCAAAGAGCTCATTTGTCAAAGGGACAAGATCTCTAGGGGCTGAAAGGAAGGAGCCCGTCAACACTGCTTTCATCCCACCATGTGTGTTGGCAGGGAGCCAGGAGCTAGCCAGCAATGGAAGACTTCGCAGGGCCCCTTTGTTTAAATGCATTTTACAATACATGTTTGTCAAGGGCACAGTGTCCTCGTGTCAATGGAAAGGGGCCCACCATGGGAGGAAACCAGATATTTGAGAATGCCACGTCTGCTGGCCAAGGGCAGCCACCTGCCTGGGTGCTGCAGGTGCAGGGGGACTGTGTACAGCCTTCCACTCCCTTGGCCCTGGCTGCTGCGGGCAGCAGAGCCGGAGCCAGCCTGCTGTGGGTGCACATGGCTGGCAAAGCAGAGGAAAGCAGCACTAGGTGGGCTGCTGGCCATGCGTGGAGCTGGCTCCGGCCATCGGCTGTGTTGTTGTGGCTGGCTGTGCTACCAGCCTGCTCCACGGTGCTCCTGTCTGGATCTGTCGTGGGCAGGCGAGCAGGAAAAGGAATCCTCCCATCCCGTGCAACACCCCCAGTCATCTCATTGCTTTGCAAACAAGGTGGGAGGAAAACCAGGGTGACATCCTCAGTTGTTCCTGCACACCACCTCTCCCTTAACCTATAAAGAAGAACCTGGAGTGCTAGTTTTGAAAGACACTGTAAAAAGAAATGCAAGAGGATGTTCCATGAGCTACTGATGGCTGCTTCATAGCTCTGAAAACCCTGAGTGCAAACCCTAACAAGAGAGGCAATGTAGATGAGCAGCTGTGAGCTCCAGCACCACCGCTTTTAGCAGGAGCAGGAAGGTAGGGAGCGGCAGGGACTCATTTTCCAGCTGCAAACCACTGGGCTGGCAGAGCCGAGCACTCACCCATCACTGCCTGCCCCAAAGCAGTGATTATTTATTTTTATTTTTTTAATTATCTGTTTTCCCCAAGACCTGCCCCATGCTCAATGCCTTTCCAAAGCAGTGAGACAAGGCTGAAGGCTGGGAAGGAGGCACATTTCAGAGGAGCACTGAATGGGAACAGGCAGACCTGCCAGCAGAGGCTGCTTGGGGGAGAGTGGAGGGCAGTAAGGTAGAGCTGTCAGGTGATATGCTGCCGCAGCCAAATGACAGCCAGAACTACAGTGACACCACCATGGCCACACACAGGCTGTAACCATGCCACACCTTCGGGAACAGTTATATGTCAGCATAAATATTCTCCATACACATTTATATTCACCCAGAGCACAGTGCTTCAGTACCAAGGGATTCCTCACCGAGGCATGAGGGAAGAGAAGAGACCTGGGAAAATCTGAGAGTTCTAAAAGTGATATAAACTAGTCACAGGCCAGAGTAGAGTGAGTGCATGGCCTACACCCAGGCAGGACATGAAACAGATGCTTTACATTAGTTGGGGGAGAACAGAGTAAGGCTCCCAGTTCCCCGGCAAGACAGGGAAGATTCAGGCTGGATATTAGGAAATACTACTTCTCTGAAAGAGTGGTCAGGCACTGGAATGGGCTGCCCAGGGAGGTGGTGGAGTCACCGACCCTGGAGGTGTTCAAGGAACGTTTGGATGTTGTGATGAGGGATATGGTTTAGCGAGAACCATTGGTGATAGGTGGATGGTTGGACTAGATGATTTTATAGGTCCTTTCCAACCTTAGTGATTCTGTGATTCTGTGATTCTGTGACAACGCATGAACTTCCAGTCCTGATGGTCTCTGTGAATGTGTAATGTTCTGTCCTTTGGAGCTGATTATTTCAGACCCAGAGACCAGATCAGTGCACTTTTTCATGCTTTACAGTAAAAGGAAATAGAGTCGGTGTGAAAAGAGAAGAGGGAGAATGGAGGGAATTTATAAGTGTGAATTCCCCTGCTAGCGTCTGGGGGAGCCCATGTAGGGAAGAGGCTCAGATGGTATTTGGGCAGTGAGGAGGAATGGGCTTGTTTGCTACTGTCAGAGATGCACGCTGCTCCCATCAGCATCCCACTGGTCCTTCCCCAGCCCCGCCCAGCCCCGCACAGCATGTACTGCCCGTTCCCTGTCCTCCCCAGCTCTGAGGAGCGATTCTTCCTTCTCATTGTCAGCAGCTGAATGGGCAGGCTGTGCAGCAGGGCTGAGTCACAGAGACCTGATGAAAACAAGCTGGAGAATTTAAAATGCCAGCTGCCACCTAATGCCAAGTCAAAATTAATCAGACTCCTTGATTACTATTGTGACTGCTAACAGAGAAGTGTACATATATTAACTTGGTTTCCTCTCTATTGTACACCATGCCCTGGGGTTGTATAATTTACAGGTAATTAAGTTCAGCAAAGATTATTGAAAAACAGAAAAGGATGCCTACCTTACTCTCTTTTATTCATCTGCCAATGAGACTATGGTATAATTAACCAGTTAGCTTTGCTCTAACTCTCATCCAAGCCAAATAGGAGGGTTCCATTTTGAGTCCATTAAAATTTGCCTAGATAGGCATTAGGGGGAGAGAAAAAGAATACTGCTTTTTATGGTGTTAATTAGGATAACACAGGCTTTGGACTAATGTTTAGATCCACACTGATCTTAAGGAGCTCTCTTCAAAGACATTACGGCATGCTAGAACAATCAAGTAGGGCTACCTGGCACCTAGTGGCTCTCCAGTCAGAGGGAATAAATTTTCCAAAGTTAGATCTTAAAAACTCTTTATTTAAAACACATTGTTTATCAGGAAAAATATATACACACACACACATATATATATGCATACATATATATATATATATACATGTGTGTATATACAACACATATATTCCAAGCTGCTTAGGAAATATACCCATGAATGCACTCCTGGAATTTTCAGCCCGAGTTGAGGAGATTTTTTGCACAATTTCAAAACAGCCAAAACTTTCATTCTGAAATCTAATTTAAAATATTCAAGAATAGGTGTAGTAGTTAAAAGATAAGCTACTTAGCTCTGATGCTAGTGAAGTACACCACATGGCATAAAGGATAACCATCCCTCCATCTGAGTCTCCATCATCTTCTCAGGAGAACATGATGCACCCACATTTATGATAGAGGTCCATCTACCCTACTGTCCTGTCTCTGCCCATGACTGCTGGGAGCTGCTCAGGAAACACATGGTCCTTGCTTGTTTTTTCACCCACAGGTCTACCACTGATGCTTTGGTGATTTCCTGAGCCACAGCTAGTACATTAGGCTCGATAGCTCTTGCTGGGACTTTTTCCCACATTATACAGTTGTCCTTTTTTGTTCTCTCTATTTTTGTACCTGTGGGCCTTAAAACATACTATGGCAATGATTTTTGCAGTCTAATCATTGACTGAGTGAAAAAGTTGTGCCGTCCTGCCTTCCTTTTCCTTCCTTCCTTCCTTCCTTCCTTCCTTCCTTCCTTCCTTCCTTCCTTCCTTCCTTCCTTCCTTCCTTCCTTCCTTCCTTCCTTCCTTCCTTCCTTCCTTCCTTCCTTCCTTCCTTCCTTCCTTCCTTCCTTCCTTCCTTCCTTCCTTCCTTCCTTCCTTCCTTCCTTTATTTCTTTGTGTTAATTTCATTGCTGTCTTTTCAAGAGGTTCAAAATTTTTACCTAGTAACGTTTATTAGGGATCCTTCTTAGAGACATCAAAGGCTGGTTGAACTAAATTAGAATACACTCACGCAAAGTGGTTTGGATATTTGTCAATTCAAAAAAAAGTTTCTTAGTTACTTTCACAGTTCATCTCTTGTTTAACTCTTTGTGCACAGAAAGGTGGTTAGCCTACTGCCTCTTGAGCTTCTCTCCCTGCCCAACCCTGCTGCGCAGGCTACCAGTACGGGGACAAGTTGCACCTTTTGTCAACAAGGAGGGCTTCAAGTCTATCTCCAAAAATATATTTTTCTGTTCCACTGCACATGTATCATTTCTGCATGATACCATGAAAATCTACTGAATTAGAGCAGGTTCTGCAAAGGTCCGAACCTGACCTAAATTTCCCCAGGGAGCACATCTCATGTTGGAAAAATGCATTCTGTTTATTTGCACTGCCTGCTGCACCTTGCCAGTGGGTGGCACGAAGCCATCAGGAGGTTAGTACCCGGACAGAGTGCTGTTTTAAAATGTTCTGAAAATAAGTGAGTCAGTAGTCGTCCTTCCAGTCCTAATGGGCAGGCTGTTTCAAATTAAATTGAGTTATAGCAGGGCCCCCAGTCCACATCAGAGGATAAGAGCATGCAAAATTGAATTGGAAAAATGGAGTCAGTTTGCATTCCTCCTTATGAACATGCAGACAAATCAGCAACTCAGAAATTACCAGCTATTATTTTATTGGCAATTCATACAGCTTAAAAATAGCCATGGAAATTTGTACCCAGGCCACTACCTCCCTTCAAAATCAGCTAACCATGACTGCAGTAGCAACAGTGAGCCCAAGTGGCAAATTCCTGGTGCAGCTGTTAAGCTGGGGCCAGAGACAGAGTGAAAGGTGAGGAGTGGTGGGCTCAGAATGAGACTTGCATATATTTCCAGCCCCAAATATCTAGTACTCATGAGTCAGAATCATGAGGCTAACTTGAAAATTCTCATAAATTTGATGCTTTTTCTTACAGTCAGTGAACTTCTACTTTGCAATTTCTGCAGGTACCATAATGCCAGTAAATGTTTGTGTAACAAATATGGGAGGTACCCTCATTGCACATACAAGGAGGCTTCAGGAGATTAAAAGAAAAAAAAAAGGCCTAATCAAGAATGGCCTAATCGAAATGGGGAAAAGGTGTCATATGGAAATAGGAGAGGTCCCACCACTGCTTGACATGGAGGAGAGGGCAAAATGGCTAACCAATTTCTTCCGCCTTCTGCATGACTGTGGCTTTGAATAACCTTTTTTGTAGTGTCATATTCAGCGCAGGTGCTGGGCTTGATTGGCCAGCCTTACTGCAGGGACAGGGAGTGGGGTCAGCAGAAAGAGAATGTAGAATACAAAGGCTCCCATGTTAACTATGACTTAGCCTGGTCAGGAAATTCATACTATGACTCTTGCTCCTGGGTAAGGAATCACTCTTATGGATCAAGTATTAGCTTGAACAGGGAGATGGACATCTACTGATGAGGTCAAGGCAAATTGATTTAAAACCCTCTGGATAATCCCATTCTAGAAGAGTTCCTATCGTTACTAAATGACATGGCATTTCCACAGTTTCTAGTCAAACACCTACTGAATTCACTTTTGGAGGGCTGAAGTGTCCATGCTTTTGTCCTGTGAACTTTCAGACAGGCTGTGAAAGCAGCCTGTCATAGGCCTGAGCTCTGACCATAACACACAAGCATCACACAGAGACGAAATGTCCTCCAGACTGAATTTTGAGCCACTTACTGAGTCCTGCTGTTACAGTGTATCTGAGAATTAGGTACATTCTGCTTAAGTACATCCTGCTCAATTGTACAAATTCCAAGCTTTGGAGGACAATCAGACTTCTGGAAGTAACAGTGGTGATGCAGTGAGAAGTTTTTGGCCTATCTGTGGATTCCTTAAGGATATATTATTCCCTTGGTGCAAACACACGCAATTCCTATTCACATTATGTGAGCAGTACTTTTGCACAAAGAAGTAACATACCTCCTTGTGACTAGATCAGAAAGGTCTGTCTAGATCAGAAGAGTTCAATTTATTCATTTAATATTTCAAACTGCTTTTCCACACTTGCAAGGCACTGTCTGCATTGTACTCAACATGTTTCTGCCAGGTGCTACAGGTGAAGTCTGGAGAGACAAAGGATGCAGACATGCTGAAGGATGGGTTCATGTCACCCATGTGCATGTGACAAAAGCAAGGGCCAATTCCTGCACCAATTCTCTCATGGAGAGCAGGAGATGCGCAGCATTATGCCTGCAAATAGCATAAGGAATCAGAGAAACTACAGTTCTCTCTCAAGCATGTGCACCCACATGCACAACCAACCACACTACTGGCTCTTTCTGTCTTCTGATTACTCCAGTGCTCCAGCCATGAATTTTTCTCCCAGACTCTCTCTTTCTATCTCTTGTTTACTCTGTGGTTTATCACTGCGTGCATCTTCAACATTTTCTTATGCTTCCTTCTAAATAAAGGCAATGGAGGAAAATCCCTTGCTCCCTGGGGACATTAGTCTGAATTCATTCCTTGCCAAGAAATTAGTCCCTGTAAGCCATGCGAACATTCCTGTGCAGAGGGAACACCAAAATATTCTAGGTTCATCGCTGGCTTCAAACCGTAAGAAATGCAAAGAGCTGGAACCTCCTGCTTAATAGTATAGGTGGGAATTTAATCTTTTACAGTAATGTCTTGCATGGAAAGAGGCTCTTTACTACCATCTGGAAGTTTTCTCCTTGACAGCCAGTCCACAGGTATTTTAGCAACACTTATGTAGCACTAAACAGGCAGGCAGCCTGGGTCTTTGTGACTGTAGATGTCAGACTGTAGCTGAGTAGTTGCATAGTGGGCACAGAAAGGACAGAAGAAGAGTCTGCTCGAAGGGTCTGCTGATGCTCTCCGTTTTTTCCCCACTCCCTATAGAGGACGTATGAAGAAGCGCTCCAGCTGACAGAAAGAGTTTCCACATTGCTGTGGTGGGTCCTACTAGGGAAAATTCTTTCTTCCCTAAGTACAAAGAAATTAATAGTTCTGTTGTCACCTATTTGTAGATGCCTTCTTTTGTTGTTGCCATTTTTGAAGCTTTATTTTTTTGGAAGCAACGTCCAGTCTCACAATCAACAGAGTAACTTTTAAGGAGGGGTAGAAGAAGTAGGTGCAGGTCTTCACTTTCCCAAATTACCACTCTCCATACATGCTGCCTTGTGTTTTGTGGCCCACGTTTTCCAAAATTTTGTGGCAGGCACTACTCAGCCCCACATGAGCTCACCTGGAAACCCAGTCCCTTCTCTGAGCATCTCAAGTGGAGCAAAGCAGCTATGAATATTCAGTCCTGGAAGAGGGAGAAATGAGAAAAAAAGGGATCAGCTCCCTAAAAGCATTAGCTGTAATGAGCAGCCTGAGCGATGCTAATCCTACCCCAAAATCTGTGTGCTATTTCAGGCCATTGGAACTTGGGCTGCTGCAGGGTCTCTCTGCTTTGATCTGTCTGCAAGGGAATCAAAATGGCTTCCCCATTGGCAGATCCTAATCTTCCCAATACCTGTGGCAACTATTTGCTTGTCAGGAGCGGGATTCTCTCTGACTTTTGGGAGCCCTTGAGACAGGCAGAAAGTGGCATGTTATGACACTGACAATCAGACCATCTTGGGTATTGCCAGTCACATCCCCCGCAGGTGCAAATATCCCATCTGGAGACTCACATTGGAAACAATGTCCTGTTTTGCTATAATCTGTCCTGGGGTGGGATTTCCCAGTGTTTTTCCTGTTCAACAGACTGGTTTATCTCAAGCAGTCTGATAATCAGACAGTGCAGTTTACAGTAATAACAGGACAGCAGTTAACCCAATTTAACGTCTTTAGACAGTCACAAGCGACAAGCTTCTCTGGGATAGGGAAAGCATTTAAACAAGTTGTCCTTGTTTGGTGAGGATGAAATAGAATTTCAGCTCCTTTGTTGGAGCATGAATGCTGTCAAGGGGGTGGGATGTATGAAACACACTGAATCATGAAAGGGGCAAAGATTCCCTTTCAAGTGGAAAAATAAACTCATGCTATTAAAGTGACTTTTTCTCCCCCTCTTTTTATTTCTTATTTATGCCAGCAGAGCTAATCCTGCTCAGTGCACTGCTCGGATGAAATACAGCCAGATTCCTTTGAAATCATAAACAGGAAGATCTTTAACTCTGGGAGTGGGCTGCTCTACCAGAGGTGAAAAGTTAAATGCACCCTGCAGCAATTATTCAACTCATAAAAATTAGAAATAATGTCTTGGTCACATACATTCAAGAATATCATGGAGAGTGATTAATGCACAGTCTTCTCTAGCCGCTCTTACCTCCTTCACTGACTCCCCCCAAAACTTGATTATCCACATTTCTTCCTTGATTTTTATTATTTTAAGATAGCTATCTTCATACTGCCTTGACTCCAGGTTCTGAGAAGAGAGAGCAAGAGCATAGCCGTCGTGCCTCTGCACTGATCGACCTGCCAGTTATGCAGCAAGGGGTCAATCAGTGTGAGTGGGGCCAAGAGGATGGGTGCGGGGACATGCTGCGCAATTAAAGTCACCATCTACTCAGGACAAGAGCAGGCTTCACAGGCTTTCACTCACTCTTTGTACTGGATGCTCTCATTAGAACATATGGCAGTAATCATGCTCGTAAAGCAAGGAGCTTTCTGTCTGCTAGTTTGTGGGGGTTTTTTTGTTCTGTTTGTTTTGTTTTGTTTTAAGTTGTGCTGCTGAAGCCTTTCCATAGGTAAAGTCTTCTCTTTTTTTGGATCATGAGAAGTAAGTGTACCAGCAATAGATAACATACAAGTGGATCCCACAGGACACTTTGCAACAGCTTTTATTCAGAGAGTTTTATTTCTTGACCTCTAAAGGCATTTTGCTTAGGTAACTTCCTAAAGAACTTCACATGTACAACCAAATCCTCTAGTTTCCCACTGCTCTGAGAGTACCTGACAGTTCCAAAATGCGGCCCATCCAAGAGAGATCTGCATGCCAAACTGGGAGCTGGGCAGAGAGGGTTTTGGAAGAAAGACCATAAGCAGGCGACGCTACTGCAAGATGCAGCATTCCAGGCATTTCATAAGTTGTCAGTAGACAGTTCTTTGGAAAAAACACCTATTTAAGCACATTTTCTCTAGTTCTCAGGGCATAAATGATATGTGGCTTGTTATTAATATCTGGATTTGTCCTGACACTTCTCAGAAGAAAGCATATCTGAATGTCCTCATGAAGACTTACTCTTCCTGTGGTGGAAGCCATTTAAAGACAACTTCTAAACAAGATGGAAATCAACTTTTTACACAGTCTAATAGTGGTAGGGCAAGGGGAAGAGTTTTAAACTAAAAGAGGGGAGATTTAGATTAGATGTTAGGAGAATTCTTTACTCAGAGCATGGTGAGGTGCTGGAACATGCTGCCCAGAGCAACTATGGATGCCCCATCCCTGGAGGCATTCAAGGCCAGGTGGGATGGGGCTGTGAGCAGCCTGGTCTGTTGGCTGGCAAACCCCCCTGCCCATGGCAAGGGGATGGAACTTGATGATCTTTAAGGTCCATTCCAACTCAGGTTTTTCTATGATATTGTGATTCCCTTCTTAGCAGTCTGCACAAGACCTAGACCATGTCCACACACCTTTGGTCACCCATGTGAACACCTGCCTTGCTCTGTGCAGGCTGGAGAAGACAATCAACTACCTCTCCATAAGGTAACTAAAACCTCTGGTACAAACAAAGTAGTGTTTATCAGGGGGCAGTATCATCTCATAGTACTTAGTGGTATTGTAAGGTTGACAGACCAAACTGGGTTCATGTGTACAAGCTTTGGAATAAAGAAGTTAGCACAAATATTCCCCTAGGCATATGGTACTTTTTATACATGTAACATCGGAAAACAGGTTCTTGTTCCAGCCAATATTAACTTTGAATTTAGTCCTTTCCTTTCTACATCAATACAAAATCACTGGGCTGTATATTCAATTTACTCAGATCCATTCAATCCCACTGGTATCAATAGCAACTTATGGGTATGAATCAGCCACACAAGACTGAGTAATAATCTCAGCGTATTCAGATTTAAAGTCTTCTTTTTCATGTTGTTGAAATTTCAGGTTGGTAGGAACTTTGGTAACCGCTACTTCATGCTCTATCTAGTTGTAAAGTTTTAGGATATAGAAAAAAATCTTTCAACAATGTGAACAAAATGTTCATTATCCTATTGATAAATCGACTAAATACAATGTGTTGTTCTGTCTACAGTCCAGCTAGGACACCTGTTTTCTTGACTGTATGGTACTTAGCACAATGAATCATTTACCTCCAGTCATTTGCAGTCCCAGCATGTTATGCTGCCTAAATCACACGAAAATTCCAGGCAGCCTCCTCCCAGTATTCCAGCCACACTGCTCTCCTTAATCCCACAGCAAAAGCAGTGGACTTTGCCTCCCTCCATCTCACCCACTACAAAACTCCCAAGACCTGTAGTTTACAAAGACTCCCTTTTTGCCTGCCCAAGTTATCACATGCAGCTTTTTACAAAATACTTTGTGGGGTTTTTCTGGTCTCTGTAGCTATGCCTAAATTAATAAATAAAATTAATGAATAATAAATAAATAGATAAAAATGAATAAATAAAACTGGTTGCTCTCCAGCCCTCACAGTGCAGCTTACAGATGTCCTTCTCTGCAAAGCCTCCAAGAGCAAGGCCATACCTGGGTCATGGCCTAGGACGGTGCCAGCTCAGGCAGGGGAACAAAGTCATGGGAGAGTATCAGGATGTGGGGGCACTGCTGAGCCTTCCTGGGTTTTCTGGTGCATGCAGAGCAGCATCTGATGGCATGTAGCTGGTCAGCTGCCCACAGGCAGGCAGACTGAGGTGAGCAAGATAAAAAGCCTATCATCTGGAAATTGCTCTTCTGCACGCTTCAGTCCTTGGACGCAATTGAGGCTCCATGTGTAAGGAACAGCAGTGAAGGAGTGCCCTCCTAACATAGGGCATTTTCTTGTCTCCCCATAGCAATTCCCAAAATGTTTTCTGTGGGGATGTAAAGCAAAAAAAGGAGAGGTAGAAAACAAAGGTAACAAGCTCTAGATGTATGTGGACCTAGACATCTGATGGGGTTAGCACAAGGGATTTTATTATTGGGGTATGTTCCCAGCCCAGGCTCTGCCCTGAGGAGAACATCCTCTTTCCTGTCTAGGAGGGGAGTGCGGGTCTTGGAAAAGGCCAGGACTGCTGAGGGATGCTACCCTACATTCCTACCCAGAATCCTCCAGCACCAAGGGGCAATGGAGGCTGGAGGGAAGGGTAAGTTCAGAGACCCATGCCATATCCCAGCCAGATAGGTACACATCTGGCTAGGATGCCCTGCTCCAAATTTTAGCCAGCTACCCTAGTCAGAAATTCTACTAGAGTTTGGTTTGCATGGCGCCCCTTTAGCAACAGCTATAGCAACTCTTCTCCTCCAGACTGAAGAGGCAGTAATTTGGATTTTCTGTAGCAGAGGTTTTTAGAGATCTTAACTATAAGCTCCTGGGGAGTTCCCAGCTGTACATAAGGCTGATCACAGAGCAAGATGCTATTTATAATCTATGGTATTAAGCACTAGCATGGAACAAGGTTAAAAGTTACAGCACTGCTTAAGCAGCTTTCTTGTATCTGTTGGTCTTGGGTTGGTCTAACAAAACCAGGGCCTCCAGCATGTAACTGAGGATCAGAAAATAAGTAAGAAGACTCAGAAACCACAGCTCTTTGACAGGAATGTTGCTGCTTTCTGTCTCTCACTGCCTTTTCTTCCTTGCACTTGCCAGGAACTTGGACTCCAGCTCATAAGAGGGAAAATCCTAAATACCTGATGACAAAGAAAGACAGTAAATCTAACCGTTCTGAGGCTATTCTTGAGACACTTGGGGAGTTTAATTCAGTAAGTGGTAGAAATAGATAGTTTGGTATCTAGAACGGTATGAAAGCTTGGAGTACCACCAACACCAAACAGGAGAGGAAAATCAGATAAACTGTTCCACAGTTGCACTCAAAAGCACTTTGAACTTCAGTCAGAAGTTCTCTTTTTCTCTAGAAAAGCCAGTTCTCCCATGGCTAAATATAACCCAGAACACTGCAGATAGCTTGTGGTCTATACAGCCAATTTGCCTACACTAAAGTTACCCTGCAACCACACTCCCTTTTCATCTATTGATTATAAGATCATGATTTCTAAATCAGAGGAAAGATGAGGAAGAGCAAGCTGTGTCCCCAGGGATAAATTCTGCTCTTTTCAAGATGCATTGCTGTAGGAAAGAGATGTCTGACTGAAGGGGCATGCAAAGTTCTAAAAACTGCCCCAGGTCTCCCAGCAGCTTCTGCCTGGCACTCAGGCAGTTGCGTAAGTACTGCACATTGTGTGAGGCAGTAGCTCCATTATTTATGAAACAGCCAAATAAACAGTCATATAAAGCCACTGCAAATGCTCAGAGGGAAAAAAAAAAAAAAGAAGAAGAAGAAACGTTTGCCTTTGGGCAGAACACCTTTGCTTTGGCAGCTTTTTTTTTAGAGGCGGAGGATTTTGTCTTTTCCAAAATATCTTAACATATTTAAAGCATGATGGGCCTTGCTGAATTCATCCACAGTAGGGCATTCGTTCGTCCTTTCTGCCAATTAAAGTCCATTGAAAACACATGCAAGTCTTGCTCTTAAACAGGAAACCTATTCCAAATGCACTGATAACTCGATAACTCCTTGCTTCTCCAGTTCCCTTCCAGCAAACAGTACATGCTCACTGCTCAGCCATTTGCTGGTCACTGGGGAAGTTCATCTCTCTCCTGTCATTTTCTCTCTCTCTTTCTCTCCCAGTAAAGAGCCACAACCAGGAGCTGACCGATCTCTGCTGTAGCTGCTGGCAGTGCTCCTCGAGGCTGTGCAAAGCTCACTTGTTGCTCTTGGGACACCAGAGCTGGTCTTTGTAACACAGCATGTAGCTGTCAGTGGGTGTTGATCCACTTCTCAGGAGTAACTGGGGGCAGATGTGGACATCAGAAAGATAAATTGATCTGCTGTTTCCCATTTAAGTAAATTTTTTTACTTACTGACCAGTTTCCCAAAATATACCATTCTAGAGATTTTTGCATAGGAACAACAATCTGGAAAAGGCTTTAAGTTCTCCACCATCAGAAGCAACAGCAGTGCATAAGATCTTTCACAAACTTAGGATTTCCCTCTGTATTCCTGTTGACAGGCTATTCCAGACCAGAACTGCTCAGAAGCTGGAAGAGAAGGGGAAATAAAGATGAAAAAAGAATACCGTAGTATAGCACTGTTATTGTTTAAAGCAAGCTGATGTCCTAGCAAGCTTCCCCAGATCGCCATTTTTAATTCTCCCAGCTCAGTAGGATTTGATAAAGTGATTAGACCAAATGCTTAACCTCAATTCTGGGTGTTGCAAATTGCTTCTCCTGCGAGGAGAAATTAGCATTTTAGTCAAGACTTTCTCCACCACAGTCTGATTTTTCTTACACAGCACCAATAAACGTCCTCCTGCCAAAACTGCTTGAAAACCATACTGTACTTTGAACTTTCCCTTTGTTTGATACTCCCTCTATTTTGTTGGTAGCACCTATGAGCTCAAGTGCCATGTAACTAGGAGGCATTGAACTGTTGCCTCATTTAATCCTTAGCAAGATATCTATCAGCTTCTGTGACATATAAGATCGTTCACTGAAATAAGACATGCTAGAAGTCACCTATTTTTCAGTGTAAAGATGTTAAATGTCATGAGATCCAAAAATCCATAACACCCTTTGTCCATCCTTCAGTAGAAATATTTCAACACAAACAGTTCCAAAGCCCTGGGATCTCATTTTTCCCACTGCTTATCCAGACATTAATTGGACTCTCCCCTTCATGTCCCACTCCGTTATTTGCTTTCATGTACCTCATATTGAGGGTCTTCTCAAAAGCTGAGCAACCAGTAATGCTTCTGATACAGACTGCCTGACATGCCCCACCACTCCTGCTTCAGAAGAAAGCCACACATCTGATTCCCATTTACAACAACATAGCCTCGCAGGGTGCTGCTAGGATAAAAGGATTTAAAAATAATTTATAGCCATTCCAGGGTCCTGTTACAAAGTAGGACCAGTGAAAATGAGAATTTATATTTCTGACTTTGAACATATCATCTATTTCATTTATTTTAGGGTTGGTGAATGAGTAATGTCTTGTCCCAGTGGGAGCCTCTAGAGGGGATCTGGAGGATCTACCACCCACTGCATTTTTCAAGTAGTTCTGTGATACATCAGCTGGTATCAGTCATCTGATCTCCTGTAAAAGAGCCTTGAAAGATGACTTTCCATATCATCTCTCTCAGTTCACCATGATACAGCTTCCTTCTCCCTGTCCTACTCTTCTTAAATGGTCTTCTTGGCAGGAACCAGAGCAACACATACTGTCTCTTGCTCCTGAGAGACGAGAGTAATTTATAGCTATTATTTACCCTAATATCTTTGGCTCCCTAACACTCATATCGTTTAACCTTTTGATTTCATCTTTATGTCCGATGTGGCAATGTCTGCTTCATTCCAAGGTACTTGTTATGCTTGGATGGGTGTTCCATTTTACATAGGAAGAAGATTACTGGGGGAGCGGAAGGTCTTTGCATTTCTGCTTGATCATGCAAATTTTAATTTTTTCTATCACCCAGACCGTACAAAGGAATACAAACAATGGAAGACAATGCCAATGTATCTCATTTGTTTTCATGGGAAAAGCCAAGATTCACTTTGAGAAGATACATGACAGAGACTGAGCTCAGTAACTGGTGCAGCCACACAATGCAAACACTCGTCCTTTCTATGGGAGAGAAAAGCAGAGCAGGGACATATCTATTTTAGGATGCACTTCTCACATTCGGGACACAGAGCAAGATGCTACTGGAGTGCTAGCCAAAGAATATGAGGACTAGTGCAGTGGCAGAAGCATTTTATAAATTAAGGCAATTCAAAGTCCACAGATCATTATGGCAAGCAAAGGAATTAACCCTGATTACTAGCAGAGACTAGAAACCAAATGTCAAAGCCAAGGGCATACAGCTCCTTTCAGAGCTGGAGGCTGTCCAGCTGACTATGAAAGCAAAGAAAATATGGTGCAGTCCCAAGTTTTCAGATGGAGAACAGGGTTAATCCACTAGAAAAAAAGTATATAAGTACCCAAATTCAGAAAAAGGAGAAATCAGATTTCTCTTACCCAGTCAGAATAGAGAATAAAAGATACAGAATTAAGATTTGAAGCCTTATATTTCCTATTTTCGGATGCATGGTAAATTGAGCAATTTTGTTTCTGGCTTTCATAGCTTTTATGCTCTATGACTTTAATGCTCTAATCATTTACTAAAATGGAGAACTGTTACAAAGGAACAGCACCTCTCTGGCCTAGTCTCTTGGGTGTTATCTTGTTATACAGTGGTAGCTGTATTGCTAGCTCATCTCAGAATACAGCTTCTGCTGAAAATTTCTGCTTCTGGAAGGATCCCCACACTTCTGCTACATCGTCTCATGCCCTTGCCATGGGACAGAAGTTGCAGTGTGAGGCGAGACATCAGCAGCACCAGGAACTGCCTGATGTTCACTGAAAAACATTGAAGGTAGGCACGGAAGGCTTTTAGTCCAAAAAGTAGCTGTTACCTTATCTTGCACAACAGCTTAGGGGAGAAACCAAGAGCAAGTTAAAGATAGTTATTTTTGTTAAAACCAAAAAACAGACAAGTGAGCCAAATCCACAATAGCTAGGCTGTGTACACTCTCACGTGTGCCCTCCCACAGACACATAGAGTTTTATGTGTGGTGTAATGGGATGCCTCCACCAGTGAACAAGGGCTGAAAATGAATCTGCTTTGATGGCAAAACTACAAGCATATTAAGAATAAAACTGAACAGAGAAATCAGGCCATTGTCATAAAATCTTGGCCTGTGCAATTACTTGGATAGAAGATCACCAAAATAAAAGCAAGTTGTTCCAGAAAACGGTTTTGGTGATTTAGTATATAGTGTTCTTCCAAGTCAATACTGAAATCCTCCTCCAGCAGATGATTAGGAAGAGCTATGCTGTTAGAGGCTCTGTAGAAGAAAGTGCTCTTTGAAAGGTCCCGTGGCACCTTATGCTAGAGGAGGAGGTATTAATCAAGGTGTCCGGTACAAAATCCATATCTTGACTATTATATTCAGAAGATGCTTAGAGTTCCCAGCAGTTTGTCATTTTTATTTTCTCTCCTGAATTACCAGGTTTTGTTCATGTGCACTATTCAGCTGTTTCCTAGATTTCACCCCAGAAGCAACCACATGCATTAAGGAGAGAAAACACATTAACACATGCCTTCCCAACACTCATGGGTGGCTTATGTTGATATTCCAGGGGACACTTCTGTTCCACAGATTTGCATTTTACACTTCTGACAATTAGTAAAGCAGCTTTTCCAAGCTTTATCAGGTTTATGCAAAATAGTATGGGAGTTCAATCTGCATTCATCTTCTTACAAAGTCTTAGCTCCTAACTCAGCAAAGTACTTCAAACAGGTTACTGATTGCACTGATTTCAACCCACAAGTAAAATTAAGGCTGTTTTTCATTAATTGGCTACATCAGCACTTTATTTGTCTGAGCTCCAACTAAGCATGCTTTAGAGGAGCCACTGGAATTTGTAAATGACTCATGTCAGTCTGAGGAACGGCTGAAAACTGCCTTTGTCCCATTTATTCACTAAAGAGCATGCAAAAAATCCCAACCTCAATACAGTCAGTGCATGATTTGACTGCAGCAAAGACAAAATTTTGCTTGAGCATTGTAATTCAAGTGTACCTGGCTCTTCCCTTTTGATTTTTAATACTGCCCATCTAATAATTTATACCCAGTGCATAGCATGAAAGCTGAGCTTTGTCTTTAGTCAGGCACACCTATAAAGTTTTTCATCTGTTAGATTTTTGTTACCCAATGGAATAGCACATTGCCTGTGAAAATACTGTTAAAGCAGTCCTCTCTTTTTTGATCTGCAACATTATCTCAGGCTCTCCTAACACCATACCAAAAGACAAGAAGAAACCTTGTGACAATCAGCAAGAAGAGCTTGCACTGGCCACAGGAGGTTTGTAACAACACTAATGGCTAAGATAACTCCCACTGCATCAGTCTGGCAACTGGTTTAAAAGGGGATAGTGTCTATATGCTGTTCTTGGTGCCCTCACTCACCTGGTCCAGGTGCAACAATCAATGCCACATCAGGAATGCTTGCCTCACATTCACCTGCTGCTCTTAGCTCTGGCAGGAGCTCTCTTAAATGTTTCCAGTGCTCACATACTGTCCTTCTGTAAGTCATCAGGAATGTTTTCCCTTTGCACCTCGGCCCCATGCTACCGACACTACAGAGGTGCCAGCTGAGCATGCCATCTCACTGTTCCCTCCCGTTCCAGCAGTGGGGATTGGCTGCACTCCCCTATTGGTTCCCACTCCGCTTGCGGTCAGTCTGGGGTCTCATCTGCACTTGGATGCCGCATGGCATGATGCAGCCCTGTTCCATGCCTGGATTTTGAATGCTCTGTCTGCTTCCACAGCTGAAATCCTGATGCCCTCTGCTCCTTGAAGGACTCAGACACATTTGCACCATATCCCACCCTCTTGTTTAATTGCCAGGGGGTAACAGATGGCTCCACCAGGCAAGGCATGGCAGCCACCTGTCCTGCATCAGCACCCAGGACACAGGCTAGGATGCTAGGAGAGGAGAAAGAGGGATGTCGGGACAAACCCAAAACAACAGCAAAATTACTGCCCATACAGCATTTACTTAATGGCCTTGAACCTGTAACAATGCTGATGTTGTTAAAAAGAAGACATAAATGGAAAATCTGTTCCAATTTATCACAAAAGGGAATTAAACATACCCCTCAGCTGTAATGGCTTATGAGATCATCACGTCTTATGTCATGTTCTCCATTTTTGTCCTCCTTGAAGAGATACTTTACTGTAAAAGAAAAGTGGCTAATGAGCAGATTTTTTTTTTTTTTTTT
>JACDJE010000043.1:2119370-2138013 GCA_016647715.1 Pavo muticus
CAAGGTATGCTGCAACAGCATGATGCTGAAAAGCAATCAGTGAAGAAATCAGCACAGTGATTGTACCCCTTGCATATACACGCATACCTCCTTCCGCCCAAGTGAAGAGACAGTCTGCACACCCAAAACATGTGGATGATCATCACAGTGATTCTGCATCATCAGCAAAACAAAATAGCACTGCTGAGGGCCATGGAGCCTTGGGCAGGCAGGGGGAGGCAGGGGACTTAGTTCCCCACGTGCTCCTGAAGCTTCATACCTTCAGTGCTGGAAAGTCCAGAGAGGGGCAGACAGACCTTGGCAGTGTTACAAGCAGGAGCAGGGAGATGCCTCCTCAGGAAACAGCTGGGACCTGCACAACAATGGAACACATCTAATTCCCTTGCATTAACAAGGGAAATAGTTTCTTCTTTAAGCCACCAAGCATGCTAAATCTGATCCTTGGGAAATTTTACTGGAGAGCTACAGAGACTGGTGAGGCAGGAAAAAAGCTTCTTGCCTCTCCAGTGGGGTAGCAGGAGGCTGAAGCCATGGGTACTGTACCTTCTCTCCCTGGGGCCACATAACTGCAGATTTTAGAGGGTAACACTGCCCACACTTTTCTTTTGGACAGAAACAAGGAAAGGATTTCCAACAAGCAAAAAACATTCATGCCCCCCATGAATCAAATAAGCTGAGCATTAACGCTCACGTCCAGAGCGGTGGCACAGAAGATCTGCTTTGTGTATTTTCAGCCAGTTTTCTTCTCCACCCTTACATATCTGAAGTGTCCCACTTTGTACCGAGTCAAAGCTGGTGTTATCCCAGAACGTGAAGCTTCTCCAAATTGTATTTACCTTCTGAAAGAGGTTAAACAGACAAACTAAACTCAAGGGAAATGCTGGAAATCTGAGCACAGGCAGCAGCTTCCTCCCATGCTAGCCATCTTATTTTGTCCATGTTCATGCTACTAAAAACCACCCCACTTCCCTCCCGTGTCCATACGTGACGTCCTGTTGTGCACCTGCTTAAATCAACAACCATAGACCTGACTACTGACATGTGACATACAAAAAATTAATTGCACACAGATTTTCTTTGATGCCCATGCCTTCAAAGTTAGGTGCTCTGCAGAAACCTCCCCTACAGCTTCCCTCTCCCACATGGCAGCAATTTCTCAGTGAGGTTCAAACCTCTGCCCTGTCAACAATCTTCATTTAAGGAAGGGTGATGGCTTTATTTCAGAATTAAAATGTAATAACAGTTGTATCTAAACACCTGTTTTACTCCTCTGTGTTTGTCAGTGGGAGTGCTATTGTTGTGTCTTACACCAGAATCCCCTGCCTGCTCTGCATGTGAGGCTACATTTCCCCCCTTTTATAGATGTTTACTGTAGGATATATGTTTTGCTTAGATATGGAAGCTCATAGCATCTCTCACACAACACTGCAGCCCAAGCTCTATACAGTGAGATGGCTGCTATGTGACCCTTTAGACACAATGCCATAAATCCAAGTGCAGACAAGAAAAGTTATCATGAAATGGTGCCATGGTACAAAAGCTAAAGACTGGCATTTCAGGTGCCATGCATCTTGTCAATGGCTGTAAAATCAGGCTGGATCCTTTTTTAATCACACAGTCTTTTAAAGTGAAGCAAAGGTTCAGGAAACGCATTGGAAAACACTTTGTGTTTTGTTCTGTGGAAGGACAGTTCCATAAGCCTTGAACAGTTCAAAGGGTTTCCACCAGGAAGCACAGCTCTCTGGGAATGTAATCTGAGTGATCAGCTTCACGAGGGTCACATTTTGGAATGCAAGATCTGAATTATGTCCATGTTTGTACATGCCTCTACGGCAACTGTAAATCATGTCTTCACCCTCACGGTATGAAGTGTAAGTTCAGAGCCTCTCTGCAACTCACACTCCCATCTTGACATGGGTATCCATCCTGAAAAAAGAGGGAATGTTGGACAGAAAAGATGTTCTCATGCTTGTACTTAACACTGATGCTTTTCATTCAGAGATCTTTCATCAGAGAGCATTATCATCTCCCTTAGAGAAGATATAGTAGAATCCAAATCCATCCGAACTTTGTTAAACCCTAGGATTAGGAGTGTGATTTGTGTGGAAGTGACAAATCTCAGAAGCACGCCAGAGTCTAATGGGAACAGCTAGAATCAGTCAGCTCAACACATTCTGCCAGGCCCTTGGCAAACCACGCACTGCCCTAATGCTCAGAGAGAAGTAGATTAGGGATTCAAAAGGGGTGTGTTACAGTCTCAGGAGCTGGAGCTGGTTATAAGTCTATTAGCATAACAAAAAGGAATGTACCAGGGTGGGAGTGCTGCCAAGGGGAGTGAGCACTGGTAATTGCAGGCACAGGAGGAGCAAGCAGAGCTCCTGCACAGGCTGGCTGCAAGTGAGCCCAGTGAGCCTGCAGGAGCTTCCAAGATTTTTCAAGAAAGTACATAAGTTGCACTAAAAGTAGTGCCTCCTTATTTATTTTCATGGAAACTATGACAGATACAAAGAGCACAATAACACCATTTGACAGAGCAAACTCTCATCTACAAAATGCTATTTTTTAATATAATCACCACCATTAGCTATGCATTTTTGCCAGCGATGAACAAGAGGCTGCATAGCACTTGTAAAAGTTTGCGCCAACAGAGGTGACCCACTGTCATTGTTGCCACTGCTTAAATGCACCACCCTCTGCCTGACTGTGCTCACATCCACTGTTTGGTCTCTACTGGCATTCAGCAAGTGTCAGTGAATGTCAATGGGTGTCATTTTTCCACATGGAGGAAGTCACTTGAACACCTTTCATTCATACACACTTCCATGTCATAAGCAATTTTGTCAGTGCCCCTCTGCTGTCATCTGTCACATGACAACAACACGTAATGGGATGCTGGCAGGAAGGTTCAACCTCTACTTCTACCAACATCCACCTCTGACACTGTGGGCCAACACAATAAAATAGGAAGCAATACTTTCAGGGCAGCCCTCACTGAAAACCATTATCCTTTCTGATTTGATCCTGCGCAGTAGTGCAGGAGAACAAAAGAGTTCACTCAGTATTGGCTAGAATAAGTAACCCTGTGTTTCAAAAGGACTGGCTGTTTGGGCAGAGTAAAGCAGTTGTCTTAATCTACATTAAGATCCTGCAGCAGAGCAGAAAGTCAATGGATCTGTTGAAGAGCGTTTCCCCCATTCTGTCTGGGTGCCAGCAAAGAAGCAGGTGCCAATGTACTTCTTGTGGCTAGCAGTTTGGCATCCTCACTCACGCCTCCAGCAGGGCAAGGCAGAGCAGAGCAAAGAGACCATGGGATGCTGGTGAAGGAGAAGGCAGCCCATCTTTGGCAGAGCAGCAGAAATATTTCATTCATTAATGTATTGGGAGGGAAGAATAAACATGGTGAAAAACATTTCAGCTGGGGGGCTGGGTGAGAGGACAAATTGGTGCAAATGGAACCCAAGAAGAGGCTGGATAGCAGGAGAGTGGGAGAAAGGCATTAGCTGAGGGCAGAAGCCCACCCTTCTGAGACGGTTGTCTGGGGTTACTCAGGAACCATTCATGCTCCACCTGCATTGAAACACTTAATTTCAGGGCAGAAAAATGACTGTTCTACAAACATATTTTTTGGTTCAGAATGGGAAAACTGCTCCTTCAAGTCTATTTTCCTTTTCTTAGTGAAGAAAAGTACATTGGTGCTTTCAAAAGTCTTCCTCCTCTTACCTGTTTGGATGGACATACCTACTAAACACAATCAGAATTTACCACATGTTTTATTCTGCATAGAGAGGCTTCTGGGGGGAGTTTATGACTGAAACAACAGCCCAATCTACCTTCCCACTAGGCCTGTATGCATTCTGTGTAAAGCAGTCTCCCACAAGAGCACAAATCCAGGTCCCATCCCTCCTGCTTGACTTGAGCGGTCCTTTTTAGCTCTCCACAGCTGAGGAAACCAGAAGCTCTGCACAGCCCTTTGGAGTCCTCCTCTCCCCAAAGGACAGCACTTGCAGGAGGGCAAATGGAAAGTCACGTCTGAGCAGAAGCTGAATTATATTGCCTCAGGCTATGTACTGTGCTAGCATATTATCTAGCACACTAGCACACAGAAACAATCAGGCTGCTTGTAGCAGGAACAGAAAAAAAGAAAAAAAGAAAAAAAAAAACAAAAACAAAGAGAAGACAGTAAAGCACTGTGTCTGTGGACAGACCTGACTGAAGGATGGGGGAGAAATTTAGAAGCCAAGAATCAAGTGATAAGTTGTGATCAAAAAGGATGTCTCTTGGTGTTTGTTTCCACCCCAGCTAAAGGGTAGCAGAGATATGATCAGCAGGAACATTTTAAAGACAGTTGGCTCCATTGTCCATTTTCTCCAA
The DNA here is from genome assembly GCA_016647715.1 of Pavo muticus. Classification (NCBI taxonomy): domain Eukaryota; kingdom Metazoa; phylum Chordata; class Aves; order Galliformes; family Phasianidae; genus Pavo; species Pavo muticus. Next base: position 2,123,742 of record JACDJE010000043.1, read on the forward strand.
AGGTGAACCAAGGGATCCTTTGGCTGACCATCTGGATCATGGTGGAATAACAGGGGGATGGAATTTGTGTCTTGTGACATTATTTATTGGCAAAGGAGTGCAAAGAGGCTTACACACTCAGGTCAGTTGTGTTGTTATTGCAGCTTGTACTGCTTAAACAACTCCCCTGTGCGCTACTTCAAAAGTTAGCTGGCCTTGCAACGTAACCTCCCAGTAAGCAAGCCAAGGTTTTTAAGAAGATCTATTTTCCTCTGTTTCACAGGTCAGTGCTCATTATATACAGTCACTGTTCTCCCAAATGATTTATTGTGAAAGGCAGCTTAGAAAAAGTTCGTGCAACACTAACAACAAGAATCCTGCTCCTGTTTAAGAGGGACTGTCCATGTGATGTAAGTGCAGAAAATGTCCTCACTTTCAAATACACATTTTGTCTGTGCAGGACCATGGTCCCATAATTCTTTGCAGCATTACAATGGCACTTGCATAGAAAATGGTTCATTCATTTGCAAAACAAGAGAGATGGGGAGGCTAACTGTTCCTGGCAGTATTTTGCAGTGCAAACTTGTGAACTGTTAACAGTCAAATACTCTTCAGATTTATTCAAGCCAGAAAATACCACCTACCTGCTCAGGTCATATTTCTTCTGTTCCTCTTTAAATTATGAGCTTCCACAGGGCCAAGTTGCTTCATGTTTATTTTCTTTAACATATCAAGCCTGCAGCTGGCAATAACTTTTTGGGTCGTCTGGCTGTGAACCTCCTATTTCAGCCCCTTCCATGTTGCCCACTGTAGTTTCTATTTAGCGTCAGTCAAAATCCCAAACTGCATTTCTTCCATCTCTTAGAGCAAAACTATTCCTTTGCAGACTTCTGCCAGCACAAACAATACAACAATAATAATTAAAAAAGGTACTGCTATAAATACTTTTATTGCTGGCATAGGTGATTTACTGCCCACTTAGTTAATCCCTATAAAATAGCACAGCTGAACGCCTCCAAGTTACATGCATACAGATGACTAATTAAATACATAGTTAAGTGACTTGACCTGGCACAATTCTGACCATTAAAATCATTAAAGAAATAGAGCTTGCAGTTCCCTGGAGGCAAAGTCTTCTAGTGAACAATTCTGATGTTGCCATGGCTTGGAGCAATTCAGGGTGGAGAACAGGGACACACACAAGCCAGAGGGACATCCAGCACTTCAGATGCAGCTGCTGACCCCATCTATCAGCCCACCACCCCAGATCCTTGCTCTGTGCCAGGGAGACGCTGGCAGCAGGACACAGGAGACGGTGGGCCTGAAAAGAAAGTACCTTTGAATGTAGAGAGGCCTTGCAGAGAGAATCTGACAAATTGGTGTTCTGGACAATTGCCAACCATGTGAATTTTAACTAGAGCAAGCGCTGGATACTGCACCTGGGATGGAAGAGCCCTGGCTATACATACAGACGGGAGACAGGAAGCTGCAGAGCAGCCCCGCAAAGAGGCGTCTGGGGGTTCTGGCTGTCTGCGAGTAGAACATGAGCCAGCAGTGTGCCCTGGCAGCCAAAAGGGCCAACCATACCCTGGAATGCACCAAGCTCAGCACTGCCAGCCAGCGAGGGAAGTAGTTGTCCCCTCTGCTCTGCTCTGTGCAGCCTCACCTCCAGCACTGGGTGTGGTTTTAGGCACTACAATATAAGAAGAACACAAAGCTATTATCATTCAAAGGAGCGCTGCGAAGATGGTGAAGATTGTAGAGGGGAAGATGCATGAGGAGCGGCTGAGGCTCCTGGGTGTGCTCAGCGCAGAGCAGAGGAGCTGAGGGTAGGCCTCATGGCAGCTGCAGCTCCTCACAGGGAGCGGAGGGGCAGTGCTGAGCTCAGCTCTCTGTGACGGCGACAGGGCCCGAGGGAATGGCATGGAGCTGTGCCAGGGGAGAGTGGGGGGTTGGGAAAAGGTTCTTCACCGTAAGATGATTGGGCACTGGAACAGGCTGCCCAAGGCAGTGGTCACAGCACCAATCCTGCCAGACATAATGTCAGGTTCCAGTTACAGTAGGGGATTGACCAGCACCACCAATGCACATCCCTCTGCTCCAGTGTCCTGGCCTACACTGACCTAAATGGGAGCTTTTTCTCTTGATCCCATCTCAAGGCTGAATTGTAAGAGCAATGCCCCTTTCTGGTTGGGAGCTGATAGTGGAACCCTATCATGTATCTCAAGCAAACTTTAAGCCTCCCTCTGCCTTTCTGCCTCCAGAGCAAACTATGCAGAAGGCATCTGGGGGAGGATGCTGAACTCCATTCAGTTCTCAGGAGGTTGCCAGTGGGAATGTAAGACATATGAAAATGTGTTTAGCTACACACATTCCTGTTTATTCTGCTGCCTGAAAAGCTCAGGTAAAGAAGTGATGAGGGATATGCCAGCCACCACCATCCATCCCGTCTCTCTGCTACTTAAGATGTAGTGCAAATACACCCTGAACACTGTTCCACTACAAGTAACGTTGGTGACTGGTTTTCACGGGGATTTGGCAGACATGACCACTGAACACACTCCTGAAATCGTACTTTACTCTGTAAATGTTTGTAACTAGTGAAACTACCTGCTGAACCACTATCAGAAAGCCTTTTCTTCTGCTTCCCCATCTCAGAATGAGCCAATCATTTCTTTCAGTCTCAGGGTAATTCTATCTATCCCAGTGTCCTGACAGGCAGGTCAGGAGTATGAGGAATCTCTCTGAGAAGTGTAGCAATCATGTCTCAGGTGAGGACAGACATCTCATAGGCAGAATGACTACAGCTCCTTGGTCAAAATGCCACACAACACCAGGTTGGGGGTTGTAGTGATGTGCTATTTGAGACTCCACATAGGGAGGAAACAGAGAGGGAAGTGGTCTGTAAACAAATGAATCATATTTATGCAGATGTTCACAAGACGTTGATGAACAGCCTTTGGTAAATGTTTGCAGGAGCATTTGTACCAGAAGTGTTCTTCTGTTTATTGTTTGAATTGTAAATTAATTAAATTTCTATGAATATTAGCTGAAAATGCATGAATGTAAACAGACTATATGTGACATTTACCATCTAATCAGGAAGCTGACACAGTGTCTTGTATCTGAAATGAGAAGTGAATGTCAAATATTCCTACTTGCATTTCTTAGGACACCCGTACCGGTTACATCTCTTTGCATGCATGTCTCATAGATGAAACATAAATTTGACTTCAGGTAATTTTCAAACAGAAATTAGACTACATTTTTAAAATAAGTTGTGTCTAGTTCAACTGTGAATATTTGCCTGCCTCTAATAATAACTGGCCAATGGAGATCAAATAACAAGTATCATATTCAGTCATGAATCCAGTCTAAAAATAATACCCTTAAAACCATTTGGGAGTAAACTCCAATATAGTCATAGAAATCAAAATTGCCTCTTGAGTAATCTAGGAGCAGAAAATAAGACAAAATACACTGAATAAATTATTAATTGTGAATTGTCCCCTTGACTCTAACTTTGACAAGGTGCTTTTAGGGAAGTCCGTTTTAAAATAGACAGTGTGAAGTTACTTATGAGGGAAAAAATTGTCTCGCTAAGGCCCTTTTAAAGAAGTGCCCTGAATTAACTGCAGTGTCAAACTTATTTCCTATTTCAAGGAATGAGTGTAAAGGAGTACTGAAAAAACCCTATGTTTTGCTTGACTGTCTATCTTCTTCACCTGTTAATCTCTACCTTTTCTATTCTCACTATCCACAGAATGCCCCCCACATTTTCAGTTCCAGATTTGGAACCAAAATCCAAGTCACAATTTCTGATGCTCTTGTTTTCCTCTGCTCACACCAGTTTGCTGTTTGCTCTCCCTAACAATTGATTTATGTGTATTTGTTTCTGGCTTCTGGATACCATGCACTGGAGTATTTATATCTCTCAACTTTTTTCCTACAAGTTAAATTTTAGTTTGCTCTCATGAGAAAGAAGAATAAGGAATGCAATAATTTAACACAGTACATTTTAAAATTATTGCTGTAATGTTTTAATACTGTTTGAAAATTCATAATGTAGGCATGCACAGGTTGAATACACATTGGAAAACACAGGAAGGAGCTGACATGGCATGTGCCTCATTAACAAATCTTATATCTATGTATGCCTTTATGCAGCTAGTGAGACTCAAGGGAGGCTATGGCAGAGGAGGCACCGTTGCTGTAGGTGGGGAGTGAGGGGCATGGCATGTGGCATGTTTGCTGCTGGGGTGAAAGGCATCCCATGCACCTGCTTCATGACTGCGGCATGCTACAAGCTGGCGTTGACATGGTCTGGCTTGCGGCATACCGCAGGGCAAGGGCAGGCATGTGAGACGCCACATCTCCGCTGCCCGCAGCCTTCCCAGCCTCATCAGCTGCTGGCAGGCTGCGGGGGCAGATGGAAAGTTCAGGGGACATTTTTATGATCTTTCACCTACTTGTCTGCTAGAGCTTCAGAAGGGAGACGGAAGACCACTAATCAACACCATAAAATAGTATTCAGCTTTAATAATATATGTGGCACTGAGTACACTACTTCAGGGTAGTATCTCATGGTGGTATCATAGCCACTTCAGCCTTTATTAGATTGTGGACAAGTCATCTTAACTAAACAGGAGCTTCTACAGCTGGTCACAAGGGAAGTTCTGGGTTTTGTGATCAGAACCCAGGCCTACACACATTCAAGAAGGATGCAGAAAACTCTGCCATGAGAGAAAACGGAAAGATTTCTTGATCAGCCACAGGAGGAAGGTAACAGCAGATATACTCTTCAAAGTTATCTTCTGGTGCCATTCCTAGGAAGCAGCAGCTCATCTGCCTTCACCTTTTAAAGGACAGAAAGCAGCTTATTTTCTACAATGCTCCTTTGTAGAGAAAAAGGGATGTAAGATCTCCTGTACTGTTAGAAACCCTCAAAAATGCAGCGCACTACATGATCTCATTCCTGTGTCTTCAGCGGGAAAAAGTTGACACTCCTGTGCTTCCAGCCTAGCACAACGCTGCCAGGAGCTGTGTTCTCCACAGGAGCTGCATCAAAACATGGTTTTATAGAACTGTAGAATCACAGAATCACAAAGGTTGGAAAAGTCCTACAGGAACATCCAGTCCAATCGTCTCCCTATCACCAGTAATTCTCATTAAAGAAGTGTCATATCACATCCAGTTTCATCTCAGCCTTCACCTGTCTAACTTGCATTTCCAGGGGTCTTGTATGGACCTATGAACTGAAGGACAACAAAAAACAAAGGTGGATTTGGCCTAGAAACTCCACTTTGCATGGAGAGTGAGAGGAGTTGTGTGGGTGACAAGGAGGTAGATGCTGTGGGGTTGCAAAAAGCTCACCTGAGGAAAGACTGACAACAAGTGAAGAAATTTGCTACTTCTGAACCAGAGAACCAGTACATGGCAAGTTGTTAATACCAAGCTTGCCCCAGCACGTATAGCAGATTTTCAGCCGCATCACTTGCTCCACTGTCGTGTTTTAGATGTTCCATTAATGCCGGGAAAAGGGGACAAGTTACTGTATCTAGTAGAAACATTTCTTCCATGGGGTATGTGATCCGGGATGAGACTGTAGAACACCAAAGCCTCTTACATGTTCTGAGAAAGGTTTATCTGAGATGTGGACCCCAGTCAGGGGAAGGCCAGACCGGCCTTCCTTTGGAGTTGTTGTTTGAAGATTTTAACTCATGTTTGTGCTCCAGCTACAGAAAAATATTATGCAGACCAAAAAAAAAAAAAAAAAAAAAATGGAAGAAGAAAGTAAGATCAGAACTATAAAGTTTTTGAGTGCAGAACCACAGTGATGTGAAGCATGAAATGTTTATAGATTGACGTAAGTTTTGCANGGAGATGGGTCTAAAAACAGAACAGCAGCAACGATCTGAGGAGGAAAGTTAATTTACTAAATATGATAGCAGAGTGCAAGATAACACAATATAATACAATATATCAATAAATCAAATAAAATGAGAGAGACTGTCCAAAAACCGAAGGTCTTACTCTAATGCTGAAGGCAGGATGGCTAGGGAGAACACATGCTGCAGAGATGAGCAGAAAAGGAAACGGGGGACGTCTGGTGACCTGCGAGCAGTTTTATCTTTCCCTCTGAACGGAAAATGGAAACAGAACAGTGAAAAGTCCTCTGGGGTATGTAGTTCTTCTCTTCTGAGACAGGTATACCTGGAACTATTAACAATCCACAGAACTGGAGCATTAACTCTTTAACTCCCAGTGCACTACATGATGTTATGATGTGGAATACCGATAACAAAAATCCTAAAACCATGACATTCCACCCCTTATTCCACATCACTACATCATGCTTAATATATATATATATACAAACAAACAACAATTAACTTGCATTAAACACATGGACACACACACATATATATATATATATACATGGAATTACTGACTGCACTCCCCCAGCATCAAATTTCTTGTGGTACATATTGAACATCCTCATTTTTCTGCATCACCCACCAAGTGGACCCAGGTCCCTCAGCAAAAACAGTTCCATGGAGAGGTTTGCCCTTTCCAGAATCTGGAAAGACCCAAACCACTTTTCCCTACATGCTCTTTCCATGTTCGACAGGGACCTTATCTCGCTCCACAGTATGCAGGGAGCTGGATTGGGCAGGACTGTCACGATTGATAGATCCTCAAGTATTGACCAACCAGATGGCTTCTGCCAAATGCTTCTCCCAGTGCTTAAATGTTCCGCCACTCATTGCTTTCAACATAATTTTTTACAATTGATTGTGTCGTTCAGTTTTACCAGAAGCTGGTGCATGATAGGGAATATGATAAATCCACTCAATGCCATGATCTTTGGCCCAAGTATTTACAAGAGAATTTTTGAAATGAGTCCCATTATCTGACTCATTTTTTTCTGGAGTGCCATGTCACCATAGGACTAGTTTCTCAAGACCTTATATGGTGTTTTGGGCAGTAGCATGGGGTGCTGCATATGTTTCTAGCAACCCACCATGGTAAGCACATAACGCTTACCATTTCAGGTTCGTGGCAAGGTGATATAATCAACTTGCCACTCATCCCCTTACTTATACTCATGTTTAGCCAGATGTCGACTAGCACCCCCAGATCCTTTTCCTCCATATAGCTTTCTATCCGCTCTGCCCTAAGCCTGTAGTGTTGCTTAGGGTTGTTGTGGCTGAAGTGCAGGACCTGGCATTTGGCCTTGTTAAAGCCTCAGCCCATCAATCCAGCCTATCCAGGTCCCTCTGTAGGGCCTTCCCGCACTCATGCATGTCAATGCTTCCTCCCAAATTGGTGGCATCTTAGCAATATCCTTGTACTATTTTTGAGTTGCCTACCCCTTCTTCCAACAGTGGGAAACTCTATATTTTTTTCTCAGACTCTGAGCAAAAGTTGCCTGTTCAGCCAGGCTGATCTTCTTCCACATTGGCTCATCTTACAGCATTCAAGAATGGCCTGCTCACGTGCCTTTGTGCCCCTTGCCCTTCAGTGCTGTCTCCCAAGAGACTCTCCCAGTCAATGTCCTAGTCAGACCAAAGTATACTCTCCTGAAGTCCAAAGTAGTAGTCTTGAATCACAAGAATTGAAAACTCTACCATTTTGCAGTCATTCTGTCCAAAACTGTTTTCATGCACTATATCTCCCATCATTCCTTCTCTGTTCATAAACAGCAGGTCTACTAGGGCATCTCCCCTGGTAGGCTTTCTTTCCAGCTGTGTTAGTTTTGTATCCATATTTTTATTGTTCATATTCTTTATTTCTTAGCCCCAGTACAACACCCCATGCTACAACTTGAAAAACAACAAAACATGGTGCCTCAACTATTTGCACAGTATGATGAACAAGAGGATGATATGAAAGTAGGTAGAAGGATCTCACTTGGAAAGCCAGGGTAAATACTGCAAAAGCTCACTCTGGTATATGCAGCTCCCTGGAACAGCCACTTACATACCACCCTAATAGCCCAGGTATCCTTCATCCAGTACATGCCCTTGCAAAGGGCACAAAGGTTACATGCACAAATGAGACCCAAAGTCAGTCTGTGGCTGCTGGGTGGCCTTCCATAGGCCCAGACAGCGTGGTTGTGGTCCTGCAATCAGTCAGAAGGAATGCTGTGTCTGTTTTCATATTGATGCTGAGTCTCTTATGACTAGAAGGCAACATGGCTTTTGGAAATCGGTGTTCTCTCTTTTCCTTGACCCTCCCAGAATCAAACATCTAGGAAGGGCATGTTGTGTCTTTGGGCAGAGCATAGACAAGGAGGCTCCTGGGCATTAAAAAAGAAATAAAATAAAGACGAGATTAAAATGACAAAATAATATCCTTAGGTTCTTCATCTCTCCTCTCTTCCCCTCCCACATATTACTCCTCTATTAGATTTTCCAATAAGATCAGTTATTTTTTTGTCCCCTGCAGCACAGATCTCCAGACACAACACTCAGCATTTCTGATGATCTCATAGCAGTCTCCACAGCAAATGATAATGGCCACAGAATTCACCAATTTTTGCTAAAAATCATTCCCTTGCTGTTCAGCATTTGGAGAGCTGAATTATGTCTTTAAAGCAGCACAAGTATAGCAGAAATGCTCTCCTTTTCTCTTTGTCTTCCAGGGGAGCAGCTTCACCATGAGAAGAGCAGAGTCATCTCATTTCCCAGTCCCCATTCACAGCATCCCCTCTCTCCCAGTTCTGCTCTGCTGCAAGCAGGGAACACAACGCTGCTAGCAGCAGATTGACATTGGGCAGCCTTCTATATCCTCACAGGTGACCCCAGCACAGACTGACAGCTTTGCATCAAAGCTCCCTTTCCAAATACATAAACATCTATACAATTCATATACAGGCCTTTAAGTTTTCAACTGAGTTCATTCTCAGAACATTAGCCAAATATCCCCAACTGCTGTTGGTGACTAAGAAGATCTGACCAAGGAATAGAGGCAACTGACCGTAAATAGGGATGCATTTTCTTTATTTTTCATTGTTTTTAACAACACAGAAACAAATCAGGAACCTGTTGTCTTTGAAATCTGCAGGAATGCTAGTATGCATCCAGGATGGGGACAGGCTAACTGTGCATGTTCCTCCTCCCCACTGTCAGTCTGCGACAAATTCATCCCTTCAGAAAATGAAGCTTTGCTCATCGTACCTCAGGCTCCAAATACTTCATTTTCTCAGACGAGACAGCAATATGTTGATAAGCTCTGAACTGTGTCAGCTTAGTTACCATTTTTACTAATTAGTAAAATAAATTTTTTAAGTCCCAAGATGTGTATTATTCAATCAATGTCAAACAAAACTGTCAGAGAAACTCTTCCAACTCATTGACACATTAATTACACCTTTTCAGACTGCAACATTTCAGACTGAATTTTACTTCAAAATTGAAGTTTTTTAAAAACTGAAATTTTTGAGAGCCTTGTTTATTTGATACTTATTAGAATAGTAGGGATCTTGGTTTGTCCCACAGAGTTTCTGCTGCTTCTTTCGTCAGCCATGAGCAGTGAAGTATTGAATACAGAAAGAATGATCACAGATTGGGAAACCACGCTTGGGAAACCAAGTCCCTAAATATCTTAGAGTGCGAACAGGAGAATCACAGTTTTTTGATTCATTGAGCAAGACAAGAAACTGAATCTTGCTTGTCTCAAAGTACATTTATATTTGTTTCCACAGAAATTAACATCGAAGTAAATGGTTTCTTCTGTACAAAACAGTGAATTTGAAATTAAACATACAGTCATTTTTGTGATCTATTTGAATGTTTAAAAGTCAACAGGAAGTGAAAATTCATGTTTCTGTCCTACAGGAGGAGGTTGGTGGTGCCTTAGCCTCAGCTCTGGCCAGCTGTGCCCTGTGGAAAGCACGCACACTTTTCCACATGCTTCACTCAATAAGTAGAATGAAATTTCATTTTATTTTCCAGATGAATTAGCCTTTTTTTTTTTTTTTTTTTTGGTCAGATCAAGTGTACTGTTTTTTTAAAGATGGGAAAAAATTTATATTAAATGTGTGTTCATAACATGACACAGAAGAGAGGTGAGTTGGGCAAAGGATTTCATCCAGGAGCAGTAACTTTATATTCAGGATCACAGAGCAGAAGAAAATGGAGAATGAACACTGGAAAAAAATATTCAGTTGATACTATAGCAAACTTTGTCCCTTGAGTCAGATAAAAATGGGTTACAACACAGTCTGCATAGCACTGGGAATCGTTAGGCATTAGCAGGAGGATGTGATACAGTATATAGAAGATTGACATTTCACATCTCTGTGATGCTATGAAACTCTTCTCTGGAACACTTTAATAGGCCAGAATTAATATTGCACTTTCCCATGAAGATGCAAGAACATTTTCCATACAAAGTTTGCCTGGAAGAGAAATGTTCCCTCTGAACAAATCACACAAGATAGTAAAATTAGAAAATTAAGCTATAATGTTTTCAAAGTTTAAAAAGTTAAACAACTTTTTAAGATTTTTTGCCATATGTCAAGGATGTATGAGGTTGTTTCTCAAAATAGCTTGCCTGCATGCTTTGTAACACATGCAGGAATTTCCCTTCTCCTCCTCCATATTCACTTCACTTCTAAATTCAAGCCCTGATGAGCACAATCTGTACAAGACAGGGATATTATGATAGTAAGGAAGATACTTCTATTGTGCAGTTAAAAATATGTCTGTTCGAAAGATATTTAAAGGAATCTAGTAGATTTACAAATTACCTTGATGTGTTTATTCCCTCCTTGTATTACTGCATTTATAGGTGTTTTTAGGCAAATATTTTCTGCAATGTGTAGGGTAAAGTCATGCTGCAGATAGCATCATTCATCTGATTATTTCAAGGAACCTTTTAAAAATCTTACATCACATTCAAATGTTAGTTTTTTAAGTCCCGCTGAGAACTGAAGCAAGATAGCTGCAGTCTGTTTGTAAGAAAACGAGAATATTTCTTTGACCTTGAGTCTGTGTTCTGTTTTGGGCACCTCAGTACAGAAAGAACATTGAGGTGCTGGAGCAGGTCCAAAGAAGGGCAACGAGGCTTGTGAAGGGCCTTGGAGAATATGCCCTACGAGGAGAGACTGAAGGAACTGGGGATGTTTAGTCTGGGGAAGAGGAGGCTGAGGGGAGACCTTATTGCTCTCTTCCAATACCTGAAAGGTGATTGCAGAGAAAGTGAGGCTGTTCTTTTCTCACTGCTGACAGGTGACAGGACGAGGGGAAATGGCCTCAAATTGCACCAGGGTAAGTTTAGGTTGGATATCAGGAAAAACTTCTTTACAGAAAGGGTTGTTAAGCACTGGAATAGGCTCCCCAGGGAAGTGGTTGAGTCACCATCCCTGGATGTGTTTAAAAACCGTTTGGATGTGGTGCTCAGGGACATGATTTAGCAGAGGGTTGTTAGAGTTTAGGGTAGTATGGTTAGGTTGCGGTTGGACTTGGTGATCTTTAAGGTCTTTTCCAACCTGAGCAATTCTATGATTCTATGATTCTATGACTATAAACACCTTGCAGTCCCTCTGACTTACAGCTTTTCATTTTAGAATTGTGGACATTTACAACAATCTCTTATTAGTGAATCTTGAATTTCTCCTAAGCTAGACCAAGAAATACTGCTAGTCAGCATATATCATATAGTTTCAAACACCATCTATTCACTATGAAGTAGTTGTCCTCCACTGCCTTTGCCTGAGGTCTTCCGTGATCATTTTTACAGTAACAAGTTTTTGGGGTTTCCTTTGTCCACACCAACTCCTGCACCTGATTCTTCTTTAATAAATTGTCTCAAGGTCATATGCCATCAGTAGTCTTTGTTTCAAAAAGCATCTTTTCCTCCTAGCTGGTGTCTTGCATAGCAGTTGCTGTATTTTTAATCATGTAAGTATGACTGAAGTAGTCTTGAGGTTGAGTTGCTTTAACTGTCCTGTCTGTATCTATAATGAGTATTGGGTTTTGAAATACATGGTTCATATGTATCTTCCGTTAGATGTCATTGCTGTCTGCACTTTGGCTGTTCAGGTACATGAAATTTTTTAAACTTTCCTTCCTTATAAACATCACTGCCTCTTTTAATGAAGTTGGCCTCTGTCACCTTCATGGTGGCAGTGGAGCCACAGCTTCTGTCTGGCTCCTGCTACAGGGAAGGTCACCAGACCACAAGCAGCACCAGGGCCTGGTGGCCACCCCAGAAGTTTCAAGTGTCTGCTTTGACATCAACCACCAAACTCAGGTCACCTTCATGGCTCATCTTTTGAGCCATGCTGTGCACTTAAAAGATAAGGGCTCAATAGTCAGTACATTCCCTGACTGTTGGTCTCTGCTTGGAGGACTGGCGGTAAAACTACCAGTATTGTCAATATTGATTGACTGCCTTGATACTGATACCCACTTAAGATCAGCTGCTGTATGTATATAAGCTGTCACAGGGCACCAGACAAAAATGTCAGTCTGTATCAACCTGGGCTGGCTGGTAACCAGTAAACTAAATGTAGAAAATTGCAAGTCCTGAAGACTCAGCCCAAGTGGTGCCCAGGTGCTCAAAATAGCATCTAAATGTGCTGGGTGTTTAAAAATACACCGTCTCACTTGGATATCAGACTGGGCAGGAGGACTTATGCCAATTAACTTAGGCATGTCTTAAAAAAATCACACGCAACTTTAAATAGAAATTGAGAAGAAGAAAAGATAAAAAAATCCGTGACAGAGCTGCTGAGCTTGCAGCCCTGCCACACTCTTTGCTGCTCACAGGCCAGAAGACATGTCGGAAGTTTTTTCTACATTTTACACTGATAAAAACACCAAAGCTATAATTTGCTATACCATTTCACCACACACTTTATTTTTCAAAATTAGTTGCTAAAATATAGGGTATTACACGAATGTTGCATTCATTGTAGAATAATCACTCTTCAGTACGAATGCAGAGAAAAATTCCATCTGTTCAGCAAGACATGGGCAGCTTTATTCAAAACGTTGGCTGACTGCATGTGGCTGACACAAGATGAGAACTTTAACTTCCTGTCAAAGCCAGGGGGAGATTTTCAGGACAGTGAGGGTTAACCAGGGAGCATCAGGATAAGCAAGAGACAGATGTTCAGAGGTGGCAGATGAGAGGAGTTAAGCACCAGCTTGTTTTAAATATAAGTAACCAGCACATACAAATTAGAAATGAAATTACTGTTCTTCTTATGCTAACTGCCTGGCATAGATGGCTTCATGGCTTCACTGATATTGTTGTTCACCTTGTGAAAGCAAAACATTTTTTAACTCTATTTTTGGAGGCAGGTTTCAAAAAGTATTCAGTCACAAACTCAACATCTCACTGGCTTTGAATTCATTACAGTAAAGGAAAGAAAACAAAAAGTTAACTTTCTTTCAAATTCTCAAACCCAGCAAAATCCAATGACCAATATCTAAACCCTTCATAGCTAAAAAGGCAGTACTAGAAACATTTTCACAAATTGTAATGAGATTTCTTACACCTCCCTGCACAACTTGAAGTAAGATCACTCTCGTGAGGAAAAAGACACCCATTCCTTGGCAGTATCCCTCTGTGCGTTTATTAAGACCACATGCAGCTGAGAGGAAAAGCTTCTGGTACTGTGACACCAGATCCACTGAACTGCATGTACCTATGATAAGGACAGAAAGCACGATAACCTTCCCCATGGAGCTGCCTTCCTGGCGGGCACAGGAGACGAGGTGTTTGTGCAGATGCCAGAAGTCTGAATTCTGGGACACTGGTGGAGCAGTGATCCCAAGGCAGTGACGGGGCACAGAGAGCACTGGCCAGGTCTCCTCCTCCCTCTTGGCCACCAGACGGGAGTCTGAGCCGTTACTGGTCCAAGTTGTATATGGCTGCTGCCCAGCCAACACGCTCCTGTTGCCTGGTATGTGCCTGGAAAGGAGAAAGAGAGCTACAATGGTATGCAGCCAGACCTGAGAACTCTGAATGTAGCACAGGTGCAGAAGCTGTCGTGGAGGCATGGAGCCTTAAATAACCCACTGGCCAGGTCACTCTGGCTTTTGCTGGCCAGCTGGAGCCTGCAGTGCCTTTGCACAACTCTGTGATGCACTGCAACACAAAGCAGTGAGAATCACCCTCCATGCCAGGGTGGCTTGCCCTCTGAAATTCCAGAAAATCTGCACATTAGTGGGGCTGTTATGAAAGGCAGACCAAATGAGCAAAATGATCAGGAGAAAAGACATACAGTACTTCAAGAGATGCATAATTCAGAAAATAAACAAAAAAAAAAAAAAAG
>JACDJE010000043.1:2150554-2299325 GCA_016647715.1 Pavo muticus
AAAAAAAAAAAAAAAGTCAGAAATATATAACCAGACATAAAGGTTCCTGCTCAGATTTGCAAGTATCAGGCATTTAACCAAGTACGTGGATGGCATAAAGCAGGAATATTGGACTGCACTGCATCTGTGCTGTGCAGAAGTGTTGATGGCAACGCTTGGGTCTACCTGTTCATCTCCTGAGCTGCTGTTGTGACTGCACCTTCTGAACTGCAAGGCTGCAGATGTTTGAATTTAACTCAGAGGAGGGCTGTCAGAATCATGTCATATTTCTGAGTATGAGTATGACAGCCTGCACAATTCACGTCAGAATTTTCCTTTTCTGTACAGTAATCACTAACAGGAACATAAAAGCCTCCTACAGTTTTTGTGCATGTTGAGTCTCTGAGCAGCAGGAAAATGTTGATGAGTGATGAATAGAAGCCCCTTCTTTATTGCTCTAAAACTCTGTTGGTGTACTTGTACTTTGAATTATGGGACAGCGTATCTCTGGTGATAACCTGCAGTTAGTGAAGTTGCACAAGGGATGTAAGGTAAACGTAAGAAGCTGGGCAGGAGCTAGACATAAGCATTATCCATGCTACCAGGTAATTAGCACAGGCAAAAGCTTGAAATCAAATTATTGCAGCTTGATTTTTTTCCCCACCTAAAACTATCAGTCACTAAAAAAAAAAATTGAGTGTATTTGTTCAGGACCAGATAGGTTCAGTCATCTTTAGAATTAGGGTTCTTGATGCAGATGGAGTCAAGGTCATCTAAAAGAATCTACCTGCAGGGTCCAGAAGTCCCTACAGGAACACTCTTAACCTAAAACAATTTGTATGCATCCGCTCTGAAAAAATTTTTCAACATTTTCTCAAATAAGATGGCAACATGTTGGATTTGGGCACTGTTTTCATGAGTGTAATAGCAGAACAGCACCTCTAGAGGCTAGGCTCCGAAGTGCCTTAGGCTTCCCCAGAACAGAATGTCTACCGTACCCGTGCATCTGCAGCAGCATGGGCTGTCTGCAGCAATACCGGACAGGGACGTAGAGCTGGAGGAGCTGGGATGGGGGAGGCCCCCACCAAAAACTGCATCTCCAAGGGAAAGAGGGTTTACTTCCGCATTCAGGCTGAACTATGAAAAGAAATGTGGTAGGTTTTTGGACAGGGGCATTTCTCAACTTCTACTGCAAGAAAAGAGAACATAAAGATTCTGCTTGATTAGCAAGGCTTTACTGATTCCCGGCAGATGGGTAAAGAAATGAAAGGAAAATGATGCAGATGGAGGCTCATCTCCTTTGTGTTGTAGCTGGAAATTTGGGTTTTAATGACCCAAGCATTGCAACCTAAAGGGAGATTGTCAGAAGTCTCCATTTTGGAAAAGAAAGATAAATCAAATCTCTGCATCTAATCATTTTTCCTTATCAGTCTTGTCTGTGACTGAGATGACATTTTGAATATGACATAAATACATTCTGCCCTTGTATGACTCTCTCTCATAACAGACTTTGATATGAATCCATTCTATCATGCTTTCCCTTGTCATTAAAACACATGAAACCCATGTTATAATAACATCATCTACAATATTCCAAAGTAACCTGGAGATACTGCTGTAAAGAGCAATGTGCACTATTATTTTCACATTTTTCCAGTTTGCAGACATAACGCGACTCTGGTCTCTGGATATTTAACCAAACGAACAAGCAAAAAAACACAAAAAGCAGATGACCATTTTACTTTCAGTGGTTTTTCTTTACTTAATTTTTTATGCCTGATGTTTTCACACAGTTCCAAAAGCCTAAAATACAACTTACAAAACCACTGAGAATGAATGGCAGCAACTTATACTCCTCCTAATTAACAATTCTCAGTTACTCCGGTCTGGCCTTGTGCCACCTTTACTTGTGTCCCACACATCAGTAACCCAGCCTGAACAAATACACCCAACCCAACACCACAAGGAAGTGTCAAGGCTCCACCTCCACTGTGTCTTCATTCTGAAAATGAAGCTCTTTGCAGCGTCTCCCGCCTGTGTGCTTCTCAGTCAGCCTCTAATTCAAAAGTACCAATTCTGAAGCCCATTGTTACACCCACTTTCATAGTTAGTCCAAACAATGTCAGGATGCAAATGAGAAACCTGAATGAGGTCCAGGAGAAATTTTTAATTTTTAATTTTAATTTAATTTTTAATGTTGTCTGGCTGACAAGTATTTTTCAAATGTTGTCTTTAAAGAAGTTCAGCTTTTGTTATGGGAGGGATAGAAACTGTGTCCCAAAATCCCCTGTGCCTGAGAAGAAAAACAAAATTTTTAAGTGTCATGGGGAAATCTGGTTTCTTTTGTTTTGTGCTTTCTTCGTGGGGAAAAGCAGGGAAATATCTCATTGCTTCTCCATTTTCCTCTCCTTTCTGGACACTTAAAAAGGCGAGGGACAGAAAGTGGAGTTTCAGGGGAATGCAGAGTCTTGCTTTAAGGTTGACATCTGCTTATAAAATGTTCTTGTGCCACCAAGTTCACCACAGGTGCATGAAGCAAGATGAGGACGAAGCACTATCAGTCCCCTTGCAGTCCCCAAGAGTTCATTTCTTGTCCTATTGTATGTCACCTGGTGGGACATAGTTGCAGTGGCCTTACTGCACAACCAACTGCAAACAGTGTCACATACTGAAAGCTGTCATGTTCCACTTAGATTGCAGCCCCCAGCCCTGTATTTTAGGGGGAGGAGATCATCCATATAAGGGCTGAGATCTCTTTTTAGTTCTTTTTGCAATATTGCACAGCAGGCTCTTGAAACACAGATCTGACGGATAAGGCACTGCCACCCTTCAGAAGTGCATCTGCAATCTGTGTCCCTGCTGATCTCACCCAGGGGCTTGGAGGCACCAGAAAACTCACCCCATGTGAAGGAGAACACCTTTGCCTCCCTGCCTTGGGGTACCAAGCCACTCCCATAGACAGGCAGAGCAGTCCCATTTTCCTGCCCTTTCATCTTTCTCCTCTGGCTACAACTTTCAATTACAGGATTGATGTAATAGTGCAGGGGTTAATCCCAGCACCAAGTATGCTGAGTGGGACATCTAAACTCCCTCAAATGTGATAGGTCTGAAGAAGGGTAAATGGAAATGTAGGGCTGGAAGGGGCAGACGGGATCTGGGGCCCACACATATTGCAGACAAAACAGCTTACAGGCATGTGGTGAGCTGGAGGCAGCATCACCCTCAGCCAGTTACATGGCTGTGCTGCATGGGGCCATGCATGTGATGATGGGTTGTGCCTTCTGCTTGACCAGATCACCCGGCTCAGGATGAGGTGCTCCTCAGCTTAGCATCTCCATTCTCCTGTCTACTCCAAAGCTGGTTTTGGTGGCTGATCAGGTCAAACACCCAACAGTGCTGTAACTCCCTCAAATTGTAGGGGGAAGTAACGGAAGGCAAAACTGGAAAGTCCTGTTGTATTTTCTTCATTGTCTAGCTGAGGAAGGGAGGTTCTTGTGTAGAAGAGTGTCTCCAGCTGGCTACAGCCTCATGGGCATTGTAGCTGGTCAGCACCACCCACGTTCTCCTTCCTCCACAAAAATGAAGGTAGACAGTAAGCACTAAAGAGGAATTGGCACCACTAAGCTAGTTTGAAATACGCTGCAAATATTTCATGAAGTGTCCAAGGTGAGATTTACGGTCACCATTCATTCAAAAGTATGTATTCATCCAGTGTCATACATTAGAAACTAGCGCTCCTTCGTAAAGGAAATTGCTCTGCTTTCACTCAAAATCTGTGCACTTCTTATGATCACACAGTACAACTCATTCCAGTGTGAGTTCTGTATGCTGCAAATGATGTATTAAACCTAGTTTCACAGTACTTTATGATACAAAAGATAGATAATGTCTCTTTGGCTGGTTTTTTTAATTTTTCTTGGGGATTTTTCACATCTTGATGGGGCTGAGACTTCACATCCGTGTATGCTTATAGAGTTTGCATGCATATAAAATCATATCAGGATCTAAAATGTTTTGGAATGTTTAGAAAAGACCTAAAATCTTGATGGTTCACTTTCAAATCTGCATAATTTTCTTTTTTACTTAGAGGTCATGTTCTAGTTCAATCCCAATCATAATCAATCAGTGTAAGCCCCAGATAAGGATTGCCTGACAGCTGGATATTAGAAGAAAGCTCTTCTTCATGCATGTTTAAAAAACTCAACCATTAATCTTGCCATGAAATCTCAGTTAAATTATTGTGGAATATTACATCAAAGTTATCCACTGATCAGCAATGTGACTTATTTTCTGACAAGTACAACTTTGTCATTTTTATCTGATGGTCATCACATCTTCACATAAAAATAGCTTCCTTTTTTTTTTATTCTCTCCCTTTTTTACCAAAATTGACTACTGTGCAGATTTGTATTCTTGGCATTCTCATTCAGTTTGATGAGTTTTAGAAAAGTCGAATTGTTGTTTTGTCCCCAGAAGCAAAACAAACACTGCCCTTAATTGATAACAACACAATTTAACTGCCCTATAAACAGTCATTTTAACTCCGTGATATGTGGCTGCTGCTTCAACATTTAAGCAATGGAAATGACATCATTATCAGACAACTCCAGATGATGAAAAATGACCGACATTAGGGAACACTCTGAACCCAAGAATTCTTCAGCTATCAGTCATCACCATGATAATGTATTTTCTTCTATCTGCAAGTATGGACCTACGATGACGATGAACTTGCAAGGGAGAGAAATACACTTTGCAGAGGATGTTTGTATAATTAAGCAGCAGCAACAACACCGCAGGGATTCTGCATTTCTGAGGAGAATCTCTGCAGAGAAGCCCACAAAAGCCTGTATGCTGAGATTTCAGCCACACAAGAAATGTAATGATGTCCAAGGAATGTTGTCTTAGAGGTGCTCTGTGGCTATCAAAATAGACATTTGTGGTGATTCCTTTTTAGCATGAAATTTGCTATTTTATGCCAGGGTTCCCTGTAGGTCTTTTGCCTGCTGTAAGCAACATTGTGCAGAGGGACTGTACAGCAGCAGTATTTCAAGCTGAATGTGGAGCATGGCTGAAGCAGAAGATGCTGCATGAGTTTTGAGTAAGGATGGATGATTTCTGATTAGCGAGAGCTACTCAATTACAGGAAGCAACACCCTGACAAACAGAAACTTGTCTAAAGCCACCACAATGCCACCTGTGCTGTGCACTTGTAGCTTCCCAACTGTGTTTAGATGGGACAGAGGAACATCCAGGTCAGAAATAGCCAGGCAATGCAGGAAGCCTTGGAGAGACAGCACGTTCCTGAGAGTTTTAAAGCAAAGGCTATGTTAGTAAGGATGAACTGGGACTTTGGAAACTCTGGGTAACTTGAGTTTCTATACTGATAAGAAAAATTTTAACTATTGAGTATGTCAGTGCAAGGAAGAGCAAGGAGTCTTGGTGCAATTAATTCCCTGAAGCATGCCCAGCAATGACATGTAGCCTCCTACGCATGCCAGGAATATCTGAGCACTCTAGTCCTGTAAGCAATAGGAGGGCAATTCTGTTCTTTTGGCCACTATGGTTAACAATTTAAAACATACAGCTCCACAGTGTTTGGATGTTGCACTTCAGGTAAAAGGAAAGACTCTTCTTCAGTTACTCCACAGTTGGTTGTGAAAGGGTACGGTGAAAACTGGGCAATGAAATCCCAGGTTTCACGGAAGTCCATCATTGCAGGAGTTCTGGAAATCATTTTTCAAGCTGAAAAGCTTCTTGAGTTCAAAATGTGGGTTTTTTTTTTTCAATACAAAAAGAATAGAGAAGCACTTCTTTACAAATACTAAGTGAAATATTTGTCTCCCTTTTCTTCTGTTTAAATATAAAATAATTACAGAAAGACTTAGCAAATCGTTATGTGCCAGAATGAAAGGTTTCCACTGAAATGATCTATGACCTCTCAAACAATGGCGTCAATGCATAATGTAAATTTTATAACAGGCCTCATTAAACTGTCACTCTACAAAAAAAAAAAAAAGAAAGAAAGAAAGAAACAAACAAACAAACAAAAGGAAGAAATTTTGAAATAGTTTTTTCTTTTACCTTTCTAACGGGTTGAATGGTACAGATGACAAACCCCAGGTGAAGTGTCATTTTTCCAAAATCCCCAGCCTCCAGAATCTTATCACATCTTCCTATGTTTTATGTTCATCAACTCTCTCCACCAAAAAGCAGGAAATTACAGGAAAAATGCAGTTGTTATTTGGGTTTTGCTTTGTTTTGCCTTTTTTGAGAACATTTCAAGAATGCTTTTTATCCCTATGTTTATGAAAAGCTTGAAAATATGACTCATAGAGGCTTAAAAGCTGGCAACTAAATAAAAGGAAACGCAGATTTACAGCTCCATTATCCCGAAGCCAGTGCTGATCTTGGTGGGACAGGAGGGGGAGGCTGACACGTGGTTTTTCATGCTGAGGCTAAAATGTAGCAATGCTTCACAGCCCAGGGCATGGGACACATATGTCCTAGGATCCTCACTGAGGTACAGCTCTGGGGTTTGGGCTCCCAAAGGGTAGAAGAGGCCACAGCACTTTCTGAACAAACCCTGATACTGATTACCATGCTGTATTTTTGTATGCTGTAAACATCAGCAAAAATTCTGTCCTATGCTCAGAATGGGAAAGATTTCTTGCGGCAGTCTTTACACGCTGAGCTTTCTAGCCAAATATGGGTACTGACATTCATCTAACTCTCATTACTACCATGCTTAATTATCCTGCAACCCCACTGTTGTAGTGTGAAGGCACTTCAAAGGGAGCCTGAGATGGGCTCAGCCGCATGTCCAGCAAGGAGTAATGCGGGACTTTCAGATATTGCTCACTGCACCCTTTGGTTGGAGGGAGTCACAGCCAGTGCTGGCTTCTCTGCCCATATCTCAGCTCCTAACTGTGATGTGGCAGGGAGGGAAGATGGGAGGAGTGACTGTTTGCAAGCCCAGGGAAGCGCTGTCAAGAGGCTTGAGGCAGGATCAGTGCTGGGGCAGAACTGTCACCTTTGAAGGTGGGGAGGTGAGGAATCCACTTATCATTATGATCCTCAGTGTAGACAAGTGAAATCTGTACTGTAACATGGACTAGCATTCAGGAGCAATTTTCTATTGAGCAGTGGATGATCTAAATGCTGCCATTGCTTTCTTGATCCATGACATGCCTTAACATTGCCTTTGGAAGTCTAATCCTAGGAAATCTTTTCAGGGGTTAAGGTTTTAAAGGGCATTGCCTCCTGGAGGAAAGGGCTCTTTCTGATAGTGCCTTTGGTATGTCTGTCTTCGTGCTTTGTCTGCCGGAGAAAGGAGACCTCATCCCTGCCCCCCCAGACATGGCCTTGGGCAGCAGGATGCACTCACAAGAGAAGCCCCAGGTAGCAGCTCACCTCACTGCTGTAGTGGCAATTAATTATTCCTCAATTTGATGCTGAGTAGTGTTTGAAATTTCACCAAGATACATCTTGCTGATTCATCAGCTCCACTTAGGGCACTGTGGCAGGGGAGCTCGCAGAGCCTCAGGTAGCTTGCATGCCCCACACTGTGGGGTCATAGACAAATGTGCCAGCTGCAGCCGCCCAGTGACTGGCAAGGGAGAAGACTCCCCTTCTGCCTCACCACCACATCCGACTGGATGATGATGTCTTTCTTCTCTCCCATTCATTTTTTCTGGGGTTGTTGTGTTTGTTTGTTTGTTTGTTTTCTGGCTTTACTGGTTCCAGGTAGGTGACCAGAAAGAGTGTCAGCAAGCAGTAAATGTGGTGCATGTCACCCAGATGTTCCATTTACCAAGGCACTGCAAAACAGCAGTGTAGGTCCACATGAATCCAGAGAGCTTTGGGCCCACATTCAAACCTGATATTTCCCTAACATCTAAGAGCTCATATCAGTAAGGTGCTGGCAGACAAACTCTTCTGCAACTCATTCACCATAAAGAGTTTTTAACTCATTTCCCGAAGCTGTAATCTACGTTGCATTAACAAGGAAAGATGGAATATGTAGGTATGCATAGAGTTTAACAGGTATCAGGATTTAACAGATTTCAACAAGGGGGCACTACTGAAGAAGAGAGGATATTAATACATCCTGGTATATAAAGCACTCGTGAAGATGATGGAAATAGGGAATTCTGTGAAGAGAAATACAAAAACCATTGACTGGACCACTGACCACAATTGGATTATGACAATATCCACTAAGTAAAGAAGATCCACAACTCTGTTAAAAAGACCACAATTTCCTCCTCCGATTTATTTTCAGACCTACTATTCCTAATAGCAACAATAATTCCTGTCCACAAGAGTAATGCCAGCTAATAGGTTTTGTGGCTGGTCTATTCTGAAAGATAATAAGAATGACAATATCTTGAATTTGCCACATCCTATCATTATTCAGAGGGAGCAAGGATCCCTTAACTATCAAAGCTATGTCAAGTGGAAGTGAGGGAAATAAAAACACGATGTAGATTTCTCCAGTGGCAGTCAGAGAGAAAAGATTCAAAGCTGAAAATTCATTGCATGTTCTTTAGATGAGTCACAGAAATCCAAAATAACCACAAAATGATACGAAAGCTTTAAAAAAAAAAAAAAAAGAACAAATTCATCTCTAGGACACAACAATCTCAGGGAAATTATTCCAAGAAAGAATTTGTTCACTATACATACAGCACTGCATGTCACATGGTCTAATTATAGGAACGAAGGCAACATAGGAATTAGATGGTCTTTTCAAGCCTGTGAGGAGTGTGAACAAAGAATATAATTACACATCGAGCCCGTTGATTAACCAATTACTAGTTAAAGCAGATTTCGACTTTAAATTAATTTGGCTCTGAATTCTGGGGATTTTGGGGCTAAGATAAACAGTGTTTGAAGATTAATTATCCTTGTCTAAGATGAAGAAACTAATTTCAATTTTGTTAGCATGTCGAAAGACTCTGGCTGCTGCATGGGAGAGGGTAGACTGCAAATCTCAGCAGTATTGAACGGATTGATTAAAGTGAATTCTGAGGCTCCTAATCACTCTAATCCTCACAGAGAGTGGTGATATTACAGACTATAATGTGCAAGGCCAAATTAATGTTTAAATGAAAAACAGACCAACATTTTCCTAGAGGAGAAAGCGCACTGCCTCCAAAGGACTGAGGAAGTCCTACCAAAAAGTCACATAGGCAGTAGAGAGGAGACACTGGAGCACAGCTCTCTGTGCATCTTTGTCCAAAGAGTAGTAACAGGAAAAGAAAGGCACTGTTATGGTACCTGTCGTTTTCCTGTGTAGTGTCAGTATCAATTCACAGTATCATGGCAGAATTCCACAGGAGTTGTAACATGACACTGTAGTACTGCCAACAGTTCAGCTATGGAATTTTGTTAAGCAAAAACTTCTTATTTTGATTGCTATTCCAGAGCACAGGTAGGTTTCCTCATCAGCATGCCTAGCAAGGTATTCAACTGCCTGAAGTCCCATGGTGTGCAGGACAGTGTTCACACTGTATTCTTGCTAAGTGCCCCAACCAGACACTCCCTGGCCATTGCTGCTCTCCTCCATGAAATGCCCCTGAGCTGCAACCATCATCAGGAGTCAGCCTTTGGTTTCATGCCAGCAGCACAGAATCATAGGATCAGGGAATATCCCAAGTTGTAAGGACCATCAAGTCCAACTCCTGGCTCCTAGTTCCTCCACCTTGGAAGACAAGGATTTCCCCAGCAAACCCTTATCTAAATGCTGAATGCTTTATGTTTAGGTGGTTAAATGCAATCAACAAATTCCTTGAGTGACTTTCAGGAAGCTCCTGCAGAGCACAGTTCTACCACTGCCTGCTGAGTACAACTCCATCTCAAAGTGAAGTGTTACCTAGTGCAGTTCAGTGTTGCATGTTCCTTAGTGTATTTCCACCAAAGTCAGTATAAGGCATTGTAGTTCACAAGAACAAGCAGAAGGGCCAAATTCTGTTTTTAAAACCCAAGGCCATAGATTTGGAACTCCTTATGTTAGATGTTGTAGCAGCAGAGAAAGACAGCCCACAACTCAGACAGGACAGTAGTACAGATGTAAGGTTGTAGACAGTGGTGAAATAGACGAAAGGTTACACCTTGCTTGCAGAAAAAAAGCAGGTCCAATGAGGTTTCCAGAGTTCAGAGAAGTACAGCAGATCTTGCAGCATCTGAAACTGCATGGAAAGGAGCAAAAAGCATCTGCATCTGACACTGATCAGCTTCTAACTTGTGTTGAGTATGACTTGTATGCTCCTGTCTTGAGTCAGCAAGTGGCCATGCAGCAACCTGAGCTGGGAATGGAGCTGCAAGCCCTGGGCATCAGCACTGAAGCTGACATTGACATTGCTGCCCTTAAGCAGAGTGCACTTGTCTCATTTTCTCAATGGTACTGGTCATGGAAGCAGTGGCATAAGGTTTTATCTGTGCAGGGCCTAAACATTTACCTTGAGTAAGCAGCGAGCCATGTGTGTGTACAGTTTCTTTCACTGAAAACACTTTCCTTCAAACAGATTGGTGCTGTCATGGCTAGTGCAAACAAATACCCACAAGCATGAGATACTGCAGTGTGAACTGCCATCAGGTGTAGGTAAACCTGGAGCCCTGGATTTATTCCCTTAAAGGCTGACATTGCCCTTCAGCCACTAGAAGATGATTAATGGCCTTTTAAGCTTGTGAGCATGCACATGTGAGCATGTACATGTTCTAGACACTAGAAAGTGTCTAGAAATATCTGGTGCCCAATCTTGTGGGATCTTATGTCATTTTCATAGGAGGAGTGATTTAAATGTACTCTTGGCTAAAATTATTAATTTTTATAATACTGCTATTTTTATTAGTTGAATTTCAGAATGATTCAGAATCCAGTCTTGGAGGAAACCTTCTTATGGTAGGTGCTGCACAAACACATATCTATATGCCCTAACTCCCAGCTGCAGGAAATTGCACTGCCTCCTTTTGTGCTTCCAGACACCAGGGGATCTGTCTTTCATCAAGCACAAGATACAGATTTCAGGTGAAACTTCAGCTGAGCTGCGGGATGACCGAGAAGAGGCATATATGTCTCAGTGTGAGAACACTGTCAAAAGTAGAATTATTGAGAGCACCTCTGAGAAGGACTGGGGATGTTGGTTGATGAGAAATTCAACATGAAACAGCAGTGTGCACTAGCAGCCCAAAAGTCAAACAGTATTCTGGGTTGCATCAAGAAGCGTGGCCAGCAGAGCAAGGAAGGTGATTATCCCCTCTGCTCTGCCCTCATGAGGCCCCATCTGAAGTATTACATCCAGGCCTGGGGCTCCCAGCACAAGAAAGACACAGAGCTCCTGGAGTGGGTCCAGAAGAGGCCACTAAGATGAGCAGAGGGCTGGAGCACCTCTTCGACAAATAAAAGGATGAGGGAGCTGGTTTGTCCAGCCTGGAGAAGAGAAGATTCCTGGGAGACCTCATTGCAGACTTTAAGTACGTAAAAGGAGTTTATAATCAGGAAGGAGACTGACTTTTTACATAGTCTGATAGCGACAGGACAAGGGTGAATGGTGTTAAACTAAAACATCAGGTGTTGAGGCCCTGGCACAGGCTGCCCAGAGAAGCTGAACATCCCTGGAGGTGTTCAAGGCCAGGTTGGACTGGGGCCGTGGTCAGCCTGATCTGGTGGCCGGCAGCCCTGCCCATGGGTGGGAGTTGGAACTGGGCAGACTTTAAGGTCCCTTCCAGCACAAACCATTCTACGATTCCATGATATCTAGAGCACCAGTATTACTTCAAATGTGTATTTAAAATCAATTTTTTTTTTAAATGTCCAGTGAGATAATTCATTTTGCCACAGGATTTCCTCCATAGTTCACTCTGATCCAGTGGGTGGTGTCCCTTCCATTAGCAGGGGATTGTAACTAGATGGTGTTTAATGTCCCTTCCAACTCAAGCCATTCTGCAGTAATGTGATTCTATGACTGCCGATAACTGCTGTTACATGCACCTCACTTGCATACAATGGACAATTTTTTAGCAGATACATTCTAGGGACAAGATGCGTATCTTATGTGCAGGCATCACTTACATCCAGGGAATTCATCCTTTCTTTTAAGAAAACCTACCCCTGTGAACTCCAAACCTTGGTTTAGTTCAAAACATCAAGATAAGAAAATATCTTCATGCAAATAATTTTCAAAAGTACAGAAGCCAACCTTTCCCCCTCCTTCCTTTCCTCTCTGAGGCACACTTTCACATTTCCTGTTTTATGTCTTTATTGATGACCTGGATGAGAGAATTGAGTGAATCCTCAGTAAGTTTGCAGATGACACCAAGCTGGGAGGAGGCATTGATCTGAGTAGGGGTAGGAAGGCTGTACACAGGGATCTGGACAGTCTGGATCACTGAGCTGAGGCCAATGGGATGAAGTTCAACATGAGCAAGTGCCAGATCCTGTACTCTGGCCACAACAACCCCAGGCAACACTGCACTACAGGCTTGGGGCAGAGTGGCTGGAAGACCATACGGAAGAAATAGACCTGAGGGTGTTGGTCAATGCTCATGAGCCAGCAGTGTTCCCAGGTAGCCAAGAAAGCCAATGGCATCCTGGCTTGTATCAGAAATAGTGTTGCCAGCAGGAGCAGGGAGGTGATCGTCCCCCTGTACGCAGCACTGCTGGGGCTACCCCTCTAATATGTTGTTCAGTTTTGGGTCCCTCACAACAAGAAAGACACTGAGGCCCTGAAACGTGTCCAGAGAAGGGCAACAAAGCTGGTGAAGGCTCTGTAACACAAGTCTTATGAGAAGTGTCTGAGGGAACTGGGATTGTTCAGTCTGGAGAAGAGGAAGCTCAGGAGAGATGTTATAGTTTTCTACAACTACCAGAAAGGAGGTTGTAGCAAGGTGGGGTTTGGCCTCTTCTCCCAGGTAACTAGCAATAGGATGAGTGGGAACGGCCTGAAATTGCACCAGGGGAGATTCTGTTTGGATATTAGGAAAAATTTCTTCTCAGAAACACTGGTCAGGTGCTGGAATGGGCTGCCCGGGGAAGTGGTTGAGCCATTGTCCCTGGAGCTGTTTAAGAAATGTTTAGATGTTGTACTAAGGAACATGGTTTAGTGAGGAAGTATTGGTAGTAGGTGGACAATTGGGCTGGATGATCCTGGAAGTATTCTCCAAATTTGGTTATTCTATGATTCTATGATCTTCTTTAGAAATCACTGTCACCCACAGTGCTTATCCAGCAGTAGAGAAAATCCATCTCCTGTGTTTCAAGAGGAATTCTGCAAGCTTCAGGACACATGAGCCCTGGCTGTGCACCTGGAGCCACATGGAAACCAAATCTACATGCAGCTCCAGTAGGTCCTTGCTGAGCCCTCATGAATGGGCTGGCAGCTAGGACAGGTGTGCACTGAAAAAGCCAGGTACCTTGTAAGATGATGCTCTGCTCTCCTATATATGTGTATAAAACAACATATTTTTCACTGCCCTCACTTTCAGAAACAAGACGTTGTTTTGGATGAAATCTAAATAAAATAGCAGCTTGAGTCAGATACATTTGGCAGAAAGAGGAGTAACTGAACACAAACACAATGGAAAATATTGTGCAGGACTCTTAACAGGAGGTGCCACCAGCTCTGCCTGGAGCCATGAATTACTCATCTCAGCCCCTGCATCTCACAGGAGTTCCACAGGCCTGGTGGCACAACGCCTGGTTGGGATAGGGAGGCGGGAGTCTTGCTGGGTGCAGGCTGGGCTGGGGTGCTTGGTGGCTTTGGATGTGAGCACCCCTGTCCAGGTCATGCCTGGCTGCATCCCTCACAGCCAGAAACATCACCAGCCTGCAGCGGCGCTGGGCAGCACAGACTTTCCTCTACTGAAGCCATTTCCAAACATGTATTTAGTCAAGGACTTGTTTCTGAGAACTGCTGAGCTCTCAGAGGCTCCAGCCCATGCAAGAGATTCAGAAACACGATTCTCTTCAGCATTGTACACCAGGGCTGGCATGTCTTCTGCTGCACCCACAGCTGCTTGTGCTGCCGCATCCTGTGGCTTTAGTGCTTTCAACTCCCCTGAGAGCCCATGAGATACATGAAGTGCTCAGATATGAATAGGTAAGCCCAGAAGGTCTTCACAGCTTTCTGGAAGCACACCCAGTAGCCAGAAGCCACCACTTTTGTGGCCTGCAAGAGAGAACAGGCAAATGTCCCATGGGCAGCCCAACTCTGAGGGCCATCAGGTGCTCAGGACAGACTGCCCAAACCTCTCTGGTAGCCTCCATGAGGCTCTGCCCTCCAGAAGAAGATTAGGATGTTGTTGTACTGCTATTGTGGTGAGTTACATTTGGGTGCCAAGGAGCGAGCTGCACAACTGAGCATCTCAGATGGAGGAAAACCCTCTTGACCGAGAGCAGCCCCACCATCATCCACCTCTCAGCAGGTGCAAGGAGAGGTGTGGATCAGCCCAGTCCTGCATCCCACTTATCCTCTACCTTTCTAGTCTTTCTAGAAAAGAAAATTTATGTGCCATCACACTAGAGTGCTCTTATGATCAAACAACAGTCCAGACAGCCAAGAGATCTGGAGGGGTGAAACTCAGCCACAAGAGCATCTCAGACCTAATTCTATCACTGCAGGCAGGACAGAGTCAGTCCCAGCCACATGGCATAGCAAATTCAGCTGCATGCTTAGGCACAGCTAATGAAAGATAGCAGAGATTTCACCTGTGGGGGTCACTGCACTGGAAGCACCTATAAGACATTTTCTAGGTACTTTCAAAGTCATACCAGGGAACAAAGGTGACAGGAATAACTTTCCTTATATTTTTGATTGTGCAGGTTACATGTATTACACAGCTGCTACTCTACCCCCTTGGATTAGACCTACTGAAACATCTGGGTATTAATTTCCTACAAAGTCCATTGCCAAGATACATATGCAAACACGAAAGATTTTGACTCCTAAATTCCCCTAAGCTCTAGGAGCTTTCTCACTGCAAAGTCATTCCATTTGCTTCAGCCTCATGTGTTTAAAAATATTAAAAGTAAAGATTCAGAAGAAAAAAAACCAACCAAACAAACATGGATACACTCAGCCAGTTGTGTAGCTCGCCCATACAGGCACACACATACCTCGGAGGTAATCTTCATAGTTGCAGCACTGTAGGGTGAAATCCGGTCCTGGATTGTTTGAATGCTACATGTAGTAGCCAGCGATGATTGAATTAGCCAGTGCTCTTAAAAATCCAGCCGTACATTCTTGACATTGAGTGTCTGCATTAGTGAAGGCCACAAGCTGTCTACTCGGTGTACAAAGCAATACCCTCTGTAATTCCTTCTAAATTGACTGCCTTTAATGTTGTGGAGTCTTATTGTTCTCATGCTGTGGGATGGGGTCAGAGAGGAGAAGCTGATGAGTTCTGGCTGTGCCCTTCAGAATCTGGAATGTCTCATTCAGATGCTTTTTAACTCTTCTCCTTGCTCTGCTAGGAGCTGTTTTCTCTTGCTATCATTCTTACTATTTCTCATCCTATGGGACATTTCTAGGAAGACTAGTTCTTTATTCTTAGTAGACCTTGCTGTACCTTGAAACTGGGATTAATCAAGATGGCTTCTAGGCTTTATTACCCCTCAAATTGGGGATAAGAGCCTCACACATGGGGAGTTTTGAGAAGTGCACAAATGAGAAGTGCTGGAGGCATGGTAAATGTTCAGGTAGCAGAGAGGTAAATGTTCAGGCAGGACATAACCCTTCGCCTTCCTCCGAGCAGTGCTGCCGTAGGAGCACCACCATCACAGAGAAAACACTGGCAGGTACCAATGCCATTGCACATCCCAAGGGACATTAAAATGTCCAAGATATTTCTGCGCCGTAGTGAGGCGCTTCACTCAGTGCTGTGTGAGGTAGTTGTTGAGATCAAGTGGATGGAGAAAACTTCATCGGGGTGCAAGCACTAAGCTGGCTGCTGTGGGACAGCTGGCCAAGTCTATGTGGTGGCACTTTTTGTTTGGAGAAGTAGTAGGTGCAAAGATGTGGGATGTCAATGAAGAAGTTAGTAGCATCACTAGATACTCAAGGCTCCCAAGCACCATGGGCTGATTTGTATTGTGCAAATGCGATTTTGCTACTCCTGACTCTATGCTGATTAAGAGAAACACAACCCACTGCATTTTGCAGTTGTAGATATGTTGTAAATCTTGTCTTGTGCTTCTTCTTCCTCAGCTACTAGCAAAATAAGTCCCACATATCTGATGTAAGCAAGTTGTTTTCTATGTGGTTTGGGACAGCCAGTGTCAGCAGCAGGGCAATTTCAGAATGTCTGGATACTAGCTGCCACAGTCCCAAATCATGCAGTGCCCCTTTTATCAAGGTACTGCTGGTTGCTGAATCCAAGCCATCTGAGATAAGGTGAGTAGGTATCTACCTAAGCATGCATAAAGGCAAATGGGAAATAAATAGGTTGTGAATGCTCCAGTTCTTATACTAAAATAAATCCACAGGGCACATTGATTACTTACCTCTGGAAGTCCTACGGCTCTCATGTTGGAAATGAGGTTGGGTGATGTGCCCCAACAGTCATGTACGGTAGAGGTGAGATCAGAATTAGAGAGCCAGGTCTCCGTCTCACTGTCCCACTGGCAGGCCAGTAGGCCATATCGACACTGTAATTATACATTCCACTTTTGCCTCTGGGGCATTTTACTAGAGCAAGATAATTAAGCTCTCCTTCTGGATATCCTCTTTTAATGAAATGGTGCACGTAACACAGCTTGGTATTTATTAACGATAATGAGTTTTTAAAACAATTTGAGGCAGCAGCTCACCTTTCACTTGTGTGGTTGCAATGCATGTCCAGCATCATTCCCAATTTAATGATGCCATGCGTCTCGGGTCAGTCTCCTTTAGAAGGCAGTCTGCAACATAAAATACAGCAGCCTCCATTTGTAGTCAGGTCATTATGAATGAAAAGCAGGTCCAGGCTTGAGCTAACACAAGCAGATGCTGCTTTCCCCCTCTGTTTGAGGTGCTGATGGTGGTTTATTATTTTTTAGCACAAGGTCACAAGTTTACTTGCCCATGAATCTGAGTTAGTGACCTCGCATCTCATAGGCAAGCAAACACAAGCCTTCAATATCTGACACTCACAGTGTTTCTTAACAAGGAAAAGCAAAAATGTAAACCTCAAATTTACAAGAGCCAGCTGAGGTTATACATTAATACCTTGGCTGCTGGAGCAGAGATGGTCTGACTGGGGCAGTGTAGCTTTCTGTCCCTAAGAGACCACAGCAGCCAAAGTCACACTGGCAGCTGCTGGCTGCAGTGAAGGGCTGCAATGTACTATGCAGGAGGCCCTGAGGCAAAATGAATTATCTCACTGGACTTTTTTTTTTAATTCTGGTTTCCAGTGAAAACACACTTGAAGTGATGCTGGTGCTCTAGATATCATAGAATCGTAGAATGGTTTGCCTAAAAGTCTGCCCAGTTCCAACTCCCACCCATGGGCAGGGCTGCCAGCCACCAGATCAGGCTGACCACGGCCCCAGTCCAACCTGGCCTTGAACACCTCCAGGGATGTTCAGCTTCTCTGGGCAGCCTGTGCCAGGGCCTCAACACCTGATGTTTTAGTCTAACACCATTCACCCTTGTCCTGTCGCTATCAGACTATGTAAAAAGTCAGTCTCCTTCCTGATTATAAACTCCTTTTACGTATTTAAAGTCTGCAATGAGGTCTCCCAGGAACCTTCTCTTCTCCAGGCTGGACAAACCCAGCTCCCTCATCCTTTTATTTGTCGAAGAGGTGCTCCAGCCCTCTGCTCATCTTAGTGGCCTCTTCTGGACCCACTCCAGGAGCTCTGTGTCTTTCTTGTGCTGGGAGCCCCAGGCCTGGATGCAATACTTCAGATGGGGCCTCATGAGGGCAGAGCAGAGGGGATAAATACTTTCCTTGCCCTGCTGGCCACCCCTGCTGGAAACCTGAATGATTTGAGAGTTTTCAGTATGGTTTTCCTTCTCCAGGAGACCAGGCTACAAGCTCTGGAAGGTGACTGGTTCCATGCATGGCCCAGACCAGATCTGACTCTGGAGGCCTGGAAGTGTGTTCTTGGAGACATGCATGCAGAGCCTTCAGAAAAAGATGCATGTTGCCACATTATGACAATATGGTGATGCTGCTGTGCAAGCAGTCAAGGCTGCATACTCACAAATGGAGTATGATGGGTGCAGGATGCAGCACTGAGCCTGGGAATCACCACCATCTCCTTGCTGCAAACCATCCAAGGAGACAGAAGGACCCTCCAGGAAACCCCACAATTTCAACAGATGCCAGTGTCAGGGCAGTATTTCAGGGCAAGCAATTGGCTTCCCAGTGGGGTTGGGAGCTGTCCAGGAGCCAAAACCTGATGGCAGGTGCAGGAAGGAATACAAGGGGCTCACTCAGAGATTCCCTGCTTGGAAATAAACCCCACAGCATTTCCCTTCATGCTGGTCCTGCATGCTCATGCACCATAGCAGCAGGTGCATCTAGCTGCTCTGGCTGCATGTGCATTAATACAAGACAGCAAAACTTGATGGGATGGCTTATAAGCTGCACGGGGCCAAATCCAGCTCACCTTCCCCAGGAGATCAGCTCCACCAAGGACTGAGGAGTTGCACTGGCTTATGCCCAAGCTGAGCTTAGCACAAACACTGCTTAACTTTTCCATGAGACATTAGTGATTCTAATAAATCCCCACATAACACCTTCATTAAGTGGGATTTACTGTAATATGCGATATATGCTTTATGCCTCACCTGCATAAACAGCCATGTTAACACTATAAATTACAGCATTCCTATTAATGGATTGCAGGCACCTCAAGCAAAGTGAAATGCTTAATGGTTTTCAGCATGCACCCAAATTACAAGAAGCGTGGAGCAGAGTGGTTACAGAGTGCACGAGTGCTGTAAGCCTTGCAAAATTATTCTTCTAAAAAAATAGAAAGAAGAAAAGATCTAACCTCTCAAAGTTTTGCATAGTGCAGCATTAGCACTAGACTTCAAGGCTTGGTAACGGAAATTGGCTCTGATTTTTTTGAGATATGCATTACATCATAGTCTTCTTTTAGGGCATTATGTCATTCCTGCTGAGACGCATTATCTCGGCTTGGCCCAGCATTAGCGATTTTTGCAGGCCTACTGCAGTGTTCCCAAAGCACTGCTGGGAACCACAGATTGAAATCTGAAACGTTTATCTTTTTACAAAGCTGAAAAGGGGGAAAGATGTTAACATCAGGCATCACTGCCTTCTTTAACCCTCTCCTGACTCTGTTTCCTTCTGGATCTTGGATTTGATGTCTGAAAACCCTGTACAAAGGAGGTCGTCTTTAAAAAGTCATGTTAGAGGGGGCATAATACAGAGTTTCTTCCCACTCTCTGAGCAGTGCCTTTGCAGCTGCCTGAATAACACCTCCCCGATCTTTACAAGATGTCAACATGAATCAGATTGTACTTATGTGCATTGACAAGCTATATTCCACAGACATAGTTAGAGCATACATTGAGAATAAAAGGGGAATGCAATGAAAGGCTTTCTGTGATTCAATTGTTATTAAAATTTTTATTTAGTATCAAGCAATCCTGATATTCTATTTTTTAGCACATGTAGAAATCGTGCCCACCTGGCTGGATCCTCACATCCTGATCCATTTGAGGACACAAAAGCTGAATTCCAGGAGGCTGGTGCTGGAGAGCAGTCTTTGTGCAGGAAACTGAGCAGATATTATCTCTTCTGACTTCAACCATGAAATTAGCAGCCCATTTTGTCTCACTGCATCCAGGGCAGGATTAGAGGCTGTGCCATGGAGAGAACAGACAGGTGCTTTCAGGATAAAGCAAGGATATTCCCCAAACCCACGAGAATCCCAACACCTCCTTCGCCACAAAAGCACAATTAGAAATGGGGGCTGTGAAAGCTAAGTGGAAATGGGAAACGTTCAACCATGACTAAATTCCAATTCCCCTTCTTATTATAAACTGACTAATGCTATTCATTGGAGGGCTTTATTTTTCTGCTCCATTTTTTCTTAAATTATTTGTTTCAGTGAGTTTGGTGCTTTAAGGCTCTCTGCTGCAGCTGAAGTATGTTTTCTAGAAAGATTGTAACAGCAACTGTTTCATCATAAAGGAATGATTAGTGGCACAAGCAGAATTTGGGAGATGGGACATCATTTAATCCTGCCAGAAACTGCTTTCCCGCTTGGACTGAAAATATTTCCCTTTCTTCATTTCCTCTCAGATTGCAGCGCCTAAATAATACAGCATTAAAGAGGAGAACAAGTCCTTGTATAACACCTGCCATCCCCATCCCAAACTCCATGTTCATGAAGAGGAGTGTCTAGCCCCAGCAGTCACCCTCCACAGGCAGAAATGTTATGTTTGTAGAGCCAAGTGTCAGTACTTAACATTCCTAAGGGACGCATGTGGCAAGCTCCCCTCCTGCTGCTCTTCCTGGTTGTGACAAGGTAACTCAACCTTAGATGTAAAGCTGTTACCTACAGGCAGGAAAATCCAGTCTGTTTTGTTAAAAAGCCAGCCACGAGAGGTGGAAAAATGGCTGAGTTTCCAGATATTTTCACCAAAAATACACTCATGGAGTTTTTGACATTGATTCATTTCAACAGGAAAAGGCGATGATGTGCTGTAATAACTCACCCAAGGGAAGGCAGTTACCCACCACCTGAAGCAGCAACAAAGCAGCCTGCAGACAGGTGGGATTACTGGCAGCTGAGTGCTCCAAAAGGTCAGGGTCTGATGTCGTATATAACACAGGAGGAGACGCTAGATTTGCCAAGGTGAAAAGCTATTACAGGCTGGTGCTTTATGGGTCCTGCATGGCTCAGGATGTTCAGCCACAATTCACCAGCGGAAGAGAATATATTGATCTGAAGGATCCACGCTTCCGAAGGCTGCTTTAGTTAAGGCACCACAGCAAAGTGCACTTAAAATTCAGAGCAAGTAAATACAAACACTTTTGCTCCACACCCTGAGGACTACTAAAACTGCAGTTGTGGCACTATAAAATCACAGGGCCAAAATCTGCTCCTAATCAGCACAGCATAAATCTGGATTATCTTCTTGGACTCCAGCAGAGCTACTTCACCTTTATGCAGGCTTAAGCAAGAGCAGAATTTGGCCCATGGTGCCAAGCAATGGACTCATACCAGACCAAGCTCATTTTGTGGGGACTCCTGCAGGTTTTGTGCTGGAGATGGCATCCTCCAGGTCACACAAGGAAGCCCACTGCTAGCAAGATGTGCTGGAGCTGGACTTGATGATCCTAATGGGTCTCTTCCAACACAGCATCTCCTAAAATACTATGATGGCCAGTGCCAGGTGACATTGCCTCAGCAGGTAAAAAGCTCCCTCTAAGCAGACAGCAGGTCCCTCTAAGACCCGATGTGTCCTTGTGGCAGCAGGGTCCTTCCTTGCAATGGGGTGTTGTGCATGTCCTCTGACTTCTTGCTGTCAGAAGGCAGCGGGCTCCACATCCCTCATGCATTTGGGAAGCAGATCCTGCATAAGCAGCCCCACTCAGCTGCAACAAATCAGCAAGGCCAAAGCTCCTACCAGAATTAGTTAAATTTACAATCTTAAATATTCATTTGCTTTCTGTCCTTTGCACTCCAACATCCTTAGACATAATTTACAAAGGAGTTCTTTTGATTTTAATTAACTTTAAATTCCTTTTTTCTTTTCACTGATGGTGTGAAATTAGAAGCCTGCTCCTGATTTCCCGCTGCACAGCTCTGGTTTTACAACTGAGTACTCAACTGATTTTACTCTTCCCTGAGCTGTGAATCTCACTGGTGAATTTATGCCTGCAGAAGACACCAGCCTGCTACAGTCCCAGTGGGAATGCCTTAAAGCACGGGGCTGCATCTCACAGCTCTAACTCTGGATCAGATGGGGAAGGAGTTTTTATTAGCAAGTGGATCTGTTAAATAGCAAATTTTTAAAAATTGGGTATAACTTGATAAGTTTTCAAGGGAAAAAAAATGGCAAAGGTATATAAAAGCTCATATTTAATTTTTGTGCTTTTGACATGCAGAGATTTGTTTTAGAATGCTGCACCAATTTCCATTTGATGCTGAAAACAAAACTTTTGTACTCATTATTTTGAAACACCGTTCTCCACTTTAAAGCTGATCCAAGTGCCCCCCTAAAAAGGTAAAAATGTTTTGGAGAACATTAAGCAATGACAAAATAAAACTGAAATAGCTTTAAAAGGTCAGCTAGCGTTTTGGCATTAGTTCAATAACATTCTTCAAACTTTCTTTTTTATTATTCAGTGGCTTTCTCACCATTTTTGTTTTGATTGTGCACAGAATCACAAAGCTTGTTTATCATCCAGAAGACTAGGCTGACAACTGTGGGACAGGATGGAAGTCCAAGGCCTTATAGCGGGCACATGAATTTGCCATTCACTTCAGATCATCCTTTATTATCAGACCACAAAAATCTGGTTTTGGAGTGCCCAAAGCCTTTGGCTTTGCCCACAGCCACCCAGCCATGTCCTCAATCCTGAGGAACCAGTGTGTTTGTGCACTGTTTGTCACTGGTGATCAGTTATGGACAACATGTGCCTTGTGTCTTATTCGCACAAGAACATATGTGGGTCTGGTGAAAGCCCACCACAGCACTTCTACTGGTCTCAGCCTTGAACAGCAAGCTCTCGTCTGCTCTGTAGTATGGGAGTTTGGGGAGAGGACTCCTTTTTGATGAGGTTTCTTGACTCTCAGTGAGAGTATATGTGAGCAAAATAGATATTTTTCTTTAAGTGTATCTGTAATGGACTACATCTGTCACTCATTTTATAGCCTTGTAACTTTCAGACTACTGAGAAAAATTCACTCTGGCTGAACACTAACACAGTCTAGCATCCGGAATCAGCTTTCATACCCTGGTACAAGGCTCAGCTCTCTGCCCAGTGCAACTTGAGCGTCTGGACAAGGATGTGCTGGTATTTATGGAGGCAAAAGTTGCTGCAATATTATGTTTCACTGTAAAAGTAACCCTCAACTAGACATGTGTTCCATGTTGCATCAGTATGCCGCCCTTATGGGGTGAGCAGCCAGGGCTGCAGGAGAAAGTGAGTTTGCGTGACACGTGTAGGTACAGCACATGGAAACTAGTGCTGCAAGGCCTCTATGGCAGGAGCTTTGCTTTTCATCACGAAGTCACCATCACCAAAACACAATGAAAAGTACCCTTTTATGCTCAGGGGCAGAACGTGGTGTACACTGTTCACTCTTCCATACCTGGATTAAAAAGAATTGCAAGAAGATGCTGAGTAGTACTGCAAACAGCTGCCAATAGGGATGGGCTCACACATGAGAGACAAGAGTGTTGAGGGCATCCTTATGATGTGTGGAAATAGCTGTCAAAGCACAGTGAAAGTTAGACTCTGATTCTGCCAGCAAAGCTACAACAGCAGTGGGCAGCCTGTGTTTTGCATGCAGATTCCCTTGGGACTGCAGCAGTGAGGGAGAAAAGATGTCACATCTCAGCCAAAAAGAGATCCAGATCTGAAGCAGGCACTGGGGCTGTGGGGTGATAGATCAGCTTTGGAAGTGTTGCCTCTGACTATCTTTTCCTTTGTCCAGAGTTCATGCTGCTGTCCTAGAGGCCGATGAAGTGCCAGGAGGTCAGGCCCTCACTGCTTTGCCGCAAGGCCCAGGGGTCTGGAGAGAGCTCCCTTGCCCTGACCAGGGTCTATGAGAAAAGACAGCCATTTTCAGCTCTACACTGTACGTGGAGAAATTAATTTCAAAATTTGTGGAGAGGCCAAAATACTATGCAGTGACCCTTGTCCTAGCATACTGGTTGGATTGTCTTCACCTTCCAAGCCATCTTGCAAAGTCTGAGAAGGGTTTCTCTGCTTTCTCCTCCTCATTACAGCTGACAACCTACCCATGCTTCCTTCAGCACCAGGAGTATAACTCCAAAAGCTGCAGGAAAGTCATCTGGGTGCAGTAGCACAGAGCAGTGACACTTAGGAAGGAACAACTTCTTTCAGCCACAAAGGAAATGAGAGTCAAGACTCAGTCATAAAGTCATTGCATATCATGCAAACTGCAGCCTTTTACTTCACGTTAAGGCAGTAGCTGCCAAAGCAGGGGAAGAACCAGGTGTTTTCCCTAGTTTCCCTGTATTTCCACAGTCACTGGCTGCAGTGTAGCACCAAGTAGAGCTGCATTCAAGCTATATGGGAGCAGAGTGAACTCAGCTGACACAATTTTAGAAATGAACTCAGTGAGGTGAAAAGATCATTTTTCTCTCCCGACGTTTTCAACTACTTAGTTGCTTAATTATCTGTTTCCAGAATGTCTCCCTATAAGCACCAGCAATTTTGCCCATTAGCAATTAGTGAAAACAGTTATTCTACCGAACTTTGTGCAGTTGAATAAATAGATTAATACCTAACCTTCTGAATGTGTCTATATGGGGCAGATTCTCAGCTGAAGCAAGCTGACTTAGCATTACTCAAATTAACATTTTACTTTTATACTTAAAAAGCAACTTGAAAATGACAAATCCTTTTTAAGAATGACTTTATTTCCTATAGTACACTATTCTAGCAACAATATGCTCTTTTGTCATGCAAATAACTTCAGCAGTGATCCAGTGAACAGATAAACTTCAGCCTTGCACATATTCTTGCTGTTGACAT
This sequence comes from Pavo muticus, assembly GCA_016647715.1. Classification (NCBI taxonomy): domain Eukaryota; kingdom Metazoa; phylum Chordata; class Aves; order Galliformes; family Phasianidae; genus Pavo; species Pavo muticus. Next base: position 2,175,227 of record JACDJE010000043.1, read on the forward strand.
ACAGAGTTTTATAAACAGCAACCAGTAAAAATCTTCCAAAAGATTCCAGGTTGGAGTGAGCTTTAATGAAATCACCTTCACATTACATCTTCCTGCTCCAAATTATCATTACAATTTCAAAGAGGAGAACTTCTAATGAAGTTGGGCCGCAAGCGATAATTACACTGGACCATTAAAACTTGCTAATGGAGGATTCACATCACAAATGTAATAGTGTTATTGGATACATTTTTATCATCTGTAAAAAGATACCCAGAGAGTCACTCAAGAAAGCAAACAATCCAGCTCTGCCTATCAAAGACTCTGCAGTACATCAAATTCAGCATTTACGAGTTATCTGTTCCTGCATAAAGATAGAGAATAGTAAAAGAGGAGATGTTAAAACAAAAGGATTCTTCAGGAACATCTATAGAAAAAAAAAATAATATGAGAAAAGTCCCTTTCCCCTTTCTCTGAGTTTTCCCTTGTAGTTTTCATAAGCCATTTATAATCATGTTTCCGAGAACTTATCCTTGCTATTTTAAAACTGTTTCAACTTTATGCAGATGTGCATGGCTTCTTTTCCCGAGGACTGCTCATTTGTTACAGAAATAGTGCCTTTTTTTACCTTATTAAAAAAAAAAAAAAAAAAAGCCTTAGAGAGCTCTGCATGGCTTGATCAGAGCAAGGACCTTGAGAGACCAGCCACATCTGAGCTGTTGTCTGTACAAGCTCTGTGCATTTCTCCTCTGCCATCGCCTGCTGGCCAGCTCGGAAGAGACTGAAAATCATAAGTGCGCATAACTCCAGCAGCAAAACATGAGATAGCTGATTGGGTATCTCGCAACCTGGGTTGCAGGTCAGCCTAACTGAACTCAGAGCCTCCAGAGTGCTCAAATTCAAGGGCAAGGCCATCACCAGACCAAGGCCCACAAGGAGAACGCGTGGGCCCGGCACTGGCCTCAGTCATACACCCATATCTGGGCCATATCACCTTCATGGCCAGGGACACTTACTGTAAATGGAGATTTCACAGCTAAATTTAGGAAGCTACAGAAGCTGAGATTCTCCATCACCCACTCCATATGGGTGCAAGCCCACTGTGCTTCCTTTGGGGCAATTGGTGCAGAATGCCAGCCTCCACTGAGGGGCAGATTTTCCCCCAGGAGTGGAGGGAACATAGACAGGGAAGGCTGTCAGCATGCAGAGGGAGACGTTCGAAGTCTGGTGAGGGAAGTAGTAACCCCACCAGATGCAAGCTGCTGCACCAGACCCCTAAAGACAGCCTTGGTACAAGAGCCCTGGCTGAGTCCTGGCCCAGCAGCTCCTGGCACATCCCAAGGGGCCAGTGTGGGCTGAGGCCTCCTCTTAGCACATGGTTCAGCCACCTTTAAGCAAGACACAGGCATGGTTCATAGCTAGACACTGGATCACAAGGATCACCAGCAGCCCATACGATTTTAACCATTGGCTCTGGAAGTTGTTTACTCTGTGCCATGCCTCTTCATGGCATCGGCACCAAGGCAGGTGTCACTCAGGTACTGCCCTTCCATGAATAAATACTTCTAACAGGAACCTTCAGTCTCTTCACTTGGCAGCAAAGAACAGTGCACGAGCATAGTGGGCTTATCTATTTCTGAGGAAAGTCACCTTTTCCAGAGGGAATTGCAAAGTAATGCAAATAAACAGCAGCTCAGGATGGAGGGATGGAAGGAGAGCATCCCCTCTACTTGAGATAGGAGGAGTGTAGGAGGACAGGACATGATTATTGGGGACTTTGGCCTTCAGAGGACCAGGGACTTGTTCTGAACACAGGCTCCACTCTCATCCCAGAAAAGTCAATAGGAAAGATCATAAAAGTAACAGTGATCCTCACCTTCAACTCACAGGTAGGTGCATATCACAGCTGAGAAGAAAATATTACCCTCACACAAACAACATCTTATAGAAAAGGTAACTGCCTGCAGGTGCCCTATGATGGCAAAACAAGGGGATGCTTTCATGGCAGCTGGGGTCTCTTCACAGATTGTTTTTGGCAAGCCCCCTCATTTTGCTCAACGGGACAAGAGCAAGTGGCTTTCTGTGCAGAATGGCATCTTCACAGGCAAAGAGCTAATGTGTAAGGGAAACCCCACTGCCTTATGTGGACCCCAGAAATCAGGAATGCACCCAGGAACTTGCAGTGCCTCAGGAGACACAGCTGCCCATCCTCTAACAGCAAATTTTACATTTTCAACTCCCTGCTCCGTAGGTGTAGTCATAACTCACCACAGCCATACAGATATTCAAACAGATGTTATTCCCTTCAAGCTATCTCTCTTTGTTGGCTTGTTCAAAACATACTATCAAACACCATTTTCCTGAGCTAGTTATTTAAATCACTTTTCACAGTTGCTTCTGTTCTCTCTATTATCATTAATGTTTAGACTGTTCACAGATTGGGTGCTCTGTAAAGCAAGGACATACCTGCGCTCTCTCAGCTGCAAGGTCTTTCTGAAGGCAATATTCTTCAGCCAGTCTGGGCTTTTCAATAGCACTTCAAGGGCCTCATCTACTGTCAGTGGATGGTGTTGCTCCTGCAGTTCAGGACATGTGAACCTTAGCACCAAGTGCCAGCTAAAGGGAAAGGGCTGCCAGGCTATGGCTTTCTTACAACTATTTCTGCAATGTGCCATTTAAGTTAAATGAACCCCTGGTTCTTTTCCCCATTCAGTCTGAAATGCTTCCCACAGCGCTGATGAGATGACATTTCTGGAAGCATCGTGTTTCAGCAGCTCTGAATTTAACAAATGAGTAAGGCAGGAGCCATATGTTCAGAAATTATTTAGGAAAATTTGGGGAAAACCTGTCCCTGTAAGAATGTCCTTTTCCTTACTTTATCTGCTACTGCATGCCCCAAGTTGGTTTGAATTCCTCCAAGCTACAGAGCTGAGTGTGCCTTCCTGGCTGCCAACAAAGACCACCACAATGTTCCCAGACAGGCAAGACCTGTGCGTAGCACACAGCACAAGCTGTGCATGGCTCTTGTTCCTAGTGCTTCATGGGGCCACATTGACTCCAGCCATAGCTCAGCCATGGGGCCCTGCAGCCTCTGCCCAATCTGGTTTGTCCCAAAGACATGCCCATGCCTAGCCAGCATAGGTTCCTGAAAGGCAGGTCCTGCTTGGATCAACCCGATCACCACCTACAACCAGGTGACCTGCCTGGTAGATGAGGGAAAGGCTGTAGTGTAGTCTACCTAGACTTTAGCAAAGCCTTTGACTATATCTCCCATAGCATTCTCCTGGAAAAGCTGCCAACCCGTGGCTTGGACTTTCCTGTACTTTTTACCTGTACTTTCCACAGGTAAAAAAAACTGGCTGGAGGGTTCGGTCTTGAGAGTGGTGGTGAACAGTGATAAATCCAGCTGGTGACCAGTCTCTTGTGGTGTTCCTCAGGGGTCCGTATTGGGGCCAGCCCTGTTTAATATCTTTATTGTTGATCTGGATGAGGGGATGGAGTGCACCTTCAGAAGGTTTGCAGATGACATCAAGTTGGGAGAAAGGGTTGATCTGCCTGGAAGTAAAAAGGTCCTACAGAGGGATCTGGACAGGCTGGACAGATGGGCTGAAGCCAATTGTATGAGGTTCAGCTAGTGCTGGGTCATGTACTTTGGTCACAGCCAACCCCAGGCAACACTATAGGCTTGGGGCAGAGTGTCTAGAAAGGAAAAGGATCTGGGGGTGTTAGTTGACAGCTGGGCTGATCATGAGCAAGCAGTGTGCCCAGGTGGTCAAGAAGGCCAGTGGCATCCCAGCTTCTATCAGAAGTAGTGCTGTCAGCAGGAGCAGGGAGGTGGTCCTTCCTCAGCACTCAGCACTTTCGAGGCTGCATTTCAAGTACTGTGTTCAGTTTTGGGGCCCTCAGTACAAGAAAGACATTGAGGCCCTGGAGTGTGTCCAGAGAAGGGTAATGAAGGTGATGAGGGGTCTGGAACACCTCATGGGGTCTTATGGGGAGCTGTGGAGGGAACTGAGATTGCTCAGTCTGGAGAAGAGGAGGCTCAGAGGAGACTTTATTGTTCTCTACAATGAGCTGAAGGGAGGTTGTGGCGAGGTGGGGGTCAGTCTCTTCTACCAGGTAATAGCTACAGGATAAGAGGAAAGTTGCACCAAGGATATGCACCAGGTTCCTGGATATAAGCTGGATATTAGGAAAAATCTGTTCTCAGAAAGAGTGGTGAGTATTGGAACAGGCTGCCAGGGGAGGTGGTAGAATCACCATCCCTGAAGGTCTTCATGAAAAGGGTAGATGTCACACTGACAGACATGGTATAGAGCAATCATGGGCATGGGCTGATGGTTGAATTACGTGATCTCAGTGGTCTTTCTAACCTTAATGATTCTACGATTCTATGATACCCATGCAGATGCAGAGCCTTAGGGACGATTTACAGGCCAACTAGCAGTGCTTTCACTACTAAGTACAAAGTAACAGCATCTGGCTCTGCTTAGACCCTGGTAGCAAAGGCAAAGAATTTTAAGTGTGAGCAGGGTCACCCATATCTTATCAGATACTTCCCTGACAGCTGCTGAAATTCACCCAAACAGCCTGCAGTGATGGTTTACACACGCCTGTCAGGAGCAACCTGCTGAGATCTTTAAAGGCTGAGTGGACATCTCTCTCCCTCAAGTTCAGTGTCTGTCAGTGCCTGCTTCTCACCTAAGGCAGCTGTATCTGAGTTTGGTTTTTCCCAGCACAATATGTGGCACACATCTCTGATGAAGAGAGAAGACAAAATAGAGAAGTGCCATGAGCTGGAGCATACAGGCAGCAGTTTGCATGCTGTCCTCCCTTGCTTGTTTATTCAGCTAAGTTAATTGCTGGTGGTAATTGCCTAATAGTCAGATGTTTCGAGGATGATGAGAACGTTTAACAAACAATGGAACTAACACTAGTCTGATCTCCCAAATCTTTGCAAATCTAGTGGAAGTCCAGAGGAGTAAAATGTAATGGCAAATTGTTTAACCTGAAAAGCTCAGCAGGGTTAAGTGATGGTGGTGAACACACACACACATACACAAAATACATGTTACCAAGCATGTCTGGACTGCCTGTTCCACACAGAAGACTGCAGGGACCTGCAGACATATCCATGAAATAATCCTCAGAGTTGATGGACAATGTAATTAGACTTTCCTTTTGCATATAAAAGAAAGAGATAACCCATAAAATATTTTAGTCTATTTGGTAGCAACACTTTCAACATTTTCCACAATTTATGTATAATAAGTGCTGTTTATGATTTATCATCATACCACATAAACACTGCACCTTAAAGGTACAAGCTCTTTTTCCTTCACTTGCATTACTTAGCTTTTGGTGATACTGGAGACTGAATTTACCCTAAAATCTGTTCCAAAATACTTTTTTTTTCTATGATTTTTTTTCCCATGAATATAGGAGTCATTGCTCAAAGTACAGTTCTGTGCACTTTCGGCATTCACATTTATAAAAAGATGCTGACGGTCTCAAGATATTGAAGATAAGGGCTGTATAAATTATTTCAGGGCTGAAAGAAGTACAGGGAAAGATTTCAGGAGTCTTGTTTGCACACTAGAGTATGCAAAGTGACGCTCCCTGTGGCTTCTTCAGGTAGTGAAAATGCTGAGTCCTAGAGGCCCTTCTAAGCTCAAGCAGAAGTGCACTGGAAAAACTAGTGAGTGGAAATCTAAGAAGGAAATTCAACCACAAGAAAGATCACCATTTTTAAGCAGAGTTGGTGGCAACAAACGAACAAAAAAAGTTAATACTAATCAAGAGCAAGCAGCTTTATAGAAAGTTTTGTTTTATCTTGCAAAGTTAGAAGAACACGTGAACTGCAATCAGTGTCCTTCAGTGTAGAGAAATACAAGTAGGGAGGAAATATTTTTCTCTTGCCTTAGCCTTGGTGATTAGAAAACATCTAATCTGCAGACATGAAAACAAATTCAGGCTCAGCACCCTCGTGTTTTCTCATGCCCACTTAAAAGCCCTGGCAAAAATCACCCATTAACACCTCTGATACACTGAAAAACACAATGTTTTGCACCAGAAATGAAAGCAGATAATTTTGTAAAGGTCAAATTCTCCTATCTGAATGCCACAGGCAGCCTCATCTGCTCATCTTACTTATTATAAGAAATTAATAAAACCATTACCTCACCAAGCCTACTCTGGACAGATGGTTATCTTGCTAAATAGATGGCTTAACATAGCAGATCAGATCAGCTTCATGCTGAGGCAGGAGTCCAGAATATTTTTGATCTTCTGTCTAGAAGCTGCTGTGACCACTTTCCCCCCCTTCTAGGAACAGCAGGGATTTTTTTGTTCAGACAGGTAATGGTGGAAAAGGCTGTCCAACAGAAGCAGACACTTGGTTTATGAAAAACATGTACGTTAGCCACTTCTGTAGCAAAAAATAAAAGCTATCACTCCAAAACTGTGATTTAGAACCACCAGAATGAGATGTTATTTGTTTCTTTGTTTTTGTAATACTTCAAAGATCATAGAAGAATACAGTTGCAACTATTTTCTGATGCTGCTCCTTGGAACTATTATTTTTAGTCTATACAATTCTCCTCCAACTCTGAATTTCTGGCAATGCAAGGCAGTTGCTAGGCCAGGAGTTAATGATTACGAGATAAGCATTTATCTCACTTGGTGCCATGTTAGCTTGTTCTACTTTCAAATATTATTTGCTCTTATGCATGCTGTTCTTCTGCCAAAGCTGAAGAAAAAGTATTCTTCTTCCAAGAAAGAAAGCACTGTAACTTGATTCCAATTAAAAGCGTGGGTTTTAAGTACAATCTTCGTATTGCTTCTTTTTTTCACTCTCATTTATCACTACTGTGTACTTGTCATATGTTATTCTATACTCTTCCAACTCTTTTCCCATATCTGAAGATATGCTTGTCTGAAAGGACAGGGGTCCCAGAGGTTATATTGATTTTCTAGCATGCTTATGCACGTTCCAGAATGGTCCCAATTACAAACATTTACTAAGTAGCTTTCCCCTGTACTGTACCCTGAATTCCCTTTGAATTGCCTTTCATTTTCTGTTCTGCAGTATGGAGCCTCAGGTTACTGTCAGGCAGCCTGAGCTGTTTACTGCTTCCCAAGTGCTGCTGTTCACTGTGCAGAGGAAGCCAGCAACTGTGTGAAGGATCAAAAAGAGAGCATCAACCTCTGTTCCTGTAATTTACCTAGGGATTGTTTCTTCACGTTTTTTATTCTCAGTGTAAGTGGATTGATTCAAGGATGAAAATGGAAGGCATTTCTCTCTACAGAGCACATTTCAATTTAATCGGATTTTTCTCTCTACAGAAGTGGGCCACAGAGCTATCAGCCAATGTCATGTAGAAGTAATCCCACCTGTGTTTTTTATTTTATATCTGATAACTGGGATTCTGTAGAAATCAAAAGCTGACACATTTGAGTTATGTTATCTTTTACTATACTGAATATGGAGTAAGAAATGCAGAACACAAGGAGGTCCCCCCACCTCAGTAAGATATGAATCTGTAAATCCAGGTTACGCTGGCCAGAGCACTCTCATGCTCCGGTTTTCCTGATCATTGCCTTCAACAAGTGCAGTTTGCCTCTGTCTGAGTGCCTCTGGTCCATAGCTTATATTTTTCTCTTTTTTTCATTGTTTACTGTTTCTGTAAGTTTAAATCTGAGTCCCAATCCACTTCTTGTTTTGTCTTACTTTTCCACTGACCCAATAAAAATATTTTTTAAATTAAAAATTAAATTACTTTATAGCTAAAAAGAACTACTGGTTGATTCATACTTTTCTTTTTCTATATATGTTGTAGTTATTAACAAATCAGTCTAACTGGTATTCCTGTGAGACAAATCTCATTTTTCTTTTCCCTCGATATGCAGAATTTTCTGAAGACCAAACTGATTAATAATGTATTGTCCCAGATTTTCAATAGCTAAACTCCACCAACCCCAGAAAAAATATTTTTTAAAATGTTTTTGTCGTGTTTTTGCCTTTTTGGTCACGAGGCAACAGAAAACAGAAGGAAAAGTCTGTGAGTGCCTCAATCCATTATGCATTTATCAAATTGAAGTACCTAAACCACACTAAAAATGGCAGGGTTAAATTAACTCTTGTGATACATAAAAGAGCATTCCTCAGAAAATTGACATTCAGCTTCATATATGAAACTATGAAACCATGAATCCATGTTTATGTCTGTTCAAAATTGTACAATAAATTGAATATGCTTTGAGTTTTGCAGCAAGAGGGATTCAGAATAAAAAAATAAATGGTAACACTTCTAGCAATAAACGCCAAACATTCAAAAAACACAGCAGGTAAGAACATTTTAGTAAGAGGCACTGCCTGCTAAAATGAGAGGCCCTAAAAATATTTTTTTTCCTTTTTAATTTTCTCTAAAGAAAATAGTAATAGGACCAAGGAAATAATCTAAACTGATACATAAAATCTGCTTTAACTGGTTTTCTGCCTTGAGGTATATAATCAAGACTAAAAAAGCACAACATAAAACCTCAGCAAGAATATCAGAAATAATCGCATCTCATTGCTTCTTCAGCCCCTCTTGTTCTTATTGGTGATGATGTCTAACATAAGAAAAATGGTTGGGTAGAAATGTTACAGCTTATTCCTACTCTTTAGGAATAAATACAACCTTCTGAGCAGATAGCACCCTGCCAGCTGCACCTGGAGCCATGCAAGTGTACACCGACTTCCTTTTTTTAAATACACTTTGGGATCGGGGGATGAGTCAGGACTGTAGAGGCTTTTTAAATCCCTTAAATCCATGCAAAGGGACAGATCTGAGAGCAGCAAAGGAAATTGCCTGTAATTACACACATTTCAACCAAACCTGCAGTAATGCCTTCAGCAGAGCTTTCGTGTCTGTGCAGCACAGCACCCCTCCACCTGCAGCAGCATATGAGCACACTGCAGATGCATTCTTGCATCAGTATCTGTTAATAGCCAGCAAAAATGTGTTTGAACTAAGAAAGCAGGATCCATGCCACCTAACCTGCTGGCCCATCAGATTAAGGTGCCTAACACAGCAGGCTTTGAAAGTAAACACCCAGGTTCTATGCAGCTCAGCACGGCTTTTCCAAACTCCAATGCTTGCAGAGCAGCACAACCTATTCACACAAGGATATGTTGCTTTAAAGGCATCAGGGAGTCTGGGGGAGCGGGGTTCAGAGCCCATTCAAGACTCCCTCCTGAGGTCTGAGAAGCACAGGTAACCTCCAGTATGTGCACTCCAGCCACCTGAGCCTCACATGAAGATGTATTAGTGTAATAGTGACCTTATACCAAAGGTATGCATAGTGTCGTGTTCTGATTCAAACCAGCTCTAACTTTTCTATGATATATATGCATGCTGAGCAGCTTTCTAGATAGACATTCTTCTCATTCTCTTCTTTAAAAAGCTCCTTGTAATGTCAAGTGATTCTTCCAGCTACTTCAGGTGGCAACTGGCTGCTCCAAGACAGAAGCTCGCTATGTCTGCCAGTGGTTCAAAAGCTGGCACAGACACAGTGGACAGTGAGGTCACTCATTCAATCATGATGCCAGCTGGTGCAGTTCTGCTTTTTCTCCCCAAAAGCTCCTCTCCTTCTACACTTCTACTCTGCAGTCACAACAACCCACGTAGGAAAGGGTAACTGCAATGATAGCACAGGACAAAACGTGTGGCCCTCAGTGTTGCCTCTCCACCAGCCCCAAATGAAGGTGGGATCCGGCTCTGAGCAGAGCATTTGTTCTTCATACTTGAATCTGCACGGGATGTGCAGAAGGACTTGGGAGTTTGGCCAGTACTGTTAGTGTGACCATCTGTTAATACACCTTCTTGAAATGTACAAGAACCTCCCTCTTGACCACTTTCAAAATTTATTTAAATTAGGTAGTTCAAAAGTCACCAAAGTGACAGACAGAGGCTGAGGCTGCATAAGCACAATCTCCCCAGGAAAGCAGGGAACCAACAGAGCAATGAGACGAGAGAAAGAAGAGGATGGTTTTGCTAGGACATTGTAGTGACTGTCCAGCTCAGCAGTGCAGACGAACATTAGTCATATGGCAGTAAATGGATTCTGATTTCTATGATCAAAAAAAAAAAAGGTGCTTTAGAACTCCTGACAATCCAAAATACACCCTTAAAAACCACATCTGACAACAACTCTGAGACAACAAAGTGAAGAAAACAATACTGTAGTACAAGGAGAAAAGAATGACAAACATATTTCAGCTTCTAAAATAAACTTCAGCTGCTTCTGAGGTCTCTTTCCATTTCCCAGACCCAGAAATGAACAGAAGGAAAAATATGCAACTCTAAGGGAACATTTATTTTAAAAATTGTCTGGCTATTTGCTGGAACATCAGAGAACTGAATAGCTAAATACTGTGTGTCAACCAAAAAAGGAAATGACAAATGAACCAAGGCTATTTTTGGTGTGACTATATATAAAAACAACAATAAAAAACAAAGACCTGCAATATCAAAAATTCAGTTTATTGTGTTTCACCTTCTGACCCCAATCATGAAAGCAGTTCTATGCCATAACTGTTTATGTAGACCTCCCTGCCACATAAGTAGACAACAGATCTAGCTGAAACAATTATGCCATTGCCCAGGAAGGATTACTGCTGCTTGCACTCTACAGAAAGAAAACAATGGTAAAATACTGACAAATGGCGAGGACATTCAAAAAATAATTATCCAGTACACCCTGTCTCAGCAATCAGATATTTTCCTTGAAGCTGAACAGCTTTCCTAAGCACTTTACAAACCAAACCCCATAACCCCATTTGCCTGCTGGCTCCCCTCTGCTCTTCCTCTCCTTCACTCTTTCCAGGATGTGGCTGAAGTTGCCAAGAATGTCTCAGAGTGAAGACAGAACATGATGAACTTGTTTTTTCCATGTACCATGGAGTGGAGTCTTGTTTCCATCTGGCCAGCTCACGGCTTCATTCTGCAAACAATTTTAGGTTTGAAACTCTCTTTGACTGACACAGGAGAAATGTTTCGGTCTTGTCCATCTCCAGCATCAGGTCTCAGCCTGCTCTCTCTCATGCCAATGGTCTCTACCTGTCACATGCTCCCACTTCTTCTCTTTCTTTTCCAAGCAATATGAAAATCTGCAAGAAAAATGTCATCAAATCCCAAGAGTGCAATGATTCATCTTGGTACGCAAAGCCTATTCTGTGAACAGGTAGCACTGCACAAAGTGCTTCAATTTGTTCTTCAGGAAAATGTTTCATCATCATTTTTTATTTTCTTTCTCCAAAAAATAAAATCATCTGCTTTAAGGATATCACCACCTCAGGTTTTCTCCAGCTTTCTCCTTTTTACGACTGGTGTGGATCATTACTCAAGGTAATGAGGTTAAAAACTCTTCAGTTTCTGAGCTTTCAGTCTGAAAGTAGTGCTTTTTCTAAGCGGCTGAAGCTCATGCAAGTCAGAGCCCTAAGTAGGCATGAAGCCCAAGTGGAACAGCTTCAATTTTTGCTTTGTAGGGCCTACACACTGTCCAAGTAGCAGGCAGCTCTTCATCCCTCCAGCCAAAAGTTAAGAAAAAAGAGGGTCATAAACACACATAAAGAGGTTCTGTCATGAGAGAACTGATGTTAGAGAAGGCAGAGAAAAGATGAACACAGTAGAACGTGGAAAACTAAGAGAGGAAAACCAATACAATCTGAGTGTTATAAAAGTGACAAGGGACTTTATGTGACTGAGAAGGAAACAGGGCCCAAAGGCAGGTTTACAAAGCTTTACTGAAGTTTAGTCATGATCATGAGACCTCTCATCCCTGAGGAAGGTAAATGAAAGGAAGAGAGACACCCTGATTAAAATCTGCAGCAGTTCATGTACAGTTTCCAACAAAACGCTCTGCAAACCTATCAATTCTTATAATTACATCAGTCCTCCACAATCCTCCCCTCATTCTCACACACAGAGCTCCTGGTGCTGGACAAGTGCAGCCCTGGGCTGCCTCAAGGCCTCTGTTTGTGTTCCAAGGGACCTTGCTCTCTTCCAGAGATCAAAACAGGGCTCTGGGTGTTTTTGTCACACAGTCAGTTTGTTACTTCTGGTATATCTCAAGAAAGTGTTCAGGCAGGCCGGTATTTACAGCTCTGGCAGACAAAGCAATTGGTGCCTATCTTCCAGGAGAACAGCTTCCAGCAATCTCTTTCCATGCAGAGCTGGACTGAGCAGCTAGCCCTTTCCTCACAGGAGCTTGCAGGTGTCTTGGGCCAGAGAGAAGAAAGACTGAGCATTGGACAGGGAAAGTGAGCAGACAGAAGAACTGCATGCCAAAATGAGCAGTGGCTGGAAGGCTCCCAGAGAGGAAGCTGCAGCAGGGGGGAAATCCAGTGGATTTTAAAGGGGACTTGCAGGCTGAGTTGTAGTTTAGTAACTGTTCCGGACAAAGTGGCACAACTCCCTCACTACTGCCGAAACCAGGTGTTTCTGATTTCAGTTCATTATTGCAAGTGTTTTTACATGATCTTTAAAAATGCATGAAAGAGGAGAAAGAGTTGAGCCAGCTTCCCACTCACCAGACATCAAATTTCCAGCCTTCTATATTTCCAAAATTGTTCTCCAGTGTGTTTGGAATTGACCTGACTGCCCAGAGCTGGTTACTAGTGCCTGTAAACTAGTGCTCATCTGACAGACTGATCATTAATTGTCTGTATCTGAATGTTTCCACCCATCTGTACTTACCACTGTACTTGTGACAGTGTCCGGCTTTCCCAACACTAGTCATCTGGAAAATCTTTTACATTTAATGCTTTAAGTTGATAACAGGTTCAGGATGATCAGCATGTTGGGGTTACTGTGCTAATCATCATTGCTTTTGAGCTCTTAACAGCTCTCTGCCAAAACTATCTTTTTCCCTTTTCCTAATTTTTGATACAGATCAAGATCTTTGCTGCAAAGTAGTTTTGTTCCTAGAGAAGAACCAAGAGATTTTTCTGTTTCATTCCTTTTTCTTTCTTTCTTTTTTTTTTTTTGTATCCCCAAAATCAACTTATGACATTTCCCACCAGAACTCACATCACAGTGGTTTCTACTACAGTTTAAAGACGAACTTATCACAGAATCACAGAATCACAGAATGGTAGGGGTTGGAAAAGACCTCTGGAGATCATCTAGTCTAACCTCCTGCTAAAGCAGGTTCCCTACTGTAGGGTTGCACAGGGAAGTGTCCAAGCAGGTTTTCAGTATCTTCAGCGAGGGAGAGTCCACAACCTCCCTGAGCAGCCTTTTCCAGTGCTCTGTCATTCTCACAGTAAAGAAGTTTTTCCTTGTGTTTGTATGGAACTTCCTGTGTCCCAGTTTTCACTTGTTGCCCTTTGTTCTTCCACAGTGCACCACTGAAAAGAGTCATCCTTCCTCGACTTCACTCTTGCACTTCAGATATTTATAAACAGTGATGTGATCTCTTCCCAGCCTTCACTTCTCCAGGCTGAACAGTCCCAGGTGGAATATGTGCTTAACATATCTAGGGCAAGATGGATGTTCTTGACAGGGAACTTGATTGCCCGTGGAACAACTTATCAGTCTGCTGTAGGTTCTTTATCTCTTGAGGTCTTTAGAACACAACTGGATAGTTTTGTCAGTCATGTTCTAGCCAGGCATAAATAGCTTCATGCAAAAAGCATTTTATGGAGTCATGAAACAGTTTGGGTTGGATGGGAATTTAAAGATCATTTACTTTCAACCTCATTTTGTAGAAATCTAGATTGGACTTGAGTGAGAGTTCTTTCATGGTCGCATCTTGTTTCAGATCTATATCTCAAACTGGATTCAGTGCCAGTAAAGGTTTATATCAGTAAGCACTGTGGCCCAGAAGAGTGAGTACAATATACCGAAGTCCAAGATGCAGGTAAGATCTGTGAAAAGGCTCTCCTTGATATCTCTGAGTTTTGGATGACATCTTCAGAGGGTGACTGCAGTGCAGACAGTATGCATTGACCAGGCTGCACTGGTCACTTTTAGCAATTATTAGGTGACACTGCCCTCAGACGGTCAAGACGGAGTAGGCAAATTCTTCCTAATTCTTAAAAAAAAAAATTAAGGCAGGGTTTAACAATCAGAGTTATTACATTAAAGTAATACAGTGTAAATAAATTCATAATTGCTCTATCATACTGGACAACTGAGGAAAACTGTTTCCTTGTTCATAGCTATCAGTATACCAGAGTACAAATATTCCAGCTTAGGAAAAAACACAAACTTGCAACAAGGGTCAAGGTGGAAGTTTCAGACACAGGCAGTCCTAATGCTTTTTCAACTTCTTTCTATTTTTGCTGAATTCAACCTAGCAAGGAGAACAATGTGCTCTATGGAATCAGACCTTCAGCTGAAAAGCAAGAATGGGAAAAAAATTAAAAGGAAAAACCCTGCTCCACATAAAACCTTTGTACCATAGCTAAATTTGTCTAGAAAGTTAACATTAGAGAAATTAAATGGGCACTGCAAAGTCCTCCATTAGTTGAGGGAATATTATGTTAACATCAGATACAGAATGCAATTAGGTTTTTATAGCATATTTTATGCTCAAGGTATGAGAGTGCTCTGCACAGTGTGGTACTGAGGAAGCAGTAATGGGCTATACGACAGCTCGCAGGCAGTGAGGGGCACTGGGGAAGCAGCCAAAACAGCCTACAGGAGCAGATTTAGTCTTCTATTTTCTTTCTACGGATATTGGTATCCTTCTGTGGATTTGATATTTATGGGCTTTCTGCAAAATCAACATTGTCGTGTCATCCCAGAAACAGTGACACAATTTCCCAGAGGGACAGATTGACAAGCTGCTTTAGGCCATGGGCAGGATGGGACCAGGCCCCAGGGCCTATTCCTCAGGAATATCAGGGCTGTGCGTGTCCTCAGGGATCCTGATGCACCATGAGGTCTATGTTTGGACTGGACACCTGATGTACGCAGCATAGCCTCAGCAGGCATTCACGCTGCAGTGTGTTAGAGCTAATTTATGCTTGTGCTTGCAGATGGGATCCATCACTCTCCCAGAATGCCCACGCACCTCCTCTGGTCATGCAGGAGCCCTAACTGAGCCACAAAGAGGCATCTGCTCTGGGGGTGCCAAAGTTTGTGAAACCATAGACAGCTGTGAAGTTGTCAGCTCCTTCTGTTCTGTTGAGAATTTGAGTCAGGAAGATAAATCATACTGCATAGAATGGGACCCAAAAAATCCTCCAGATAGATAGAAATTCAAAGGAACTCTCCTGAAGCCCTGGGGTGTTAATTCTGGAGTGGGTGAGGTCAGAAACAAACTACTGGGCA
Organism: Pavo muticus; assembly: GCA_016647715.1. NCBI lineage: Eukaryota > Metazoa > Chordata > Aves > Galliformes > Phasianidae > Pavo > Pavo muticus. Next base: position 2,190,529 of record JACDJE010000043.1, read on the forward strand.
TGCCATACTGCAGTAGGAAACCACCATTTTCCCTTCCTTACTGTTGAAGTATCTGATACTGCCCTCCTGCTTAACCAGCCTAAACCAAAAAAATGCTTCAGTCTAAACCTCCAAGTTTCCATGGGAGGTTTTAATATTAAACCAAGGAGAGCCAGGACCTAAATCTTTTCATATATCTTCTAAGAAAACAAGTAAATACAGTCTCATCTTTTGGTTGAGCAGATAAAGGGTTGTTGCACTTTGAAAACATGGCTGATGGCAGGAAAAAAATGTGCTCCTTTCAAATGCTCTCCATGAGGTCATTTCTATAATCAAAAGAAAACTAATCCTCTTGCACTGGATAACAGACTTAGCTAGCCAGTGATTTTACTACCTCAGACAAAGGTTCTTTGAATTCAAAGATGAAAAGTGCTAGATATCTCAAAATGCTTTAAGAGGATTGAACAGAAAGAACTTGGGTAAAGAAGAAAAGGAAGAAAACAGAGAAACGAGGGGAAAAAAAGTAGACAAAGAAAGGAAGGAGCTCCTAAGGGAAGATGCTTTTCCGTCTAGATTTCTATTAGCATTTTTATGTTGATCTGTCGTTCAGAGACTAAGCCAGCTCTTGCCACCTGACAAGCATTATGAAGCAATGACTGTGCAGCATATGTGTTGCATAGGGCACAGTGCTGGCCTTTTCCCAAAGACCTCCTTCTGCTTCACTGGTACCTCCCTTGGCTGCAGTGGGACAGAGCACTGCAGTTGAAGAAATTCTGGTCTAGGCTACAAGAACTCCCAAACTTTCCCAGCAATTGTAAAGCTAGGCAGATGCCCACCAGCTCTTCTGCAAGGGCTTTTCATGCAGTGTAAATGAACAAGAAATAAAAAGGACAAACAGCCTTCTCCTTAAAAAGACAAAACTGTTGACTAAACAAAAGAAGCGACTCAGAGTAATTACAGCTGACTTCCTTTGTGACCTCTGTCACCTCTCTGAAATGAAAAGTTTGAGACATTTAGGGAATAAATATATTTTCCAATATTTGAAAATGATAGTCTTGGTAAATTCATTCTTCACTATCTATGTGAAACAGGGATAATATCTCTCTCCTGCAGAAAGGTTATGGCAATAAAATAGTATATTACTTTCCAATATAGTTGGAACTCTGGATAATTTAGAAAACAGTTGCTCCTTGCAGAAACTCAGTCCCTCTCCTTATGTTTGCTCAGGCACCTCTAACCCACTCCCCCCATACACACATACTTAAGCCATCACTTTCACTTGGTCACCATGATCTCAGCCTACTCTGGCCAGGCTGCCATGGTGATGGAATAGTGCATACCCACAGGAGATACGCAGTTTAACAGGAACAGACATGTAGGAACTTAGACTGTAGGGCACCAGGCACAGCAGAGTGCAGTGATCCTACAAGCACACCTGAGAGCAGCTCACCTTGTCAAGGTATTATTGCAAGCAGTTTAAGTACAGTGTCAGAAGCCATCCGACAGACTGTATGGAGACCTAGGCAGTAAATCCTCATTAAACTGCGTGTTGCCATAGTCTTGCTGTTAGTTGCATCAAAACAGAACAGTTTATAATTGTCGCAAGCTCTTTGTTCCACTACAGAAAATTGTAAACCCAACTAAGCAGCCACTGATGAATCCATTCTGGCTACAGGAGATTTCCTTGTGTGACACCTAAAAAAACCATGACAGCATCCTAAGAGGTGCCAGAAGAGCTTTCAAGGTGCTGAGGAAAATACTCTGAGGCCAGTAGCATTCTCTGACCTCCCTAGGAACTCCTAGTCTCAGTAGCCTCATTTCTTCATTATCAGGATCATCTCATCACAGTTAATGTAGCAAGAGGCTGAGCTCATTCCCTGACATTGTACTAGCTAAGATGAGAGGTGAAAGCCACCATCACCAACTTCTTCCTGGTCTCTGTATTGGAAGAAGTCTGGGGGACATCAAATTTGCCACTACTTCCCTCACTGTGGATTGTAGAAATTCCTCTCTTGCAATGGAGAAAATATTACCCTTGGCAGCTTGATTTTCTTCAAAGAGAACACCACTGTAGACAGGCTTGTCCCCCAGCCAAATACCAAGATGGTCCATGCCCTTGACACCAAGTCTTTGCTGCATAGCAAGTGCAGAACTTTCCTTTTAAAAAGTTCCCAGAAAGAGATTATAAAACACATTAAAAACTAGAGAAAGAAAGATTATTTTCTTCTCTCATACATTTTGAGGGGTTTTTTTACTGTAAATTTCAGCAGTTATAATAAATGGATTTTGTAGCAAATAGTTACATCTCTTTTCATTTCTTAGGTAACTAAGTCTTTGTTCCTCCACAGGAGCAGCATGGGTTCAGGTGTCACCTACTGAACCAGAGCTCCTCCTCACATCTGCTCTGTAGCTCAGCTATGGCTAACTTCCAGGCACCAAGGAAATCAACAACAGAGGGATTTTCAGTGCATCTTTCCAGGAGAAACGCTTCATCGTGGCTTTTTGATTTATCCAATGGGAGAGTTTTCACTGGTGAACTTTGAATGGCAGGAACATGCTGCTAAGGAATTCTTTGTCCTCATCTTACCCACAGACTGGCTCAGACAACAGCCAGATGATGGGCTTTAATCAGTCTGCTTTGTGTGGGTGCCCAGTGTGGTGAGGAAGAGGGTGCTGCCTGAGAGACTGGAATATTATGTAAAAAGAAAAAAAAAAATCCAAAATTTAAATCCCCTGAGAAAATTTAAGAGCAATTTTGGAGAGAAATTTTTATGAAACTTTCTGTTTTGATCATACATTTCTTTTCACTAGGTCCCCAGCTGTCATTTTTAATGCGACTGTGAAATTCATAAAACCAGATTGAAATTTATTCCTGACCCACTACTCTGATTCAGTGACGCTCACACAAACCCAGAGAGACACCAGTAACTTTAATGACTTTTTACCAGATTCACAGTCATGAAGATCAAAGCAGAATCTGGCCTAAATAAACTGCTTCTTAAAAAATAAATGCATCGTTTCCAAAGTCAGCAGCTCATTCTGAACTACCACCTGCATTACTCTGACTCCAGTGAATTTATTCCAGATCTAACTAAGACCAGGATCAGTGCCTGGGACTCCTCTCCTGCAAACTCATCCAATTCTATTCAGAAAGCTATTATCCAATGTGTTAATATTTTTTTCTTATCTTTTCTTACATTGATGAGAAATTAGAATGCTTTCTCACTCTCCTATCTTTCTTAAGTTAACAGGCTGCAATATGGTTTTGTATAGATAGAGCACCCAATATATAGGCAGTAAATTATTCTGAAGCAAATGTTGATATGTGGAAGGCTAGTGACATTTATCATGGTTTAGCCTGTAAATTAATTGAAGCTCTTTAATGTAACCTATGACAAAATTTGCTTTTTTCTGGACTGTGATCGAAGCGTGGCTCTACAGCCCCCAAGCTTATTGACATGAAGGCAGAATTTGACTCCAAAATCTGAAAATGCAAACAGCCTCTGAGGGGAAGGCATTGTGCTTTCTGATGTACTCAAACATTTCTATGAATTTATCCTTACACTCTTTTCTTTGTCTTTTTTTTTTTTTTTTTCACTTGGCTACAAAAGCAGTGATATAGGAGGAAAAATCTCTTGCATATTTGGAAGAGGTCAGCTGGCAATAAAAAAATAAAAACTGAAAAAACCCCATCAATTTCTGATACAAGCTTACTGAACAATTCCTTTAAAACAAACCTACACCAGCTAGCCAGCTAGCAGGGGGTGGGTATTAAGCTTATGACCAATGAGGGAAGAAGAAAATTATTCTTTGGCTTAGCCAACACCTAACTGCTGACTAGCAAAAGTGAATGAAGTCTGAGTTGCACCTTTCTGCTCAAGCCTTAGAAAAACAGTTTCACAGTGTCTAAGGTCTTTACTATCTCAGGCTGCTGAGAGCTGAGTTAGTAAACTCCATAGAGTAGGATGATAACTTGGCCTACTACAGGGAATACTCATGAGCTCCCTTTGGTGACTCAAGATTTGCTTTCAGGTGGCTGTTCTCTCCTGCTGTGGATGCAGTTGTAATTTCTGACATGTTTTTGTTGGGTTCGACTGTCAACAGTGGCAATGATACAGAGCAGCAGTTAGGGTAGCCAGTGACCACCACAGGCTATATCTGTACCAGATTATGTACCTCTCACATTCCACGCACTTCTGTTTGAGAAGCCTTGTTTTGAAGTAAACCTTAGGTCAAAAGATTTAATCATCATATTTTTAATATATTAAGAAGAAGGACTGTCTTCACAGTAGCAGTTCTTTTTTAGTTTGTGTTGGGCTGTCTGATCCATCTACCTCAACTTGACAAAGGGACTAGGATGGAAGGAGAAAGATGGCCCTAAACCACTGATCAAGATTTTTGCTTTTGCCAAATTCAGTGCTTTGGTAAGGACAAAGCAAGATATCTTGGATGCTCATATGAAGAGAGTCCTCAGTGAGAGTTAAATTTTTGCATTCTTCCATAGTTAGAAAAGTTGAACAGTGAAATCTTCAAAATAGCATGTTAACCTCCCTCACATTCCTACATTGTAAAGAAAAGTCTCTTCCTCATGAAAAATTAGTCAAGAACCTGCCCTGAGACTGTTGTGGCATCCAAGGGCTTGCTACAACTTAAAGTGTAAGGAAAACCTAGCTGTCATACTATGCTCTGCTGGGCTTTATGCTAGCACCAACATTCTTGTAAAAACCTTCTTTTAGTGCTCTTGCTTGTTGGGTTTTTAATCAGTCCTGTTTGAAATTTGCCCCAAGAGCATAGACTGTTATGTGCTCTGGAGCTATATTTTTTATTTCCTTTCACTGACATATGCCAGGCACTGAGAGTGGTGGTGAATGGAGTTAAACACAGGTGGTCACGAGTGGTATTCCCCAGGAGACAGTTTTAGGGCCAGTCCTGTTTACTGATGATCTGGACAAGGGGATTGAGTACACTATCAGAAGGTTTGCACACAACATCAAGTTGGGAGGAAGTGTTGATATGCTTGAGTATAGGAAGGAGAAGGATCTGAGGATGTTATTTGACAGCCAGCTGAACATGAGCCAGCAGTGTGACCAGGTGGCAGAGAAGGCCAGTGGCATCCTCGCTTCTATCAGAAAAAGTGTTGCCAGCAGGAGCAGGTTAAGTGATCGTCCCCCTGTTCCCAGCACTGGTGAGACCATACCTCGAGTACTGAATTCAGTTTTGGGCCCCTCACTACAAGAAATATATTGAGGCCCTGGAGCATGTCCAGAGAAGGGAAATGAATCTGTGAAGTGTCTGGAGCACGTCTTATGTGGAGCAGCTGAAGTAACTGGGATTGTTCAGTCTGGAGAAGAGGAGGCTCAGCGGAGACATTATCACTCCCCACAGCTACCTGAAAGGAGATTGTAGCAAGGTGGGGTCAGCCTCTTCTTGCAGGTAACTAGCAATAGGATGAGAGATAATGGCCTCAAAGTGAACCAGGAGACGTTCAGGTCGCATATTAAGAAAAGTTCCTTCTCTGAAATAGTGGTCACATATTGGAAAAGGCTGTCCAGGGAGGTGGTGGGGTCACCATCCCTGGAGGTGTTCAAGAAGCGTGTAGATGTGGCACTAAAGGACGTAGCTTAGTGATCATGGTGGTGAATGGTTGAGGGTTGGACTAGATAACCCTAGAGCTCTTTTCCAATCTTAATGATTCTACGGCTCTCTACTCTGAACACCTTGCAGTAGATTTTACTGTGTTTTGTGTTAAGAGAAAGGTTACTGAATAGTCATTTTTAATTTCATAGATGAGTAGCTGATTTTCCTCCAAATTTGCAGGCACCACTGGAGTTCTGGTGCATGAGCAGATTGAGCTGTAGCTCCACAGACATCTACCTGAAATGGGAATATTAGTTTTTGCAGCTTCCAAAGGGGCAACTCTATTTCAAATCCACAAGCTTTGAGTGCAGAGCAAATGCTCATGGTCCGATCTCTATATCCAAGCACAGTGTCAGCAGTTCTCACTGATGTGCAACATGCAGCAGCACACCAATGGGCAATATAATATATATGAAAATGAAGGAGCAAAACATATGTGAGGCTTCGGTGATGGTGCAGAGGACTGGAAAATATCTTGTATAGTACATCATTTCACTGGAATTTCTGATTTTCAGGACATTGGTTCTAATATTACTGCAGTCAATGTGTTTAATGTCCCTATAGTGGAATTCCAATGTTAAAAAAGAAAATCTATGACTGCTAGCCAGGAAAGTGTGCCTCACTGCTTTTGACTGAGCTAACTGTTTAAGGACCAACCTCTGCCAGGGACAGAGCTTCCAAGCTCTGAAGATGGTAAGTACCTGCTAAGAAAATCTATTATAAGCCAAAGTCCATGCAAGTTCACACTACGAAATGTGTAAATGCTGTCACATGTAGCAAAAATTAATGTTGGGGGACAGCAGGTAATATTTTTTAATTTTGTGCCTGTCCCTACATCTGCGTTTAACAACTGTGAAGTGATTTCAGGAAAGAGATTTTTGTTTATGAGACAGAACTCTTGGTAGCTTCTTGGACTAGCCTGTTGATTGAAACTCATTCTTAATTTAAGGGCATCTCTGCCTTAAATAAATCAGGACAGTAGTAATTGATACTGCTCTGTTGTGCTGAGGCTGGTGCTGTACGTCTTTCAAATAAAATTAAAAGTCAATAGTGGGACATTTAGAATGGTTTTAAGTGACACATTCATTCTAATTATACCATTTCCACCATTTTAAATGGTCTCCCTTTGAAAAACTGGGCAACATTATCCACTCTAGGCAGCACACCATTCCCCCAGCTCTATTAGGAAGACTATGAGCCTGCTGGGATGAGGCAGTGTAAAACTGAAAAAGAGAAATAACTGTTTCTGAGGATTTCTATGGATATGTCTGTTCTTTCCTCATTAATGCAGCTGGGCACAGATAGGAAATTGCATGGGCAGAATTTTCAGCTCCACCAGTAAACTGTTGTATTTTCAAAATGCAACATTTTGCTCCAAGCCCTTTGAGTCCCAGTGCTTCCAAGTTCTTAGTTCAGACTCGCTGCTGTGCATCAGCTGTTCACGAGCATATTTCACAAGTCCAGGGCTGATTGCTGCCCATAAGATGTCTAGCAAAGCTGTACAGCCAACAGAAGCTTGCATTGTTAGTATGAGGAGCAGAAGATTGGCAGTGCGGTATTTCTGAGGCTTTTCTGCCAGACTTCCCCTCTCTGCACTGGGAAGCTGCCATCATCTGAATAAAATCAACCTGTTCAAAAAGAAGAGACAAGCTTACCTTTGCACTGCCATGTGCTGTCAAACAGATGCTGAGGAAATGAAGCAACAAGCCAGGTTACAGTGGAAGAATCCCCAGCTTCTTCCTTGTTGCTCCTCTATGTGGGGAACACCTTTTACCATGTGATAAACCTACCACAGGAGCAAAGGAGACCATCTTCCCATCACAAAAGGAAGTCTGAGCCATGAAACACTGCCAAACTGCTATATAGACTAAACCCCAAAACTCCTCAGAGAAGATATCCACATTCTTGCCAGCCTTGTGGGAAGTAAACTTCTGTGAGCTCAGTTAGGTTAGCTTATAAGCTGCCTTCCTGAGCTAGATTTGAAAGATCACATGTGACATAAGCAGTTTTTAGTTATGTCTTCCTTTGTAAAACTCCTGTGTATAACTTGAGCCTGATCAACTTATTTGCCTAAGCAAAATTCATGGGGATACCCAGAGGCTTAACCGACTCACATCGATATCTGTACCCAAAAAAGCTTTTCCTTCCACACCAAGTTTTTTGGGGTTCTAAAATCCAAACAGCAGTTTTACTTCTCAAAAATACTAACAAAAAATCTACAACAAGAGTAAGATTCTCACTAAAATAGCAAGCTCACATCCCTGAGATTCAGGAGAATGGGCTTTGGCCTCTTCAAGAACCTGCTTGGTAGAGTCCTGTGAGATAAAGCCCTGGAGGGAAAAGGGGCACAAGAAAGCTGGCTAATATTTTTAAGGATCACCTCCTCCAAGCTCAGGAATTATCATAGGTTGGAGGGGACCTTAAAGATAATCTTGTTCCAACCCCACTGCTGTGGGGCAGGGTTGCCAACCACCAGATCAGGCTTCCCAGAGTCCCTTCTAACCTGGCCTTGAATGCCTCCAATGACCCACAACCACAACTTCTCTGGGCAGCCTGTTCCACGCTCTGAGTAAAACATTTCTTCCTAACATCGAACCTAAATCTTCTCTCTTCTAGTTTAAAGCCATTCCCCCTTGTCCTATCACTATCACACTGTGTAAAAAGTCAGCCCCCCTCCTGCTTATAAGCTCCCTTCAAGTACTGGAAGGACACAATGAGGTCCCCCCAGAGTATTCTCTTCTCCAAGCTAAACAAGCTTAATTCCCTCAACCTGTCTTCATAGGATAAGTGTTCCTTATAAGTTGCTCTGATCATCTTCATGGCCCTCCTCTGGACCCACTCCAACTCTCCATCCTTGTTGTGGTGGGGGCTCCAGGCCAGGACACAGTATTCCAGATGGGGCCTCATGAAGACAGAGTAGAAGGGGATAATCACCTCCGTCTCCCTGCTGGCCACCCTTCTTCTGATGCAGCCCAGGATTCTGTTGACCTTCCAGGCTGCAAGAGCACACTGCTGGATCATGTCCAGCTTTTTGTCCATCAGGACCCCCAAGCCCTTCTCATCAAGGCTGCTGTCAAAAAGTTCTTCTCCTAGTCTGTGCTCATGTCTGGGGTCGCCTTGATCCACATGCAACACCTTGCACTTGGCTGTGTTAAACCTCATTAGATTCTCATGGGCCCACTTTTTGAGCATATTCATGTTCCTCTGGATGATGTCCCTCCCTTTGACTGTCAACTGCATCATGCAGCTTGGTGTCATCAGCAAATTTGCTGAGGATACCCTCAATTCCACTGTCTATGTCACTGATAAAAATGCTGAAGAACCTCAGTCCCAAGACAGACCTCTGAAGTTACCACTTGTGGCCAGTCTCCACCTAGACACAGAGCTATTGACAACAACCCTCTGACTATGACCATCCAACCAATTTCTTATCCACCTAATAATCCAGCCTTCAAATCCATGTCTCCCCAGTTTAGAGATAAGGATTTGTCCTTACAAAGAGGAAGTCAGGCAAAAACATCAGAAGGCCTGCATGGACAAACAGGGAGCTCCTGGTCAAACTCAAACACAAAAAGGAAACCTATGGAGGGTAGGATAGGCAAGGATAAGCAAGGAAGCAAGGATAGTAACCTGAAGAGAACACACAGACATTGTTCAAGAATCCTGGGTTCAAGTTAAGAAAGCTAAAGCCCATAAAGAATTGAATCTTGCCAAGGACATCAAGGGCAGCAAGAAAGTCTTCTACAAGTACATGTGACAAAAGGAAAACTAAAGAAAATTTGGGCCTTCTCCTGAAGGTCCTGTTTTAGCAGACCTAATTACCTGAGACAGTGAAAAGGCCGAGGTACTGAATGCCTTCTTTTTCTCAGTCTTTATTATCAAGACTAATCTTCAGGAATTCCAGATTCCAGAGGCCAGGCTGAATGGCTGGAGGAGGATCAGGTCAGGGAATAATCGAGCAAACCTGATATCTATAAAACCACAAGCTGATGGGATGTACCCACGAGCACTGAGGATACTGACATATCTTATTGTGAAGCTACTCTATAATCTTTTCTCAATCATGGCAACCAGGAGATGTGCTCAAAGACCAGAGGAATGTAAATGTCACTCTCATCTTCCAAAAAAAGCAAGAAGGAGGACCACGTAAATAACAGTCCAGTCAACCTCACCTCAGTCTCTGGGAAGGTGATGTAACAACTCATCCTGGAAACCATCCCCTAGGCACATAAAAGAGAAGAAAATCATGAGGAGTAGTCAACATGGATTCACCAAGGGGAAATAACGCCTGACCAAACAAGCTTCTATTATGAAACCAACAGCCTGATAAATAAAGATAGAGCAGTGGATATTGTCTTCCTGGACTTCAGTAGGGCCTGTGATGCTGTCCCTCATAAGATCCTCATAGAGAAAGTGTTGCATTAAGGGTTGATTGGGCAGATAGAGAAGTGGATCAAAAACTGACTGAACGGCAGGACCCATGGAGTCGTGGTCAGTCTAGATGCAAGCTAATAACAAGCTGAGTACCCCAGATGTCAGTACTGGTTCCAGTCTTTTCTATCATCTTAATTAACAATCTGGACAACGGGGTAGAGTACAACCTCAGGAAATTCATGGATAACACAAAACTTGGAGGAGTGGCTGACTCATCAGAGGGCCATGCAGCCATCCAGATGTACCTCAAGAGTGAGGTGGGCTAACAGAAATCTCATGAAGTTCAACAAGAGGTGCAGAGTCCCCGACCTGGGGAGGAACAACCCTAGGCACCAGCGCATGCTGTGGGCCGTCTAGCAGGAAAAGAGCTCTTCAGAAAAGGACCCGTGGGTCCTGGTGGATACCAGGTTGAACAAGTCTCAGACTTGATGCTAAGAGAGCTAATGGTATTCTTGTCAGCTTTAGGCAAAGTATCACCAGAACATCAATAGAGGTGATCTTTCCTCTCTGCTCAGTGTTGGTGCACACCTGCAGTGTTGTGTCCAGTTCTAACTCCCCTTCTTCTTCCCCTCTTCCCTTTCAAGAGGCACCTGGACATAATGGCTTTCAAGGAGGGCTTCTGAGATGATGGAGCACCAATCCTGTGAGGAGAGGCTGAGAGAGCTAGTACTGTTCAGCCTGGAGAAAAGGAGGCTCAAGGGAGATCTCTTCTATGTCTATAAATTCTTGAAGGGAGGATGCAAAGAGGATGGAACAAGGCTCTTTTCAGTGGTGCCCAGAGGCAATGGCAGGGGTCACAAAGTGGAACACCAGAGATGAGATCAGAAAATCAGGAAGCACCTCCTACTGTGCAAGAGATAGAGCAGAGCACTTGCAAAGACTGCCCAGAGAAGTTGTGGATATTCCTCCTTGGAGATCTTTGAAAGCTGCCTGGACACAGTCCTGGACAACCTGCCCCACATGGACCTTCTTGAGCAGGGGTTGGACTAGATGGACCCAGAGGTCTATGACAGCCTGAATCATTATGTGATTCTGTTATTCTCTATTACTGCATTTCATATATGCAGGCATCAAGCACTGTCTTTGATCTGAACTACAAAATGGCCATAGCAACTTTGAGGGGAAAAAAATATGCAATCATTCTTCTGGAGCACAATGAACAAGGAGCATTTGTGCCTCTGCACAAAGGTCGGTACTGCCCACGGGGCAGACGAGACCCTGTGCAGCCCCAGAGCCACAACAGGCACAGAAGGACACCTCTGCAAACCATTGTCTCTGTATCATAAACAGGGACCCACCTGGGGCTTTCTTGTACCAAGGTCACTGTTGTGCCCATTATCACCAAATAATAGGATGCGTGAGTTTGTGCAGGAAAGGAGCTATGTGGACTTTTAGCCAATTAATTTCAGAATTGATTCCCTCTGCTGCGAGCATCCTCTACAGCCAGCAGGGCTCTTCACTGCTATCCAATGCAATGCACACACCTTTGAAAAATGATGCTTTCAAGCCTGCCCTGTGGTGCAGTAAATTTGAAAGTGCTCTTAATAATAATAAGGATCAACATTGACTTTAATGGTCTTCAAACCCTTCGTGTAATTTCATTAGATAACCAACACAGATGCAAGCAGGGGTGATGTCATACTTTTCCCTTGCTCTGAAACCTGAGTCAGGCGCCAGAGATAGAAATCAATTTTATTGCCTGTAATCGGATTAAAGTTTCTGGAGGCTGGTGATCGATAGGTGATTGCTGGAGTAATCCAAAAATACAGAAGGTGCTTGTGAAGGTACAGAATGGCTCAGATGGGGCAGGGGTCTAGCAGACGGCATGCATAGTTATGGATGCCATTTAAATGCCTGTAAGCACCCTGAATTAACAAGGTCAGTTTGGCATTTAAAGAGTTTTTCTGTCAATGCAAATATCAAAAGGTGTGTGGTTTCACAGTATCAAGCAACCACACACACTGGTGGTGATTTCCAGAACTCCCCTTTTTGTTGCAAATTCCATTGGCATAAACAGCCTGTGCAGGTACTAAATCACCACTGCATGGGCAACCTAACAGTTATCTGTGTGTAAAAGTTCCTTCCTGATCCAAACTCCTGTTGCCCTCCTCTATATACCACAGTGAGCACCACTGCAGGTCTGAATTTGTAAGCACCTTACCACAGTTCGCTGTCTTTGCCAAGATCAGGAACTAATAGCTGTAACCTTGTGATATAGGTGGATACACATCAATGCAATGACCTCCACTCCACCTTGCAGAGCACAGACCCAGCATATCAAAAAAACATAAAAGAAAAATCAGAAGAGTAACAAAAGAGAAATTAGGAAGCTGAAGAAGTCCATGACCATTGACTGCTTTTAACAAGACTTTTTCAATAAGCTGATAAGATGCAATTACCTCATCATCTGAATATTGCAGCAGTAAAATCAATGCTACTTAAGGAGTCTGACAATCAATTAGGTACTCTCTCGATATTTGTGAAAGTCAAAGAAATTCTGTGTAAAACATTGATTCATGCAGAGATATCATTAAAGCACCATAATACTAGTTCCATAATGGATGTTGAGACAATTAATTTATTCTAACCACGGAATTCTGGCAAAATCAGACCTCTGAACCTTCCTCTTTTTCGGATAAAGCCTTTTTTTTTTTATTTCCTACATGAGAGTTCATCAGTGATTTCATCATTGCTGAGCAAGAGGCGCTCGTGAAAGCACAGCACATATCTGCCTAATAATTTGTTAAGACATAGACCTACACTCTGGTTGGGCTCATTGTATATTAACGTCATAACATCATTATCCAGTGGGTAATACTTGACAATACAATTTTGACTCTAGCTCAATGTATCTGACTAGTAAATAAACCTGTGAACATGTAACAAACAAACACCAGGGTCACAGAGACCAAAATCATCAAAAGCATTTAAGTACCTAACATCTTTTGATTGCTTGTATAGGTGAGCATCTAGGCGCCTTTTGGCATCACTAAATGTCCTGTGATTTACGTACACTAGAGATGTCAAGCACAGGAACAGATTGCTGTGAAAGGTTGTGGAATCGCTATATTTGAAGATTAGACCAAGAACTTCCAGGAATAACCTGGGCATCATTGCTCCTATTTTCCAGCCAGAAAAATGGGCTACGTAACCTCTTGAGACACTCCAGCTCTGTAACAGTTCAAAAATCCCCTGATACCCATGTCATGATTTTCTGATTCTATAGAAAATCTGTCAGAGCCTTTATCAGATGTTTAGAAAGGTATTCAGTATTAATTTTGTCATAAGAATCATATCTAGGATAACACGGATCAATTTTATTTCTGGTATGGTTTGGCTTTCCTGGAATTATATGAGGGATGAATTTAGTTCAGCATTTGGATAATTAATAATCTATCAGTACCTAACATTAATGTGCATATTGAGTTATTCTACCATCATTTAAAACAGTGGCATCACTAATGAGACCATTAACTATAGAGACCATCAAATCACACTGGATTCATGTTTTCATTATTTCTATCTAAGGTTAGTTTTTACCTCAGTCAGTTAATAAATGCCAGGGTGATGCTGGCACAGAAAATATGCATCTCTTAGTTCTCATTAAGATGTCAGGAAGAAAGGTAGTAAATAGACAGATGTGACTGTTTTGTATCACAGGGTCCTGCCAGACAGAGGAAAACTAAAAGATGTATTCTCATTTAGAATAGGATACATACAGTTTCTTTTGGCATGTTATTTCTGAAACTGAGCTGTACCAAATTCAGAAGCTAATTAGGACTTTTTTTCTGGGAAACACATCAGCTCCTGCTGAACTTTAAATACACAAGTAGCTGCACTGAAAACAATGGCTAAATTTAAGCTCACACCTGAGCACTTGCCTGACGGATTACCATGGCTCCTCAAGTGTGATTACGAACACAAATCTTACCCTTTTCAGCTCCCTGAAAAATTAACAAAGCTTGAAAACCTTTTCAAGTTGAATTGGGTTGTAAGCGAGTTTGAGGTCAAAACAGAGGAGTTCCCAATGGAAGCTCCATTATGGACTAGTTGAACACTGGACCAAAATGTCAAAGTTTTCTTTAATTTAGAAGGCAAATTTTCAGACTGAAAATCTGAGATACAACTAACTGAAATGAAGATAATCTGTTGCAAGAGTAATAGCGAAACTCTTAAGGTGAGGTTTAGAAATGATGTCACATTGGGATGTTCTTGATGTTACATCTCTAACAAAAATGAAGTAGACTTTGAAGGATGAAAATGACACCTCAGTGCATCATATTATGTGCCAGACTGGCAACATGGAGTCAGTTTTATCTAATTAGGCATCAAGCCCATTCTTCAATGACACTTATAAAGACTAAATATTAAGAGATCAAGAACACAGCAGCAGTCAAGATAAAGAACAATCAAATCCCTGCAGTACAGTGTGTTGCTTTAAATTATCACAGTATATCCCAGCAGTGACACCAGGCAGGCGAAATGAAGTATTCTCTTAGGTTTACCAAAAGAAAATGGACCAAAAATGAAAAAAAAAATCATCTTAAAAGAATAGAAGCACCAATGGCAATAGCCACGTGGCCCCTGGTAGCAGCATACAAGTTCAGACTCAGACTCCATCAAGCAATTTGCATCAGTTGTATCTTCAGCCTTGGGCTTGTCTCTGGCTCATGTCAGCTCCTTCCACATTGCACCTGAATCCCTAACTTCTTACCACTTTGCTCTCAGTTAACAAGGCCATCTGGTCAGTGTTCTTCCTCTTTTTTCCATGCACCACACAACCTTGTGTGTTCATCTTCAGGATGAGAAATGCTTTCAGAGATATTGAACAAATGTACGTCTGTTGTAGAGCACAGAAATTCCAACAGCAGTCAATACATTCGGAAGAGAGCAAGGGGGGGGGAGAGAAAAAACAGAAATAGGGTGCTCTCCAGGTATTTTTCTTTCCACTCCTATTTTTCTTTTCTCATTCCCTCTTTATGACCTGCATAAATAATGAATCAACATGAGCTCTTACTGACCCTAAGGCAGATAGGTAGAGACTCTGGAAAGGATCACATTTTCTGTATTTCCTTGCCCCATCACAGTTTCTCAGAGCAAGACATAGGCTGCTTGTTTCCCCAGGCCCCAGCCTCTGTGACATTTTCTGATGATATGAAAGAGCAGCAGGAATGTCCCCCTAATGAGCAAGAAGGTTCCCTGCTGCTCCCTGTATGCAGCACTGTCAGTCTGTGAGGAATTTCACGGGCTAGTAACATGAAATAAACTGACTTTTTCTAATATCTTCCATGTGATTTCATTGTTGATACCAGCACTGTCACAGACGGAGTGGGAGCTGTATCCAAGGGAGGTGACACAGGACACCGTATACCCGCACAGCCCCACACTCAGCAACAGAACTCCTTATTTGGTGCTCCCTATATAACACAGTGTTTCCCTACAACTATTGACACTGCAGGAACTTCAGCAGCGAACGCATATATGCATCACATTTTCAGCGAGCTATTGGGAACAAGGCCTCCTGCAGACCAAGGGAGAGTTACATGTTTATAGCCCTGGATTTCCCACCCTGAGTCATTCTCAACCACTGATATGCTATAGCTTCCCCAGCAGATGCTAACCAAGCATCTTGCAGAGAAACATCTGTAGGCTAAACTCTTACATGTAGCTGAAATAAATGAGGCTATATGTGAAATCCCACTATTCACAAATGGCTCTGAAACTTTTAAGTCAGTAGGTCCTGATTCTGTGTGCCTTTATATCTCATTTTTAACAGAGTAATAATACAAAAGATAGGAGGGGAGGGAGAGGGAAGGGATGAATATATATGATATATAGGTGTTTTTTGCTAATAACAGACTTTGCTACTGAAGAAATTAATATACTTAAGTTTCATGGGGTTTTGATTACTAATTTTCAAGCCTAATATAAAGGTGCAGTGAATAACTGAGTGTTTAGAGTCAGACTGTTTACACAGCAAACAGTCCACATGCCAGTATCCTGTATAAAATTAATTGGCTTCATTAACCTCAAACAAGGTCAAATAAAGAACCTAGGGGCACACACTTTCCCTCTCTGTTCCTGCAGAAAAGACACCCCTGTTGACGTGAGAATGTGCAATGAGTCTGTTAACAGTGTGAAGACAGCACTGCCATGCTTACGGGGATGATGGCACTCCAAAACACACAAGCTCCATTATTCCAAAGTGGGTTCGTATAAGCCTTAGAAAACTCTTCCAGGGAAGGATCTCAATCTGCTGAAATCACATGGACTCTCTAGGTGCCTGGGACTCATCTTCAGAGTCCAGGACATTTGTTACAGAATGTAAGAGTTCAAGCTCCGCTTTCTTGGGCATTTCCTGGAAGGCAAGCTGAGCAATGATAGCAGAAGAATGAAGCTACTCTGCGCTCCTACTGAATTCAAGTGTTAGGTACTGGCTGCAAGCAGATATACTTTTTACGCCAGGACCTTTTCCCCCTATAAGACAAATATCGTTAGGGCATCTGTCACCAGGAAGGTGACCGCACCATGCGTAGAGTTATTCTTGGGTTCATGTCCCAGTCTCATCAGTGGGGCAGAAGCAATTAGATCTTACTATTAATGTAAGTGATTTCAACTATAAAGCAGCAGATCATTTAAAAATTAAGATTTCAAATAAGGAATCGCTGTAAGAAGGTAGTTTTGTGTGCTGAAGACACTCAAATTTCATCCTGGTGGTTGTCACTGCACATGAGGTGGGCTGGCAGTGCTTTCAGCACACTCTTTTTAACAGTGCTGATTTCTCCTGGGTGCGGGCCACATTATTGTGCCTCACACCATGTGCAAGGGAAGACAACACAAGAGAAAATTCTGCATTATAATTCCTGGGTAAACTGAAATCTGCTCATCAACAGTAACAGTAAAGCCCAACATGGAGTGATAATTAGAACATAAATAGTAATTTTGGTCATGATTAGCAGTCATGTGTTCGGACACCGGATTAGAGGAAAACTGCAGGCTTTGCGTACTGCCCCTTGGACAGCTATACTGAGCAGAAACACACTTAGCGTCCTTATAGCATCCCAGACAGATTCATAGTCGGTCATTCTCATCCACCCAAGGAAAAGATGGTCTTTGTGCCAATGGGGCTTTCCATATTTGACATTTCAGAGCATGTGGTATCAGATAGCTCAGGGCAGAGAGTGGGAAGTTTACTAGCAGTGTCTGGAAGAGTTTAGACAGATGTTGCTTTCCATTGCATTTCTGAAAGTCTTGAAGCATCAAACTTGTGCAGAATGTTATCTCCAAAACACTGACCAGGACTGCATCTGTGGGTAATTCAGCTTCAAATAGATAAAAGATTATACTGAAGAGAAAAAATTGGCTGCCCCCATGTCTATGGTGGAACAGACCAGACAGAGTGGGCGTAGTGCAGCAAGCTGGCTGGACGCAAAATAGACATCATGAGAAGCTTTCCAGGACCAAGGGTAGGAAAGTCCTAAAGCAGTTCACAGGCAAATGTTGCAGGGAGCCCCGTATGGAGGTAACAGACATAACCTATCTCATCCCAGGGGAGGGAGACAAACTTGGAGAACTCCTGCGGGTCTTTCCAGACTTGCAGATCATCACATTACATAGAAAGACCGTACAATATAAAAGTCATACCACGTTAGTATTTGCACGCATCTCTTTGAAGTCAAATTGGAACAGAAAGTCTATTTCAGATAAGTTTCCCAGAATGCTGAGACTTTACTTCAACATGTCTCACTTGAAAGGACTTGAAACACTTGAAAGCACTATGCTGCACCTCTACCTCCTAGGAACGTTCTTGCTATATGCTGAAATGTTCCCTTTCCCTAGTCTCTGCGTAGTTCCTATGGCTCTCCCTCTGTGATATTCTGAGTTCACACAGGTTCCAGCTAGCTTGGACCCCCAGTGCAAGCAGCTTCACATTTCTGGATGGTATTGGTAATAGCTGGCAGAATATTCGGCCTGGACTCTGTATTCCCTTCCAACTTAATCTCACATCCCTGCTACGACCACTTTTTTATGAGAAGACAAAGATCATCAAAGGTGAGCGTTCTGTGATTCTATGATTATTAACATAAATCAAGTGACAAGTCTGGGGAAAGTACATGGCAAGAAATCATTTTGTGTCAAAACATATCAGTGATTTGACTTTATAAACAGCTGGGGCTGGAAGGAATGCTGTGTCCTACCACAAGACTTAAGAAAGGGAGAAAATGGTAAGTTTAAAACAAGCATTTCCACAGAAAGACCAGGAACAGTGCTGCAGGAATTCCCAGAGAGGTCACAGCCAGAACAGGGCATGACAGTCCTGCTGAATTTCTCACATACATTTCAGTTTCCTTGGTAGGTTGAAATGATTCTTGACCAGATATTTATTATTAAAGTTTTGGGTTTTTTTTTAATTGACACAGTTTTTTTTTTCTGGTGCTAATGAAAACCTCTTCATTATTAACTCGGTATCCTGATATTTGAAGAGCACTGATGCTGCGGTATTATATAGCCATCACAGAAAATTACCACTTCAGGACAGATGGTGCAGTGGTGTTGATGAGTAACAATTAAGCCCAATCATTAAGGGCTCTTCTGCTCATCGAAGATATACACTGAAGACATGTGTACATAGAC
This sequence comes from Pavo muticus, assembly GCA_016647715.1. Lineage (NCBI taxonomy): Eukaryota > Metazoa > Chordata > Aves > Galliformes > Phasianidae > Pavo > Pavo muticus. The sequence goes on from JACDJE010000043.1 coordinate 2,209,213, forward strand.
ATTTTAGAGAACCTTTTTCATGTGTAGAGGAATTAATGAAAGGGGTTGTAACTGAATAATGACTTCTGGTTCTCTTTCATAAGTGTAAAATAATTTTTTTAAAGCTGAATATCTTTATCCTAGAGTTACATAGTATTTGTAATCACTGAAGACTATAAATTTGAGGGCCATATGCATTATATCTGACCATGAAGTTTCTAATTTTGACCAACCGGATTAATCAAATATTTAAAACTTTGTATCAAAGGAACTCCATAAAGTTATTCCCAGCTCTGTTCCCCAGTGGGGCAAATGTGTTGTTATTTCAGCACAATATAAGTTTGGTAATCTGAAAAGTGAGCAGACTAGTAAGGATGATTTAATAAACAAGATAAACAAGGACATTTTGTATTTTTTCATTAGAAGAAGAAGAGAATAATGACTCAAATGTGCTATTACACTGATAGAGGAATTCTATACAGATTTGAAATACAATAAAACCCATAAGACTCTTAGAATAATGAGTGAGAAGCACCTCAGTACCAGGTGGAAGCTAGCTGCTCATAGGTCTGACCTGAGTGTGGCAGAAATACAGGTCTTCATATACCTTCTTTAATTCACCTCACAGATTCTGTCCTCAAACCAAATATGGAGAACCAACAGCTGGCCCCATTTTCAGCCTGTGATAAGGTTCCCTCCACAGACTGAATGTTGTGCCCATCTGGAGTCCTCCATAGCGGAGGCTTTGTGGAAGCACTGAGGAGTCAATGTAGTCAGCTGCTGCAACAACTGCAAGTGATGCTGAGAGCAATGGTGGAGCTGACCCAAACCCCAAGAGAGTATTTACATTGCTTTCACCAGGATGTGCAAAAAGGCAGGTGACTGAGGCAGCTAAGGCCTGGTCCTAGCATTTGTATCCAGAACACACAGAGACAAGAGTCACTGAACTTGGATATGGGGGTAGGCCTGAAATTCGGCCCCAGCACAACGGCTGAGCACTGGAGTCACAGACTCCAAAGAAGATGCAGCCAGACAAGCCAAATATTGCAGCATTGAAGACTGCAGTGCAGCATGTTGAACAGCTGCATCTGAACAAATCTACACCAGAAAACGGCCTGCTTGTGGCCTGGGTCAAATGACAGAGAGCAGAGCACTGCCTGCAGGCATCTGCAGAGCACTGGGAGGAAGAGCAGGCCCCGGCAGAGGAGGGTGCTTCAGGGCAGCTGTCCAGCTCTGAAGGGAATGTCAGGTTGGACTGCAGGTTCTCTGCAACTAGTGCCTTTAATGAAAGAGGCAGGTTTGAAGTCAGAGGTTCCTCCACGCCATTGTGTTCTGGAAACAGGACGAAATACTGCTGGAGAAAGCTGTGTGAATACAAAGCTGGGTGAAATATCTGTCCAGATATTTGCAGATAGTAGCAGAGTCGCAGTTGCTTCAAAGATTATAGTGACAATTCATCACCAATTTTCTGATGAGAGTCTGTAGCCTACGACAGGGTCATGCTAACGCATTGCCCTCTTCTCCCAAGATAAAAGCACATATGATACCAAAGGGGGAAGAAAGCATATGTTAAATAGCTAACTTGTGCCTTGCTATTATCCTCCTCCTTCCTACATAATAACCTCCTCTTCTCTATTTATATTCACATCTATATTTAATGCTCACTGAAGACTACAGACTTGTGTTTGATGTTCAGCTGAAGACATGATTCATCACAATCCTCATTTTTAGTAATGGAAAAAGGCTGTGGTAGAAAAAAACAGATGAGACTGCTTTTCATCTTGGTAGCCATGTAACCTTTTCGTGAACTTGGAAAGTCATACAAAGAATGGCAGCCTCAGCCTATCGTGGATGATTCACAAAGTTTTCTGAATGCTGCATGATCTCCCCTAGCAGTATCTGATCTCTCCTTCTTTAAAGAATGCTTGTTAAAAACAGACAGTAAATCATCCATTCCTTGACCTATTTCTGTTGTTGTTTTTCACATGAGATGTAAAAGACATTCTATTTATTATAAAAAGTTTTTGGGTTTTTTTAAACAGATGTTATCTGTAGATCTAAGAATGAAAACAAGGGGCATAGGTCAATTATTAACTTGTTTTTCATGCTCTGCCCTGCAGCCAGAGCCACCAGTGTTATGATTCCCAACCAGCTGGTAGGAGAGCAGTGTGGCACTCCCTGCAATGCTACCAAAAACAACCCTCCAAGAACAACCTACTGCAGGGGCACTGAGTGCAAATAACCTCTAACGAAGACCTACAATACAAAATAATCTAGTGGTCTTTCTTGTGAGAATAACTGGAGCACCAGCCCATTTTTTGTCATGGGATACATGTGCTCAGATTCTCCTATATGTTCTTGCATCTGGTACCACGGAGGACTTAATGTTCTCAGGGTTAAAAGTATTCCTATGCACAGAAGCTAGCAGCTAGCTATTACCCAGGTACAACTTTATAAATCTCTTGGCACAGAAAATGTATTTACCTCTGTCTTTTCCAAAATAGCTAATTTGCCTTAAAATAACTAATATCAGCCTGTAAGAGATCAGACGTAACTGGGTTAGATGACACTATAATTTAAGGATATAATTTAACGCTAACTTTTAATACCAAAGCAAAAGATTGAAATTCCACTGGAATATGTGAATTCATTAAACTGAAGTTATTTTCATCTTTCAGAATGTGTTCCTTTCAGAAGTAAGAAGTAGTACAAATGACCTCCAAATTCACAGTTGTTCTTAGGGCTATTACAGTTTCATTTTAATTAAGAAGCTCCATGCATTTCTGGGTAAAAAACAAAAAAGCTTCCTTCACCTTTCTTGTTCTTGCCTTCCCCAGTGAGGTTCAGTCATAGGGGCTTGGTTATGGACAGCAGCGATCTCAGGACTTCTTTCCAAACAGTGTGCCATTCCCACTTCCTCTCTCTGCTTCCCAGCAGCCTGACCTCTCCCCATCTCTTCGTATCGCTGTCTGCATGCCTGGCTGGTGGGTCAGGAATTGGGCACCTGGGCAAGCAACTGTGAGGCTCCAAAGGGACCTGTCAATGCAGGATGGCCCTGAAATAGGTGTGCTAGGAGTCAAAGAGGCCACATGAAGGCAACTGTCAGTTCTCTTTTCCTTCCACCAGCGTGGGCACCACAGTTCCACATGAAGGACAACCTGGCCCACACTCCTCAAAAAATCTTCCCCTGGACTCGGGAAGAGATTGAAAACAGAAGGGCGGGGAACAGGTGCTGCTCTGTTTTTCTGCTATCCCCAACCCTCCGTACATCCCTATTAAAAAGCAGTGATTGAAACCCATTTACCTCCTTGTTATTCGTGCATTATAATTGTTTGTAAATGCCATTTTTTCTTTAATTACCCCTTTCTACATATACATGAGAATGATAGAATAAAGAACAATCCAACATTGCAATTGAATTACAAAAGCATTGCACATGGCTGTCCTATTAACTTCATAGCAGTGATGTGTTATAAAATGCAAAGTGCAGAAAAGGGGGTAGTAATTTGTTTATAAATATGTTAATTAGGTAGAGCAAATGCCATATTGCCTGAGAAAAGAAAATCAGTGATTGCAAAGTATGCCTTCTAGCATGAATTTCACAGGGCAAAATGTAGTTAATAAAACTACCTTTATGCTTTGTATTACAGCTTTTTAGCATAAATAGCTAATAACCAATTTACATTAATGGTATTGGCACAGACGTAAATTAGGGTCTTTTTGTTTGTATTACTGAAGTGCAATTCTATTGCCAGACAATTGTATTTGGCCATTTCATTAACTGGAGAGATCTAAGAAAGGGCCTGCCCAAGGAATATTAATATGGCATAGAAATCACATCACACACCTGGCTGCAAGCTGGGGCCTCAAACAGACACATGCTGGGTACCCCATGGCCTGCCTTCTGCCACCCATACAGGCAGAGACACCACATCTTCAACAGGCTGGTGGTGTCCCACGTTGGACTAAAAACAGTCTTGTATAGCTTTTTGCAATTTCAGTTGCATTTTTTATTTGAATCACAGGCACCAAGGTATTTTGACTCCAGCTGCCACTCCACTAAAGAAAAGGAAAAAAAAGCTGGAGAAGCATAAGCCAACTCTGGAGTCATTCACTGGAAAGAGGGGGCCTAGCTTTGGGCCAGCACTGCCTTACTGGCACAGATCACACTGTGGGCTTGGGTACCAACCTCAGCAATGGGAGGATGAAGAGGTGTGGTGAGGACAGAAATGAGGCTGTCCTCTCCCTGACATGGCCACATTAAAGAGTCCAGCTCTGCCCCGTTAACCTGCAGGCTTGCATTCCTGAACTGATTTAGAGCACCCTCCTCTTCACTGTAGTGGAACCTTACTCCTGTGCCTGAAAGAGGGGCTGTATATCCTCTCAGGTTTAGGAAGCGATGTCTCACCTTGGAGGGGATTTACACTACAACTTCTCTGCATTCCCAAGATAATAGCTTTCCTGCTTGACACCTAGAAAAAGGGACCGTTGCAGCATAATGATTTTCTTTCGGGTTACGTGGCAGGTGCAGAAAGTGGCCTTTACAGCCCTCTAAATCAGTGTTTCTGTTAGCCAAAGATCAAATGTAAATGTTGGCAAATTACTGGCAGGGCACATGAAAGCCACACAGTCTTCTCTGCTGTAGAACAGAGGTTTTCCATTTCAGGCATCATTCATCTGGGACCTTTCATATTCACAGGGTCTTTCTTTAGTCATGCTATGTAAGCACCTACTGTATATACTGAAAGCCAATTTTCCCATATACTTGTGTGCTGCTGGAGGGACAATAAATCATGAATCTATTTCCAATTTCATTACCCTTTATATGATATTGATACAATAGCATCCTTTCCCTATATCTACTTGTTTCCAAGATAAAGACTGGGAGAACAGCTTCTGCTCTTTGTACAAATCAGCAGTTAGCTGTTTTGCTTTTCTTGCACCAGTACAGAACATGATAGACATTTTCTCCAGCAAGATTTGGGAAAGGGACACATGTATTAGTTCTCCGTTATTTCACTTCATGGTGTGGAATAAACCAGGCTGAATTTTGCTGCCACTGACATCATTAGAACATATCCAGAAATCCAGAGAGAATATAATTTGCCCCTTTGAACACGATCGGTCATTTTTAAAAAATCATGATCTGAATATACTTATATGTATATATTCATCTGTCACAACTCTCCCTCATCCTCAATGAGCAATGTCATTTTAGCAGATCAATAGAATCTGAGCAGATCTGTGCCTTGTATTTATCCTGCTTTGCTATAAACCAAGAATAATTTCATTAAGGTTCATCAGATTCTACTGGGGCAACACCAGAGCAAATAAATTCAGAATCTGGCTTCATGACTTCTGCAGTCTCTGTCCACTAACAGCATGGAGTATAATGAACTAAGTGTGGTAGGCAAGATACTGCATACAGAATATTAAACGTAGTTAACAACATCAAGATAAGCGTTGTGAACAGCCAGGACTTAAAAGCAGCAGAAGAGGAAATTCACTTCTCTTGAGACCTGGCACCTGGAGACAGAGGCCATCATATTAGATCAGTGCTCCAAGCTGGTTCTGGCTTGGTAGTTACTTAAAGTAGTTACTGTCTGGTTGCAATTAGGTGGATTAAGTAAAAGACTTCATAGTTTCACTTCCATTCCTAAGCGACTAGACCAAAGCTCCAGTTGGCTTATGTGGCTCTCTTGCATGTTATGAGCCATACAAACACCAAATTGAGCTAATTATGATTCATGTTAAACTTGTACAGTCCGATTCAAATCCCATTATCTGAATACAAAGATTCCCAGGGGGTTCTGTGAGGTTTGGATCAGATCTACAATGACAAATGCCAAGTTTGTAGGGCCAAAATGAGCTGACTACACCACTGTAATTTCAGCATAACTCTATTAAAGTCAGTGGGGCTACTCTGATTTATGAGTTGAACAGAGAGAATTTAACCATTAGTGATCTGTACGAGAATACAGCACGCTTCTCATTCTACAGCAGCTCTAAATTTGTTGTTGTTGTTGTTCCAAAAAAAGCCCTAATAATTTTTTATTTCAGCTGTAGCTGTTACATTTTCTCTTGATGGTTTAATGAGCTCATGATATCTTCTAGTGAAAATATTTGTTACGATCTACAGTGGGACAGGAAGGCTCCCAGTACAGTGTAGCCTTTGAGTCAAACAGGGATCTTACTCACACTTCAGCAGTGTTCTGTTCTCACTTGACTTCAGTGATGATACCTGAGAGGAAACAAGAAAAGGATTTGGTCAATTATATAGGTATAGTTTTTTACACTTTGCTTAAAAGTGACAGAAGCAACCATTAATGAAGGCTAATAGGAAGGTTCTGAGGTACAGGAATAACATTGCACAATTTCACAGTAAAGGCAAGGATGGGTATACTAGAAGTGAGTGATCGCAAGAGCCACAACCCAGTATGCCACGGCACATTTAGCAGTATGTGGCTACTAATGCTCTCACACGCCAGTATTCCTATATGAACAACATTACAAAGCTTTATTCTGCTACTGCAGTCTCGGTTCATGTTTAAAGAGAAGGTAACACCTGCTAATTGGAAGCACCAAAGATGTTAAAATGCTAGGTAAAAGGATGCTTGTGCTGGGGAGGCAGCTCGGGTAATAGAGAGCTGCCCAGTGCTTCCCTGCTGTCAGTGCCCACCTCCCAGCAGCAGGAGGAAGGAGAGGCAACAGCAGACACTCTGTGGCAGGGACGTTTGAGCCTGATGGTTTTTCTGTCACTGAGAACAGCACTGTTTCCACAAAAAAAGGGCAACACATCCGGCCAGCCTTCCCAGAAAAGCACTACTAACAGATGAGGTTCAGAAAAGTTAGGTTGCTGAGTCAATGCTTCTTATGGGCCCTCTGAAGCTTTGAATGCCACTTCTCAGGAAAAGAAGTGCATATTCTATAAAACTACCTTAATCTACATTCCTTTTTAAAAAGGTGTTAAAAAAAAGTACCAAGGCACAGATTTAATAGCTCAGATTTAGTCGGTCAGAATCAAGGGCAGGTACAGAGTAGCTATTAAAAAAGATCAATCAGCATGCACATCAAACCCAGAGGAGGTGGGTGAAATGATATATGGTGTAGTTCAGACTGCCACATTTGCCTACAGACACTGCATTTCCAGCACTATATCCTAACGTAACTGCTTTTTAAAAGTGCTCTAGAAGAGGGAAGTGTGAGAGTAGCTATATAAAACCAAATTTTGCTCTGTTCTATTTAAAAGTTAAAGGCATCAGTAAAAGAGAATAAATATCACTCCTTTCTTTATGCAGATGGGAAAATCCATCACAACGTGATTGATAAGCCTCATTCCCGAGGCAGTCTTTGGGGTGCCATTCCGGACCCAGCACTCCAGCATGGTTGCCGGTCCCCAAGCCTCTCCATGTCCCCCAGGGCAGCCTGTGGAGCAGCAAGCCTGCCATGCTGTTTTGTAGAGGGAGCCACAGTGTGCACTCCAATGCTCCTGCCTCCATGGTCAACCCCAACTTCTGCCAAGCACAGGACAGGGTCTTTATCTGCCCACCTGGGCTGGGTTGTTTGAGAACCCGTGGGTCCTTTCACCCAGCTGAAGGCACAGGAGTGTTGGAGCAAGAGGGCAGTTCTCGGTTGCACATTTCACAGCACAGCAGCTCTGCTATGTTGGGTGCCTGAGTATGTCACTCCACAGATGCCTTCTCGATGAGACAGAAGCTCTGTTCTCCTTACAAGCCCAGAGGGAGGGTAAGAACAAACAAATTGTCTGAGACATTTTTGTTTACCTGGAGACTTCCACAATGACCACATGCAATACCAGCCAGAGTAGGGGGAGATATTAAGTGGCACTTAATATTACATGTCACTGACACAGCCAAGCACACCTCAGTGAGAGGACAGAGCAGGAGCTGAAAAAAATGGAGAAGCTCCCTGCTGCCATCTTCATCTGCAGACGTCAACTTCATTCACCTCTGGGCAGGGGTTCCCTTCTCATTTCCAGCTCTTCTCATCAGGAGGGCTTCTGGAAGGTCTTCCTGATTGATGGATGACAGGTGGGCAGGCACTTGCTGCATGCTTATTAATCTACTCTCAAATCTACGTGGTAGAATATTTAAAGCAATTCACTTTGCAAATGGATCTTGCCAGCAGTGAATGTTTCATTGTCTATACGAGCATTTATTTCTAAGCTCTAGTGCATGAGTGTCCAATTTTTTGGCTTGCCTGGGTCCCACTGAATGAATAGGAATTGTCTTGGGCAGCATATACGTAGTTGCTCTGAAAGTAATGCCTCCTATTTATTTCCATGGAAACTACAACTAATCCAAAGAGCACAATAACACTGTGTGATAGAGCAAATTCTCAGCTACAAAACACTATTTTTCAACATAGTCACCAGTATGCTATGCATTTTTGTCAGCAATGAACAAGAGCCTGCATTCCACACTCATAAAAATCTTCACCAGTGGAGCTGACCAACTGTCTCCACTACTGAAACACACTACCCACTGCCTCACTGTGCTCACATTCACTGTTTGGTCACCACTGACATTCAGCAAACATCTATGAATGGCAGTGGGTGCAATTTTTTTCCACAGGGAGGAATTCAGCGACATACCTTTGCTTCGTATGCACTTCCATGTCAGACATCATTTTGTCAGACTGCCCCTCTGCTGCAGTCTGTCACACAGCAACAAAATAATGGAATATTGATGAGAGGATTCAACCTCTATTGCCATACCACCAACATCCACCTCAGACATCATGGTCTAACATAATAAAACAGGAGGCATTACTTTTGGAGCAGCCTTTGTAAAATATACAGTATCATTAATATGTAAGTAACAAAACATGTAAAATTTTAATATTTTTCTTAAAACATTAAAAAAGAGAGAGGAACAAAAAACAAATATAAAACTATTTTGACTTTTTTTTTTTTTTTTGGTGAAACTAACACATCAGGCTGGTTCAGTGGCAGTGGCTGCAGTTCTTAGAGAGATCTCATGGTGTTCATCAGAGATTTTTTTATGAACTTTTACTCTTCCTGTAGTTCATCCTTGAAAACAGCTGTTCACAAATGTATATACTGCCAAAAAGCCATGACATGAAAAAGAGGTGACAATGAAGTGAGGGATATTTCTGTCTGGTAAGACAGAGACTATGAAAAACTTCCCCCCACACTGCACAAGTTCCAGAAAGCAAAGGTAAGAACCAGGAGAAGGAAGATCTGTTGGTTTGGCTGCTGTTGAGCGATGGGCATGTGCTCAGGGCCATGCCGCAGGGATGGAGTGGGCCGTGCTGCCACATGCATCATTCGTGTGCATCACATCTTCATAGCTGAGCCTTGCAGGCAAACTTGTCCTCTCATCCAAGGGGTGTCCCAGAAAATTTGGGTAAGCTACATTTCCTGAAGCCAGCTCTGGTCATCAGATAATTGCAACCACTCAAATCAGTGACCACTTCTGTGCTTCCTGGCAAAAGAGGAGTGAACAATCTCATTTTTGTTCAAGGGGATGATGGAAGAGCAGCCAGAAAATACGATGCAGTGCACAGAAAATGTGTCACATCTGTCTGCAAAGGCTCTGGTCAAAATGCACCAAAGCATCTGCAGCTGCTTGCTGCTTCCAACCACATTTCCTCATGAGGAAATGCATGGTGAAAATGTAGATTTCCTTCCATTGAATAGCTCTGTTCAAAAGCAGAGTTCCCAAAGGCAAAAGTGTTCACATACTTCCAGCTGGCAGCACTGCCCAAGTGCTCTGACTGGTCACATCAGGCCAATAAGGTGAATGCATTCATGCACTATCAATCTGTTGGTAAGACTGTCCCTCATCTCTACTAAATGTCTCTTTACAAAGTGTTGCAGGAAAGATGGTATAATTGTTAGCATAAGAATTTCAGATTTAGGATTTCCTGGCCTGCAACAGCTCTGTGATCTTCAGCAAATCACTAATACCTTCCTGGCAATTCTTCATTCTTTAGAAAATGTAAGGATAAAGATGCTTCCCTTTTCATGGCAGGTTGTGAGGATAAACACAGCTCAAATGCTGAAGTGTTGAGATACTATGATAAAGTATGTGTCATAAAAAGGAAATATCTTATGAGTACATGGAATAAGACAGAAAACAGGTTAGACTTCAAGAAACAGCATATGTCAGTCTGGCAATGTACGTTCATTCTTTTCTACAGCTTTCTCCTTTTCTGCCATTAAGGACTAAAACTACGGTTTACTAGCATTCATTCAGTTGTCATCAAAGCAACAGTTGTAAGTCAACAGTATAAAAAGCTTCACACAAGATCTTAATTGTGCACTAGAATTTTATGGTAAAGTCTCCCTGGTGTAGCCTGTTACATAGAGGCCAAGGAGCATGGTGCATGTTTGCAACAGAACTAACTTCATGTCATGAGCCTGAGGAAACCTCCAAGTCAGAAGGGTGCTTTGTTGTGGAAAATAGGATTACCCTAAGTTCATCTTCCTACTGTGAATGATGGGTCCAAAATGCCCTAGTTTTGGAGGAAGGTTTTAGGCTTGTTTTGAAAGACAAACAATGCTGGAAGGCCACAATGTTCTAGGCAGACTGAAAGATCCTCCAGCAAAATCAGTAGTCTGTCAAAAGCAACCTCAGGTTGCTTGAATCTTGGACCTTCATGTCCAAAAATTCCCTCTGGGTTTGGTTCATTACTTATTTACCCTGGTAATGCTAAGCTCCTACAGTGCTCTAAGTATTCTGCCCAGTGTAGAATCTCTTTCTATGACCAAAGAAGTCAGAATTTGACCTAAGTAGAGCAAATGTGTATCATGAGAAACAAGAAACTGAAAATGAAGAAAAGAACATTATTTTGACTGCACATGATCAAACATGAAGACCCACATTTGGATTGTTCTTGCAGCTTGATCAGGGCACAGACTAAATTCCTCTAAATACATTAACTCCATGTTACTGACATAAAGCAACATTTTTGCTTGTCTTCTTGTATCAGTAGATACACCCAAGATAGAAGAAAGTAACAGCAAAATAACACCTCAGGAAAAAAATGCTTTCTTCTGATTCTCTACTCTGCTCATAGCAAGACAAAGAGTAACATTCTCTTGGGAAGCATATGTATTTGGATCAATTGTTTTCTTAAAAACAAGAGAGACTTAAAAATAGTGTAGCATCATTTTAAAATAGACATGTTCAGCCATTCTTCCTGTTCCCCTTAGGCTTGTATCATTGTGAAGCTATGAGTAAGGGGGAAGAATTCTGCCCTATGTAAGAAGGCCACGTCTCCTGCCCTCATGTCTAGCATTTCTATAAAACACAGCTGTGATTGCCTTTATATTTCTTCTCAGAACGAAAGCTGAAAAATGAAAGCACATGAGTCCTGTTCCTCATTCACGTGATAGCCTGCTTAGTCTTTCTGGAACTTTTAATCTTTTAAAAAGATTAATTTTTAATCTTTTTAATTCAAGGAGGTTCATGTCTACTTTCACTGGCTTTTGAGCGTGCACAGCTATCAGGAGCCCTGACTCAGTAAGACTTACTATTTCTCCCTAAAGATGTCGTTCTAGACAAGCATTCTGATGTTCTTGTTTGTGTTTGTGATTGAAAGTGGAATGTCTCTGGCTGACAGTGTAAATCATTAGAGTTTAATTATCAAAACTGTTTTCTCCTCATAGTTATCTTTGGCTAAACAACTCAGTCTGACAACTCAGGAAGACTAAGATTTTTACAGACTGCTTGTACACATTCACACAAAGTGGACAGCCATGAGTGAGATTTTTACTTCAGGAGGCTTTGCAGGATCAGATCACATCCTTCATACAGGAACACGCACAGACTCAAGCACCTTTCCTTTCTCTTCAGATGTTTGTTCCAATATGGGACTAATGGGATGTCATCCAAATTGATCCCTGTGACAAAACTTCACCATGACTCCTCTGGACATCCACAGTGACTATTGGGGTGTGGTCCCCCCATCGACATTTGAACTAATGATGACAAATCCAACATTGAAAGTATGTCATTCAAAAGGTAATCTGGCCCTTCAAGAAGGTCAGGCATTTGGATCTGTGATCTTGACAGCCTGAAATTCTGGATCTCTCTGTTCAGGAAGTCCAAGGGCAAAAACGCGTACATTTGCTAGAACTGTAAAAATATTTACAGTTAATAGGCTGCATTAATGTCTAAAAGTTAGATTACAGTCTTTACAATTTCTTTGCCTTTCCTCTGAAGAGTCAGCTCCATTAGTGCATGTATGGACAAGAGAGATTTTGAATTAGTAAATGTGGTATTACGTCATGATCCTTTAAGCAACTGAGAGAAGGAAGGCGGATTTTTGTTTAAGTCCTAAGCACACTGACACTGGGGTAGATTTGGAGCTCAATGCAATGGAATCATACAACTGACATTAATGCTAATAGCAGCTACAAGAAAAACAAAATGACATTCTATTCATTGGACAAGAAATTAAATAGATTGCAACTTATTCAAAGAGTTCAAAGTCAATTACTTTTTCCACTGAAATCAATGAGAAGAACTTTCCTTTTCAGTTCATCAGACTTGCTGCCCACTGAGAAGAGTGAGTTTATCTGGGATCTTTATCACCTCTTGCTTTATGAAGTTGCTGAGTTTTGTTCTTTCTTTGTCTGATTGATGATTGGTCTTATAAATACAACATTCTTTTTCCTTTTCTTTTTAAAAGCTACTTCCAATAACTGAATTTTGAATAATGATCGGACTTTTCCTTTAAGACATTGCAAATGTCACAACAAAGAACCATATTAGATGGATGAAACATCCAATGCACCCATCCTGTTTCCCAAAAGGCTGTCAAAAAAGAACAGCAACTAGGAAGAGATCTGTGGAGTCATTCTGATCAGGATTAACCTCTACCCAGTGACCTCTCTATAAATGCTTAGTCTTGGTCTTCATCTATTACAGTTTGGTTAAGGCAGGTATCTCTTGGATGGGCCTGTTATTTCTCCATTGTTGGTAACAGCACCTACAGAAGCATAGAGTCACTTTTAAAATCACTGCAGAAGATAGAGTTGACATACTTGAGAAATGTTAGGCTGATTTCTACATTCCATTCATTCAAAGATGTCCTATCTGTCTGCTTCTATGTATTGATGTACTGATCGTAAACTTTGTTTCAGTGGATCATGTGTCAGCATTGTCATCTCATTGGAAGGTAAGGGGGCCCAAGAGAGTTGGCTGACATTCAAGCACCACTTCATCCAAGCTGAAGATCAGTGCATCTCTAAGAATAGGAAATCGGGAAAAGGTGGCAGGAGACCTTCATGAATGATTAAGGAGCTTGTGGAAAAACGCAGATGGAAGAAGGAAGTCTACAGAGCATGGAAAAGGAGTCTAGCTTTTGCAAAGAATATAGGACTATTGTCAAGACATATGGAGATGTGAAAAGGAAGGCTAAGGCCCTTGGAAATAAATATGGTGACAGAGCTGAAGGACAACAAGAAAGGCTTCTTTAAGTATGTCAGTAACAAAAGGAAGACTTAGGAAAGTGAAACCCGCTACTGAATGAGATGTGTGCCCTGGTAAGGACAACATTCTTAGTAATAATTGAAAAGTTATGGCAATCAGGTGAAGTCCCTGGTGAGTGGAAAAAGGCAACATCACACCCATTTTTAAGAAAGGTAAAAAGGATGACCCCGGGAACTACTGACCTGTTAGTCTTACCTCTGTGCCAGGAAAGATCATGGACCAGATCCTCTTGGAAGCTATGCCAGGGCACATGGAAGGTGGGGAGGCAATACAGGAGGACTAGCATGGCTTCACCAAGGGCAAATCCTGCTTGACAAACTTAGTGACCTACTATGATGGTGTCATTGCATCAATGGACAAGGGAAGAGCCACTGATGTCATCTATCTTGACTTCAGTAAGGCCTTAGACATGGTGCCCCACAACATCCTTCTCTCCAGATTGGAAAGAGATGGGTGGGCTGTTCAATGGACAGAACTGGCTGCAGGATTGAGTCCAGAGAGTGGTGGCCAGTGGCTCAGTGTCTGAACGGAGATGAGTGACGAGTCAGTGCTGGGACCAATACTCTTTAATATCTTCAGCAATGACATTGACAATGGGGTCAAGTGCACCCTCACCAAGTTTGTGGATGATACCAAGCTGTGGGGTGCAGTTGATAGGCACAAGGGATGGGATGCCGTCCAGAAGGAACTAGACAGACTTGAGCAGTGGGCCTACGTGAACCTCATGAGGTTCAACAAATCCAAATGCAAGATCTTGCACCTGGATCAAGGTAACCTTCACTACCAATACAAGCTGGGAGATGAAAGGATTGAGCACAGCCCTGCTGAAAAAGACCTGGGGGTACTGGTGGATGGGAAGCTGGATGTGAGCCAGCAATGTGCCCTTAAAGCCCAGAAAGCCAGTCATATCCTGGGCTGCATCAAAAGAAGCGTGGCCAGCAGGGTGAGGGAGGTGATCCTGCCCCTCTGCTCCTCACTGGTGAGGTCTCACCTGGAGTACTGCATCCAGATGTGGAGTCTCAGAGGGTTATGATCAGTGCTGCAGAGTCTGTTTGGAGACCTGTAGCTAATGGTGTTCCCCAGGGGTCTGTTCTGGGTCTGATCTTATTCAATATCTTTATCAGTGACCTGGATGAAGGCATAAGATGCACCTTCAGCAAGTTTGCTGGCAATACGAAGCTGAGAGGAGTATCTGGCATACCAGAGGGCTGTCCTGCCACACGAGACCTGGACAGGCTGGACAGTTGGGCAGAAGGGAACCTTATGAGGTTCAACAGGGGCAAGTATAGAGTCCTACATATGGGGAGCAATAACTGCACTCACTAGTACCGATTAGGGGCTGATTTGATGGAAAGGAACTCTACAGAGAAGGACATGAGTGTACTGGTAAACAGCAGGTTGATCATGGTCCAGCAATGCGCCCTTGTGGCCCAGAAGGCTAAATGGTATCCTGGGGTGGTTTTTAAAAAGAGTATGGTGAGCCGGTCAAGGGAGGTGATCCTCCCCCTCTACTCTGCTCTGGTGAGGCCACATCTGGAGTACTGTGTCCAGATTTTGGCACCCCAGTTCAAGAAAGACAGGGAACTACAGGAGAGTCCAATAGAGGGCTACAGGGGGCCTAGAGCATCTCCCTTCTGTAAAAGGCTGAGAGACCTGGGATTGTTCAGCCTGGAGAAGATTGAGAGAGAATCTTAACAGTGGTTCTAAATCTGTAACAGGCATGTGTCAAGTGGGTGGAGCCAGGATCATTTCAGTGGTGCCCAGCAACAGAAAAAGGGGCAATGGGCACAAATTGGAACACAGGAAGTTCCATATGAACATGAGGATAACAGAGTACTGGAACAGGCTGCCCAGAGAGACTGTGGAGTCTCCATCTCTGGAGATATTCAAAACCTTCCTGGACACTTTCCTGTGCAATCTATTTTAGAGAGCCTGCTTTAGCATAGCACTTGGACTAGATGATCTCCAGAGGTTCTTTCCAGCCCTTGCAATTGTATGGTTCTGTGATCTCCAAGATCTAGGATGCTTCCCAGCCTGACAAATTTCAACCATTCTTAAACCCACATGTTCACATTAACACATTGTCTAAAGGTGGGGGGCAGCGGGGGGTCCCCGCTGATAAATATTAAAGGGAAGCCTTTTTTTCATATAGTATTTTGATTCTTTGATTCCCTGGATGATCCAAGGCTGGTATAAAATTAAAATGCCTTCCTAGCTTATGTATGGCTTCACTAGTTCAGCCAAGCTTAAGATCTGGCAGCTGAATCCCAAGAACCCTATGTCATACATTATTCAATAATCATCATAGCATTTTGGCATTAAGTAGCCACAGCTACTTCCCACACCCTTTAGTTATCATTTGCCTGTGGTCTTTGCTCCATGACCTACCTGGTCATGCAGCAGATGGTGAGCAATGCACCAACATACTTAAGGGCTGATTTCATCCCATGGTAATCTGCTCCTGGAGCTTGTGCTTTTGAAGACAGATGTTTGCAATGCAGTGGGGACATGTATGCTGGCAGGCCACCCCAGCAAAGGCAACAGTTTTCCAAGAGTACCTCCATTCTCTGCTGGGTAAGGAAGAGCTAGGGAGGTTCCACTTTCTCGCTCTTTATGTTTCGTTTCTTCCCAAAGTAAAAGTTATTCAAAAAAAGCTAATGTCAGCACAGCCCTATGACTCAAGCCACACATTATAAGTGTACTGAGGTGCTCCATGCTCCTGGGCACATAGGAACAGGGCAGCCAAGGATGCCAGGTTCAGATTCAGCAGCCCGGAGATGTGCTGGATAACTCAGCTTAACTGAATGGGAAGATTTAAACTATGACTAAGGCTCATTAAGAGAAATAAATATCCTTTTTAAATGCTACATGTAAGTACTATATATATGTGCATATATGTATATATACATATTTATACTATATGTAGGGGTTGCTATCACTTACTTAAACTATTATTTGTATTTGTTAAGGGCTGTTCTCATGATGTATTTGTTACACTCGAATTTCAAATTTAACTGAAAAAAAATTTAACTGAAAAAAAATCAGATCTAAACGCTTCACAGAAAGTATTGTTTGGTCTAGGGGAGACACACAGATCTCTATTTTGGAGAAAGAACAAAGACTGTGAAACTCCCCAGAGGAAAGGCGATAGGTTTATCACAGCTACCGAGGCTCTGTAAGTAACAACAGTGTCCACCACCCAAACAAACCACCATAAAACGCTTTCCGATGACTGATGTTGTGATAAGAGGCAGTTTGTCATTCAGCAAACATACACACAGGATGTGCTCTGAGTGCTGATATTGGTGTTTTCCTTCACTAGCTTGACTGTACCACGCACCATGCCCAACCCCAGCCAACTCCCCCGTGCTCTGCCAGAAGCCATCAGCTCAGGCTGGGCTCAGCACAGCATCTTCTCAAGACATCAAAGACAACAAATTTTCATCCCCCAGATGAAATGCAGTCTTCCCAACAAAGAGGACCTTGTTGTGCCATGGCAAAGATGATGGCCATGTGTTGGTAGGAACCTGTCATCCCCCAGCTCCCCTTCCTCACAGGAAGGAAGTGCCTCTTCATAGAGGGAACGGAGTGCTTCAGGTGAGGCCTGCGCCCAATTGGCAAAAATATGCCAAGTAGGGATGGAGGGCCACCAGGGCAATAGGACTTTGTTATGATTATATTGTCCTCTGAAAAACAGTGTTTTCAAACAACAGCGATTATCATTATATAGGTTGTAGGCCTTTAATTACAGTGTTTTTGGCACCATGGAGATATTCAGGACAGCCATAGTGGCTCAAACTCTGTTTTGGGATAGTAGAGACATGAGTTCAGCCAGCCACAAACTCCCTGGAGATAAATTGCTCGATCTGTTTGGTGACTCATTCTCTATGAAAACAGAGCCAGTATCTCAAAAGGATGTCAGGAGAATGAAATAAACTAGTGATTGTGATTCTCTCACCTACGCCAGTGGTGAAGGCAAGGAAAGCTCCCAGAGCTCCCACTCTCCTCATTCGGCCAGTAACCAGCCCAGAATTTCCTCCCCCTCCAAAAAGTTCTGAGCATTTAGGCCTGGTCATATCTTGACAGAGCTTTTATATGGCCTTATACAGCCAAGGTTTTTAAGATAGACTCTGAGATTACTAGAGTGAGTTATAATGTTATAAAAAATCCAATGCATTTCATTGCTTCTCACATTTCATAAATAAAAATATTAAACCGGGATTTTTTTTCTTGAAGTATGAATTTATTTGATAAATTCATATTGTTTGGGTCCACTCAGGATATACTTTCACATGTACCAAGAGGACAAAGAGGACAGAACTGGAAGCCTATCTATACCATCAGCATGAAAAGAATAAATATTATGGCCTATGCAAACAGTCAGAAAATGTACTTTTTCTCTTAATTTTATTTCTAGTCTCTAAGTACTCATTTGAAATAATAAACATCCCACCTTCTACCACTAGAAGAATCACTGCCTTTTGTAAGACATAAACCAGATGCCCTCTTCATATGGAGAACTCATACGGATTATTTTAAACCAGATTCATACATATTCATACAAGTTATTACCTCTATAATCATCCAGAATCACATTTGCGTACAGATTTCTTCCACTATATATATTATTAGCAAATAGAAGTGTTTAAATTACGAAAAGAGAACAGCTGGACCCCAACATGCTTCTCAGTGGCCGTTGCCTCACTGGATTTTTACACAATACCATTACAGCAAAATCACTTGTCATGCTTTATATATTATGAACAGTGTATCTCAACAGTGCAGACAAGAGAATGAGCAGTGAGAAGTGGGGAAAGGCAAAGGGGACAGCCTTCCCGCCATGCTGACAGGGAAACAGCAATGGGATATAGCTAATCCAGTAACAAAAGCTTGTCACAACAACCTTAATCTGTGAATGTATTTAGCGTTCACTGTGCATTTTTGTTACCATTTGCAGGTATTTTGTCCAAATATTTAGCAAAGGGCTGGAGGTGCTGGCTGTTGGGTTTCCATCAAAGGGCTCTTGTGCCTGGCTGTGGTCACACCTCTGAACATACCTGCAGGCACTACTGATTTGTGAGATGGAAAGAGAGATGGTGAGGTGACGGGCTGGAGGCAGTGGTGACTGAGGACCAACCCCACTGCCATCCCTGCTGTGAAGGAGAGCAATCCTTGGAGCAGTGGGGCTGGGGCATCCGCTCAGGGGGCACAAGAGGCACCCCTACTCACACTGCCCTACAAGCACCCCTTTCTGTTCAGTGGGTCACTTGGCTCTGCTGCTGGCAGTCACCACCCCTCTCTGTCACCATTTCTTCCCTGTGCTAGGGATTGCGCTCTGCACTCCCCAGCAGTGCTGTTAATCCTCCCCAGACTGCTAGTTGGAGCCCAAGCCAGGTTTGAAAAGGTTACAACCCCACGTGTGTTTTTCAGAATCCTGCCATCTATCCCTTCTATCATCCCTGGCGTGAACAGTGTGAGTCCTAAGGCCCACGTCTCCCCCAGCCACACTGAGAGAGCTAGAGCCCACCTTGCAGCCTAACTTTGCTTTTTGCTGGGATGGGAACAGCTGCATGCCTTCTGAATTCTTTTTTCTTTTTTCTTTTTTTTTTTTTAAACCTGGCGGTAACCTTGGAAAAGAAAAAAAAAGAAAGAAAGAAAAAAAATTTAATCATAAGAGAGCCCTCTGCTGGTAAATTAATTTCTGTCTGGAGAAGAAATTACGAAATTTGGCTTGTGTTAGGTTTCTTTTCTACCCTGACAGCAGATGTATAAGGTTATAGAAAATAGTGTTGTTTCATAACTGCATTAAAGGAGCAAGGACATCTGAAAATCCATGTGCTGGGAAGACAATGGTGAATGAGGTCCCTGGGTTAGGGAAATCAAGTTAGGACAGTTTGCTGCTGATGTCTTAGGGCAGATTTAACTATTGAATTAAAGCCCCCTGACGTTAGAGGTGACACTACAACGCAAGCAGGGATAAGATGCTGCCTGGTGCGTGCAAAATAAAGGCAGGCTGGGAGCAGGGCAGAGGACAGGCTGCCATTCCTTGTACACACACACACTGATTTCCTGGGCATGCTGCGTATGCAGTGAATATCAAGCCCTTATCCTAGTCACAAATCTGTCCTGCTGTTTATGCCACCCATGCTGTTACCCAACATGGGGTATGAAGATTGCTCTCTCTAATCCCTGCATTTCAGCCATACTACAATAGATGTACTGATGTATCAGTTTGGTGAGTTCAGTATTATTACCTTTTAAATTTAGGGTTGGAATAAGCCTGAGCATGAGCAGACAGCCAGGTAGGTGTAGGATGACAGTGGCCTTTGGCTGGAAAGTCATCAGTGCTCTTCCCCTTTGCAAACAGGCAGATATCTAGTCCCAGCACAGGAAGGTCATCATCCATCTTTCCCTACACAGCTTTATCATAACCCTCCTTGGGATTTTGCCTTCATTTTGCCACCCAAGTGCAAATGGGTGCAAGTCCAGAGATGTCCTGCTGTGTAAGGCCCAGGCTCCTAGAAGCAAGGAGGGCTGGAATAAACTCATCCCAGCTTTTCCACCCGGCCACTTCATGGAGTTGCCACCACATCCCAAGGGCAAGGGCTGCCTCCCTGTGCCATGCATACATTGAGCCTTACACAGCAGGGCTTCAGTCGTGGCCTGAGCCTCCAGGCACATCTGCTTTTATTTGTATCCAATGAGGTGGAGTACCAAGGAGGCACAGGGGCCCATAGTTACTAGCCCCCAACAGGAAGAGTGTCCCACTAGGTCCTTTCCTCTGCTCTGCCACCACTATGAGCACTGTAGTGGCTATCTCCAGATTTTCTGTTGCTGGCCATGGTACATCCCTCCCAGACAGCCTTTAAGGAAGGAGAAATTCCTCAAGGCCACAGCACTTCCAATATTTACAAGCTGCATTAAACCCCAGCACCATGTGTGAAGGTATTGATCTAAAAGCCATGTGATAATGCACAGAGAAATACTACATTAATGATACATAGCATGGGGAAATATACATAGGAGAGGTAGTGACTTGCTGCATTTCAAACATGATTATCTAAGGAAAAAATGCACCCTTGATCACTTGGCAGGAAGTCTTTGTGCTTTGTGGATTCCATGGAAAGCCTGACAGTAAAAAGCAGAGGGATGCTACCTTTGGATTGAACTGCATGAATGCTTTTTTCTTGCTCGGACCTGCTTTTTACGTTCATCTACTGAATTTTAAAGCAGCCAATTTGGAAAGGGAGCCTTAATAAACTGATCTACTCTCTGCAACACTGGTTTCATATTTTTCATCTTTTTCCTAATATAATCGATAGTAAAGGAAAGATTGGGCTGTAAGTAAAATTGCTCATGTGGGCAGTCAATGATGAACACTGAAAGGATGTTTTAAACACTCTTAATAACAATTAACATCTTGAAGTAGTGTGTTGCAGCCATCAGCGGGGCCAGGATTAATGCACTGTCAGTGGGAACCTCTCCCCTCAGAACATTCACTGCTGCAAGGCCACAAATTTCTGTTTTTAGAAAAATGCCATATCCCAGATACAAACTAAGCAGCTGCCCACACAGGGTTGCTGCACTAGTACACCTCTCTGTCCAGTGGCTCAGGGAGCTCAGTGCCTTGCCCCAGACCATGCCATCTGAGCTCTTTTTTCCTTTGCACCTCCACTGCAAGTCCTTATTTTCTGAATGTAATGTGTTAGTCACTGGCTTGCTTTAGCCAGCCAGCTTGTTCCAAACTCCCCACTACTCTGGATAATTATGAATTAAGCATAGATGAGAGCAAGATTCTCATTAATGTCATTGAAAATTCTTTCTTTAATATTATAAGCAGATATTAGGAAGGATGCCTGACAATAAGGTCATATCCTTACTCAGCACCTCCTTCAAAGAGAAGAAATCAAACCTCTTAGTGAGTCTGGCGAGACACCCAGGATCAGAGCTGTAACATAGCACTCACTTCGCAGTATCTCTAAAAACATCTAGCAGATGCAGTGTTCCTCTCACTTTCTCATTCTGCTTTCTACTTGTTCCATGAAACTAAAAGTTCACCTCTACGTGAGCCCTGTTCTATAATTTACTCACCAGTCTCTGGTTTAAAACACACCAGATTCCAGCTATAAACTGCTTCAAATATCCTGAGAACTTCTGCAAAGCACAATACAAATTTGAAAAGTTCAAGCCTGGTGCTAATGCAATAAAAGAAGGCGAATATGATTCCAGATATACAGTTGGTGTAATGCCTTTAGGAACCGCTCCATCAGTTTGATTTAGAAAATGATTGTATTATGTTAAAACAACTAAATTGGATAAGAGAGAGAGGGATTTGTTGACGTAAATCTTGTCTCTGGGTTCCAAACCCCTCTGAGTAAATGCAAATAAGAAAATATATACAGAGAGAACTGCCAATTTCCCCCAAGGAGATCTTTTTTCAAGGAAGTAAAAGTCCATATTGGAAATCAATCCATTTGTTTATAAAGCAAGAAACCTCTGTTGGAAGTCAGCGGGAAGTAACGTTGGAAGCAAACCATCAAATAACAGAGAACAAAGGAAAAATATACCCAAACTATATATTCCAGGCTTATTGTTTCCAGAAATGGTTCCGATTCTGACCTCATCTGGTATCAATCAGGAATAATTCGGTGTGTGTCAGCTCAACATTAGCAGCTCTGAGTAAACAAAAAATGGAAGAGAAATCAGGAGCTGGGCCAGCAGCTTCAGTAAGGTTCACCATGTACAACCAGCACTGTCAAGAAGCAAGGAAGGGGCAAAGTTAGGCAGCAGAAATTCTTCGAATATTTCGTGTTGACTTGATATTGTGGCAGCTTCATGCTGTAGAAATGACAGGGAAAATTATTGATACATATGTCTGTGCAATGCTAAATAGCTGTCAAGAAGTAAAAAGAAACAAAGCTGAAATGACACAGTTACACATCTCTGTACAAAATTATTTCCCTGCAGCCATCACTGTTCCTTCATCTACTGGGCCAGCATGAAAACATTTCCTAGGTGGTGAATAAACTCATTAACATTGTTCAGAGCTTTGATCACTGAGCAATGGCACAAGGCCAGTTGCCTTGCACTCTGCCCCCTTGCAGACTCGTAGCCCTTTAGGCAGACACAGCCAGTAGTGGTGATGATGGCGGTGGTAGTGATGGCTCCAGAGTAGACATAGGTGCCTCCAAAGGACCTCATGCAATGTCAGACTGTACGATGTCTTTGGGGAAAGGTGTCTATTTTGAGGGTTGCCAGACTGGAGGTGCCTGGATTCAACCTTGGCTTACCCCTATTTTCAGCCAAGTCAGCATGCAATCAAATGTGAATAATGTAAACCCCAACAGGCAACACGGCTGCAAAGTTTATTATGGACACAGGCTGACAGAAGCGGGAAACCCTGTGCTTTATCTCCTTCTGCATGGAGTGCAACCACAAGGGCATCATGCCCTTGCTGCAAAGCCTCAGGATCTTGGCAGTGACAGGGACTTGGCCCAAGCCAGCAAAGGAGCAAGCTGGCTGCTCTGCTCACCCCACTGTCATTGGTTCGTGGCCCCTTTTAGCTATCTTCCCCTCGAGCAGTGACCACTGCCACCTCTTTGGGAAGGTTGTCATCTTCGTGGCAGAATCAGGAACAGCAAGACAGAGTCTTTCCCTTCTCTTTAACTGGCATACAGCTCAGTCTGTGATAAGGAATGAGATGGCTCTGGTCCTATGAGGAAGTGGATGAAGCTGAGAGCCAGCGTTCCCAGTCAGCAAACTGTTAATGGATTGGGTTTGGTAAAGGAAGCCTTTCTGCTTTAAACCAGGAGGTCCAAGTGCTGTGTGGCGACAGCCTCTGGGCCCAGGAGAGGACCAAGCTTTCCTCACAGTCAGGACAGCGTGAGGAAAGAGCTAATCACTGTTCTCCTAGCAGACAGGCACCAATTGCTTTGTCTCTGCCAGAGCTGTAAACACCAGCCTGAACACTTTCTCAGGATGTACCAGAAGCAACAAACTGACTGTGTGACAAAAACACCCAGAGCCCTGTTTTGATCTCTGGAGGAGAGCAAGGTCCCTTGGAACACAAACAGAGGCCTTGAGGCAGCCCAAGGCTGCACCTGTCCAGCACCAGGAGCTCTGTGCATGGGAAAAAAGGGAGGATTGTGGAGGACTGATGTAATTATAAGAATTGATAGGTTTGCAGAGCGTTTTGTTGGAAACTGTACATGAACTGCTGCAGATTTTAATGGGGGGTTTCTCCCCCTCTCGTTTCCCTAATGGAGGAAGGGTCTCATGATCATGACTAAACTTCAGTAAAGCTTTGTAAACCTGCCCTTGGGTCTGTTTCCTTCTCAGTCACAAAACGTCCTCAGTCGCTTCCATGACAACAGTGAAACAGCCAGAGATCAAGGAAATCTCACTCACCGTTAGGCCAATATTTTATTAAACAAAGTCTTATTTTCTCCTTGAGAGCAACTTCTCCCTGACACTCAAGATATTCTTACACTGTCAGCTCGTATTTTTTGACCCTTTCCAGGGGACTGGTAGAACCTTATTAACAGGAGACAACTTAGACTTCTGTTACCGTGTCTAAATTGTGGCACAAGGGGCATGGGTACAAACTGTAATCACAAAACAGCAGCTAAGTGCTCAGCGGTCTCACTTGGTACCTTTCAGAAATCCATGCAGAGAGACATCACCTACTGCTGCCTCACCGAAAAAGCCCATAACTCAAAACATGGCAATTCATTTTTAATCACAGGGGAGGGAGGTGGCTGAGCTGGCAACATACAAATGCTCTGGTGCACATATTCACCCCAGTATAAGCTTAGCCCCTACTCATCCTCAAACTTTTCCCTGCTCCTGCCCAGTACCACTCCAGTGTGGCAGACCATGCCTGCAGTGTCCAGGATCAAAAACTCCAGGGAGATGCCTCTGGGATGTAGATCTGTTTCTTCTCCTGCTTCTAAGTACCTAGGGCAACTACACACTGCCATGACACTCCTGGAAAAAGGAAAATTACATTCATCCAAAAAGCCTCGGGTCATGGAAAGGGGTTTTCATCCTAAAATGTCCCCTTGCTCCCTCTGCTGGTAGTAAGAGTCATTGTGGCCCCGTGCATAGCCAGCTTTCAGCCCAGGTAGTGATTTCTTTTCCCAAGGTCGCCTACAAGGAAAACAGAAAAAGGAACAAATCGCCCTGACTCCAGATCTTATGGCCACTGTCCCCCTCTTGCTTTTGCCAATTTTATACCGTCCTGCTTGCAGTGACATTCATGCTCTACAGCACCACTCTCCTCCAAAACGAAAATCGATAGAAGTAAACACTAATTTAAAAACAAAGCAAACGAACTTTTCAGTAACTCTAACATACTCAGAAAGGGCAGAAGCACTTCGGACACCAATACCATGCTGGGTTTCTGGAGCAGTAAGCGTTGTGTCCAGAGTGTTCCGCTTCCCCTTGCTGCTTCCACTATGAAAAAGTAAATGCTTAAATCGCACCTTGCTCAAGAACATATCAAAATCTATCATTCTGAACCAGCCCAGAGAAAATAGGGGGAGTAAAATAACTATAAGTATCAGATCTATTTATGTATCAGGCAGACCTATACTGCTGGATGAATATACCATATGAAAAACCCTGGGAGAAGAGCAATTACCGTAAGAGTTGCTTATCTGCATGATATTTGGTTAACAGATAAGGAGATAAACAAACAGTGATTTCTCTTTGGCAACCTGTTCTATTTCCTCCTTGAATTATAGGATATTTTAAAATGAAAGCAAAAAAGCCTATTTTTAGATACTGAGAGTTCTTGCCAATGACCCCTTCCCCCATCCTGGGTGACTGCCACCCAGTGAAGGTTTGGGGAAGGGGATCATCATCGTGGCTGGGAGCACTGGCACCATCCAGCCCCACAGACATTGTGAGCAGCACCACGGCCATCACAAGGACATCCCAGGGGACCTCAGAGGCAAAAGGCAGCAGGCAATACTCACATCCCCTTGGAATTAATAGCAGAAGTCCTGCAGAGTTCAGTCAGGTCAAGGCATAAGATCTCTGTTTTTCAGAAGAGCTCACCCTGTCCCACCCGCTGCCCCACTCTCCAGGTAAGCCTGGGCAATGATGATTTACCACAGTGAGAAGAAGACTCTGCTGCTGGTGGTCAGGGGTGATGGAGCCAACACTGAAGGAGAACGCACGCAGTTGCATGGAGCAGACCAGGAACCAGCAATGGCAGAAAGGTAATTCAGCTCTTCTTTGAAAAAAAATCCCTGTGGAAAGCACTCAAGTATGTATAATTTACACCTGTTTTTGTTTAGTTGCTTGGTTGGTTTTGTTTTTTTTTTTTTTTTTTTTTTTGCTAGAAGCCTGGCCACAGGGTATGTAAATGAAGAAAATCAGAAAAATTCTCTTTTGGAAAAAACGAATCGTGCCATCTCAAAAACTTCACCTTCCCATTAAAGATGTATTTCTCTTTTACAGCTGAAGAAAATCCTGCCTGAATGTGAACTATTTAGTAGTTCATATTATGTTCTTTGCATTAAGCTTGTGAAACAGAAATTCTCTGGGGAGACTCACACAGATATTTCAAGAGTTTCATTTTTTTTCTCCCATTTTATTTTCAATATTTATTTTCTATATGCAAAACCTAATGTCTTGTTTTCCTCTTTTCCCAGAGAGAGAAAATGATCCTGATTCAAAGCAGCATTGAAATACTAGGCTCTGCCAGATGTTACATAAACAATGATGTAATGCCAAAGTATTTCATTACACATGCAGCTCTGTTCTTCAGCCCAGAAGTGATTTATTACATTTTGTCAATCCCATTTTATGTACCCACATCATTTTTACATCATTTTTCTTCATGACATTGTTACATTCTCACAGAAGCGCATAGAGATAACATGATAACAGTGCAGGCAATGAAGTTAGCATTTTACAAATAATGTTACTAATAAATAAGTATACCAGTGAGGGGGAAATGGTCTGTCTGAGTGAGTGAAAAGCAAATTTACCTTAGAATAATCTGATGGGGGGAAGAGGCCATAGTTCCAACAAGAAAACCGAGGTTGTATCCTCTTGAAGCATCTTCTGCCTTCATGCAGAACAGTGAGAAAATGCCTCTCCTGCCTGTTTTCAGCTTAATCTCACATTCTCTTTGTTTTCCTAATGTGTTCTGTGTGCTGCCAGCTAGATCTGATACACCAGCTTCTTAGTCGGAAAGATTCATCAGCGAGTGCAAGAAGATCAGCACTTAAAATCTGTTTTGACCCTGAAATTATCAATCCTTAGGATATATTAGCCTTTTTTTGTTTTTCTGATCTTCCACCAAGATTTGTTACAAAAAGCACACACAGCAAAATCGCTTGATACAAAGAGAAAAGGAATTCCAGAAACAATAAGATGAAAAGATATAAAGGTTGTGCCAAAATAATGCAGCAGGATACTTAAAAGATGCAGTCCTACAGGAATATGGTTAAAGAAAATAACCCATCTGATGAGCTGGATGCCAAAAATCCTGTTAGACGACTGAAGCAAAGAAGATACCTTTCCTAGCAGGCAGCCATTAAACTGCATAATGCAAAATGATGCAGTGAGAATCCGCAGTTGGTAATAATTTGAAATGTCCTCGTTCCAAGGAGCAAGGGGCCAAACACTCTTCTGTAATGTCACTAAAAAATAAAAGAAAGCTGCCATTTTAAATGTCGTGTCCCTCTTGGACACATAAAAGGCATATTTCTCTTTTAAGCAGAGACTCTGCAGGACAGTATTTGTTACTCGGTGGTTAAGGTAAGTGTCAGCAGAATACTTAAGTATATGCTTAATTCTTACTAATTTCAGTGGTGAAGCACATGCTCAGAGATTTGGCTAAAGCAAAGCTTCCTTCTCCCTTACTTTGTGATATGCTTGGGCCCTATTCCAAAGCCCATTCAGAGTTGTGTGAGGCCACCCACTGACTGCACTGTATCTTGGATTTCAATGCAGACTACTCAGCCTACCCAAAAACATCAATGTTTTGCAGAGAAAATTTTATGCTTATAAATAGCTGAGTGTTTCCAGGATCTGGATGTCAAAAGTAAGATGTCAAGAAGGGAAACTTTGCTTTCTGCTCCAGGACACCTCTCAGTAGATGTCTGGTCCACAGTATACTCTTATTGTCTAAAGTCAGTATACAGATAAGCTGGGGTTTATTTTGACTCCCTGCATGTGTTTCAGACTATTCCTAACTAACACTGTAGTTGTGCTAGCAGGCTGGGACTCGTTTCTGTTCCTCAGCTGATGGGAATCAACTTTCCACTGAAGGTAAGCAGAGAGCAGAGGTGGAAAAACTTCAGGATACCATACCTTTTCCATCTTCAGTTAACATTAGATCTTGCCAAGCAGAATCTTTTTAAAAAATCAAACCTTTTTACAGTTACTGTTTACTCACAAAACACAGACTCAAACAGCCACAGTGCCACCATTAGTTCAGAAGAGGAGTATGTAGGCAAAGGCAGGCACAGAAAAGGGAAAGGACTTGCCAAGGCCATGCAGAAGATGAATGGCAGAGTCAGAAACAAAGCCAGGTCTCCCAAACCCCTAGCTACCACAGTGAAATGCCAACAGAGAGCAGAGCTTATCTCTTTGGAGTAACTTCATGCAAAATGCTCATGGATAGTTTTGGATGTTCAGTCTCTCGGCCAGAATGCATCTCCAGGTACTCAGCGGCTGGTGCCTCAGCTGCAGGTGAGGCATCAAGAGATCAGTTAGAAGGCACGTTTCTGGCAGGGCATGAAGAGCCCACAGACTTTCTCACCTGACTTCAGGTCCAGTGAAGGTGGCCTAAATGGGACACACTCCCCTCTCATGTTCAGAGGTGTAGATGGAGAGTGACGTGGGCAAGGTCCATGGGGGGTTTGGGGAGGAAAAACATGGTGCATGGAAAGTGAACATGGGCTGAGGTTTTACTTGCCTTCTCATCTCAAGACATTGTTCAAAGAGCTCATTAGGCTCTAAGGACATTCCCATGGTTTGACTTAGAAGTTGCTACTGTTTTTTCTTTGTAGGGGAATGAGGAAGGGCTAGGCTCAGCTGCCACAAACGCCTAAACAGCTGCCAGCACCAAGCAGTGCAACACAGCCATCCTCTCAAACTTGCCCAGCAAGAGGACAACAGACAGTGAAGAAAGAACATTTAAGGAGCCATGACACACACAAGGATACAACACCTCTGAGGGTGCAGGCTCCTTTTCTCATCAAAGCCCCCAAAAAAGGGCTAAGAGGGTGTTGTTATCTAACTAGCCATGAGATTTAAACTGGGGCAAATAGCAGTTTGATTTCTTTTCAGATAAAAGAGAAGTTATAAATGAGAATTTTATCTTGCATGGAGGCATGACAAAGTATGAGACAGAATCCTTCTTGATTACAATCTTCCATCATTTTGATTTTATAATTACTGAATGGAATCAATCAGCTTTCAATTGTTACCTTGGCAAAAGATTAAAACATCATTACTTGTCATACATATTTCACACTTTAACAAATTTTAATAAACTGAATGGATGAGAAATGGTCATATTATCTTTCATGGCACTGGGATGCTAATGACATTTCTATTGATTTTAATTCACATTTGTTGGTCAAAATTACTCAGATTCAGGCAAGGCATGGACTCCCATAATCAACACTAGCAAATGAAGACTGCTGAGCACTGAAATGGCTGAAATGGAATCATTAATTAGAAATATCATAAAATAATTGCCAATGAGCTAGGGAGGTTTTATCTTCCTAATGATTATCCTTTATGGCATATTGATCTGTATATAGCCAGTACGTGTTGGTGGTCTCTCCATGAGAGTGTTAAGGAGAGCACCACAAAGTAGGTGGCAGAAGATGATCACAGAAAGCCATCTTGTGCACAGCTGCCTGTCAATCCAAGAGCCATGATGGCCACTTTTACCACCCCAGAAGTTTGGTGGGAAGACAGGAGGCCTCCTCAAGGATCCAGCTTTGGCTGCTTTGGCAGAGACCTTTTGCTTATTTCCTTGCTTAGCCAGGACAAGCCCTTTAGACTCAAAGACCACTCAGGCTGGGCACTGAATGGCAGTGTCCTCTGCTAAATCCCAACTTCTAGCTGTTATGGCTGTAGTGACAGAACCACAATTCTGTGTATGATGGATCCTCATTCTGTTGTGCCAGTCTGGTCCATGCAAGGCCATGACATCTCTCCCATAAATAAAGAGAGGGGGAACATCCATCAGACACTGTGGATCTCAAGGTTGTCTCTTCTGTGTGAGCCATAGTAGCTCATGGGCCTGGTCAAGGCACACATCTCCTCCTCATACCCACAAACCTTTGAGGAAACAGTGAGGATGACACAACAGCCTTACAAAAATTGATTGTCATTCTGTGATTCTTATGCTTATAACACGGTATCTTCTTTCCTCACTATTTGCGTAGTAAGACGCCTGTGCGGAATAAGGAGCCTTTGTTGGCTCCTTTGGATTTTTCTCTGTGTATTTGTATACCCAGTAAAAGTTGAACAAGCATCCAGTTTTTGTGGGTTGTTCTAAAATCTACAAATTATAGAACAATCTGCTTCTCTGACCACAAACACCATGATTAAACCAACAGTCCAAGCTACCCAACTAGCCTCAATAACCTTGTCAGTGTAGACAAACAGACATACTCAGTATTCCTGAAAGTCAACCCAAACTGACACACCAACAGAACCAGAAATTTAACCTGAAGGACTCTGCTTTGGAAATCTAGTCAAACCAGCACTTTTATGCTGCATCATATTTTGATATTTAAACTAGTATCAGTGTTTTCTCTTCCAATTCTAAGCAGGACTTAAGAGCAAGATGATGTAATCAGATCTCAAATTACTCAGACTTCATTACTATTATCAATACACTTTAGAACATTTACTAATATACTCTCAAATGTTATAAATAATTAAAACTTAAATACATTTGTTGAATTAATAGAGCACTTTTTATGATACATTTTTTCATTCTTCTTCTATGGTCCAATATTGGGATGCTATTAGTCTAGAGTCCTGCAAGCTTTTAAAAGTCATCTTGGAGAAAGCTCTTGAGAAGTGCAATTAACACCAATAGATCTATACGCAGTCTTAATGTTGGGCACATGCAGAAGTTCTTGCAAGACCAAAATTCAGTTTTCCTGCCTGCTGCTGATCTTCTTGAGTTTCTGTGGCAGCCAAGGGAGTAGGTAGGTTTAACACTTTGTAAAGCAACCCAAGCTCTTTATTGTTTTAACATACGAACTCACAACCACATGCAAGTCATCAGTTTACAGCAGAATCCTGCCAGTCAGGGTGCACATCACTGTAATTGTAACTTAGATGAATTACCAGCAGATCTCTACTATTATCATCAGAAACATTGTCTCTCTTCTCATCATCACCAAACATAAACATGCCTGAGTTTATGTCTAGTAGTGGTACTACACACCATGTTTTAAATGCGCTTAATGCAAAACAGAATGTTTAGTAGTGTCCTTAAATAGGGTGTGTTTGCACTCATGGTGCTGTGTATTTTGTGTCAGAAGTCTCCAGCATAGCAGTATGAATGTGATGTTGCATCTCTTCAGAAAATGTTGTCATTTGAGAACCAGCTTTAACAGGGAAGAGGATGCATACCTGCTGTGGTATCCCTTAGAAACCATATTCCACCCTGTAACACAGTGTATGCACACACATAACTAATCAACAGGCCCTGCACTAATAATTGTTAACTCATTCACAATGCATCATATAGTAGCAGATAAAGTAGATTATGTCCATCCTTAACTGCAAATCATTTAACTACATGGAGAAATACAGTGTGTTTCTTGGTATATTCTTGCTGAAAACAGAGGACGAATTCCCTGTTGTCCCTCCATCAAAGAGATAATCTGTCATTCAGTGAATCTAGCTCCTCCAAGAACAATGTTGTGAGCACAGGAAAGCCAGGGTTTGAGTCTCACTTCTACAACACACCATACTGAATGAAATCCAAAGGTATCAGGAGAAACTAGAGGGATCTCTCTAAAGTTTAGCATGGATGAGTAGACTCATACAGAAAACAGGAACTACAGACCTAAGAAAGATATGCACAAAGCTGCACTGGCTAAAAGTCTGACTTTTAAGTGTTTTAAAAATGTATCAGGATGGAGTGCATCTCACTGGGTCATGTTATAGGCACCATATTTCAAGGCTATTCACATAAAGCTTTCTTGATAGTTTCCCTCTTCTACAGGTCATACCTGCCAAAGCATACTTGTAAACATCAGTAACATTTTAAAAGCCAGTGCATATTTTAAGATCCAGTCCTACTAAAGGTTAAACAGAAATATACATAACAGGGAAATCAATTGGATCTTGGAGACATAATGAAGGGAATCATAGAAACAGCAACTGCTTAGGACCAGCAACACCAAAAATTATAAGCATGGATTGCAAATATTAATCTTGTCCCACTCAAAGACCATAAAATATGCTTCCCTTGTCCACCTGCGCTTGATGGGAGATACAATAACCCCAACTGCCTCAGCAGAAGTACATACATGTTTCTCGACACTTCCTCATGCTTAAAAATCGCTTTTTCTAGCAAAGTTGCTCTTGCATTTGCCTTCAGTTTAATGCCCCAGACAAACTGTCCCAAGCAACTTGTTCACATCCATAAAATCAAAAAATTCTGGACTCTAGATTTCCTCGGTAACTGGTGAGCAGCCAGGAAAACATTCTCACACATCAGCCCATAGGATTTCACATCTTCACCAGGAAAATGTGGCACTACAAAAACAAAACTGCTCTAACTCACCAGGAAGCGAGCAGCATTTTTCTTCTGATTATAGCAGTTCTGGAACAGTCAGGCACTGTCCTTCTTGTCCAAAGGCATAAGAAGAGACAATAAGTTTTATCCTATTGATGATTTGTTGATTAATGGCTTCTTAATAGTTAAGGTCATTTACTAAATATTCAACATGACTGATGCAACGTACTGCGGTAATATTCTCAAATCAGAGGGACATCAAAAATGAGCCTTGAGGACAGAATTCTCCCATTCCTATTCCCAATAATGGGCATTTATAAAGCTACAATAAGCCTCCAACTGCACATTGAAACAGCAGATTTAAACACAGGAGCCTGACTTGCAAAGCGAATACAGAAAAGTTTACATTCTGTATGTTTCAAGATGTAGAGGCTCCTTAAGTTATCACTGTTAAAAAAATAAAATAAAATTGCATCCAAGATACAAAAGCAACAAAGCAGATAAATTTGGAGTTGAGGAATCACTCTTACACTACATCAGTCCCTAAGAGAATAAAATGTTTTGCTAAACTACAGCCTCATTAAGATGTCATGTACTTTTCCTGTTTTCCTTTCCATGGCCACAGGGTTTCTCCTTTCTAGTCGGTTCCTTTTTAATATTTTGCTCAAATGGGTGGAATATTGGCTCTAGAGACAGCATGAGATTTTCCACTTACTTCATCAGGGCCAGGACTTCACACTCTAAGTTTCTTTTGCCTGTGGCTTGGCATAGCCCTGTGATGCTCCTTCTGGCCTCCACCACTGCCCACCATCTGCATCCCCAAATCTCTGTCTAACAGATAACTCCAAAGTCCCATCAGTAGCAATAAATTTCTACTTTTTACTGAGAATACAGCTCGTATATGTATATGTGTACGCATGGGGATACAGATATGGCTGTCAATATGTATGTACGCGTTTATATCTCTAATATCAAAGAGGGAATGTACAGACACCTAAACTAAAGGGGCTTTCACTTTACATAGTCGCAAAATCTGTCCAATTGTGGACTGACATGAGTCCATCACCAACATGCAGAAGAGACAGCTGCAGGTTTCAAGGCTGCGGAAGAACTGAGTGAAAACCAGATTCCCCCGTAACTCATTGATTTTACCTTTTCTCTTATAGCCATAATGCACTTTCAACGTCTTTATAGATGTATGTAGAAGTGTCAATTCTGTTGTTGTTATGTATTGTTAAAGAAGCTATAAATGTCTTATGACTCAAGGATTTCCAGCCAGAAGAGAAGAGCTTAAAAATGGAACAAAATTGCCATCCATAATTTAAATGGACAGCACTGCCATTGAAAAATGCTTTTCAATTTAAAGTCTATTAACAGGAAATTAGGAGATCTCCCATCAGAGTGTTACTGTTTATTTTAAAATGAAAACTAAGAACATAAAAATACTATCAGCACAAATGTCTGATAGACTCAGAAATAAATCAAACCACTCTATTATAATTTTTACCCCCACTGTTCATCTTACAGTCTCCGACTATTTAATACAAGGGCTGCTCCAAAGGTAATGCCTCCTATTTTGTTATGTTGGTGGTATGGCAGTAGAGGTTGAACCTTCCCACCAAAATCCTGTTAAATACTGTTGTCATATAACAGATGGCAGCAGAGGGGCAGTCTGACAGAATGGCATGTGACACGGAAGCACGTATGGAACAAAGGTGTGACACTGAATTCCTCCATGCAGAAAAATGGCACCCATCGACATTCATTGATGTTTGCTGAACATTTATGGAGACCAAACTGGGTGTGAGCAAACTGAGGTAGTGAGTGGTGCATTTCAGCACTAGTGACAGTAACAGTGGGTCACCTCTCATGGTACAGATTTGCCGCAGTGTAGCATGAAAGCTTTTGCTCCTCACTGGTGAAAATGCATAGCTAATGGTGGTGACTCTGTTGAAAAACAGTGTTTTATAGCTGAGAATTTGCTTTGTCACAGTGCTACTGTGCTCTTCGTATCAACTGTAGTTTCCAGGGAGATAAATAGGAGGCATTACTTTCAGAGCAACCTACATTCATAGCCACTGGCAGTGTCAAAATGATGAAGAGACTATAATGTAAAGGGGAGCTCGGTCTAGGAATTCAGACTTTTTTAAATAGTTACACATACAATGTAGAGTTCAACAAAACAGCTAACTCAATATTCCAGTTGCATTTTTATTTGCAGGGCGATCAGTAGCTTGAGGCACAGTTTTAAAGTTTTTCAAAATTAACTGCTTTAAAAAATAACAACATCACATGCCTTTTCTTCCAGAAAACATTCTGAAAGTTCCTCATTCCAGTCTGACTGGAAATACAATGTCAATCTTTCTCATAACACTTGAGTTCTTCTGTTGGTAATGTCTAAAAACAAGAAGCATAATGAGATGAAAAAAAGAATTAAATGGCTAGCTAGAACTTTGCAAGCCTCAAGAAAAATATAAACAGTAATTGCAGTGACAATTAAAATATTCCCAATCACTGCAAGATAGCCAAGAAAGATACTGACTATCTTCAGTTTGAGTATTAGTTTTGATTACCAAATGATCTGCATTAGCTCAGTCATTCCTTGATCTAGGCTTATCAGTTTACTTTTCCCATATTGTGTTTTCAGCAAAGAATTTCTACATGTTTACAGTAAAGAAACGTGACTTGTAACAGTATGAGGCTGCTTGTTTTTCTGGTTCGTATCCCCTGTCACATGCCTTGAAGGCTTGGTCTTTGTGAACCAATGAAACCCCGATGGGCGCCAATAAAACCTGATAACAGCTAACAGTGTCAAAACATTCACAGAAATGGGACAATGCCCTTCAGTGAGCTACATTTTATTGCAGGAAACAAGTCAGTAGGACACTGTTGACTCATGCCTGGTTTCATAAAACTCCAGTAGTGACCAAGACCACGGTGGCACAGCCTGTCTCGGGATGACAGTGCCTGTCGTAAAGTAGTGGCTCAGAGCCTACACTCCCTTAAAAAGGGACAGAGA
Source organism: Pavo muticus (assembly GCA_016647715.1). Classification (NCBI taxonomy): domain Eukaryota; kingdom Metazoa; phylum Chordata; class Aves; order Galliformes; family Phasianidae; genus Pavo; species Pavo muticus. Next base: position 2,244,434 of record JACDJE010000043.1, read on the forward strand.
AAAAGTATAAAGAAAATCTGCACTACTGAAGTATGGCTTCCCACTGCTTTGTCTCTCAAGCTGGGCTTTCTGATCAGGTGTGGCCTCCAAGTTTTATTCTATGAGAAACATCCAATAATCACTTTCCCAAGTCATTTTTCTATAGAGGATAAATACATACATCTGCCTCTCTTTCAAGTGAGTCCCTCGTCATCTCTCCTCTCTTTAACCAGGTTGTCAGTCTCATGAAAATCATTTGAAATTGATGTTTCTACATCTTTGGGTCAAATTAGCCCAGAGGTTCAGGTGAGAAATGCAGCTCCACATGGTAACTACAGCCCACTCTTTTTGGGGAAAAAATGTATCATGGCAATTTTTAAAGTGCTTCCAACTGCTTGGGGCATGAGAAAAATAAGCGTCGCTAACAGGCTTTGCTACAAGGTTTGAGACAGCCCCTTCAGCCCATAATTCCAATTGTTGTTTATTAGGTGATAGAGAACAGCTTGATCACCTTGGGCGTGGACGAACTACGTAGCCCAGTGCTTTCTGCCGAATTCTGGTAATCATCTTGCATGTCCCATTTGTCTTTACACTCACTACCAAATCCAGACCTGGCACTGTAGGTAACTTTCAGGGGATCTGCACTTGCAGGTGCCAGTGCCAAATCTTGACCTTCATCACCCATGTGCCTACAGGGCAACCCTATCAGCTGCTGGTGTCTGAGTGCACACAAAGCAATCCTTTATGCTAGAGCATCCGCACTGGGTGAGCTCAGTGATCTCAGCTGTTCCAGTAACCTTCACTAAATCCTTTCTCCTTTTCTTTGCTCGATCCACCTACTGAAAGGAAGGCCACTTCAAAGGGAGACTCTCGCCCAGACTGACATCATGGCATGTTGAGATAATTCAGAGTAGTTATGATAAATGTTCTGTCTACAGGCATCAAGAAACAAACAACGGGCTCACAGCAACATAAGATTAAACCTGTTTCTGCAATTATCTGGGGAATTGTCTTGCTGACCATGTCCTTTCTTGCTATTTTTTTTACAGCCTGCAAAAAAGCAGAAACTTAGATGAGATTGTATGAAATTCAGCTGCAGAACTTCAGGCCCCTGAAAAAGTAAGGTGGGTCTGTTATAATATGGTTTGCACCTGTCAGGTAAGAAAGGGCACATTTCTAGCCTCTGCATCAGTCTCTTCTTAGTACATTTCAGAGAGAAGCAATGCCGCTAGAAAAGCCACACCGTAACCTTGGTGAAGGGAAGCTATGCTCTACTAGGAATGAACAAGTATGGGTAGCAAAAGGCAAAAGGATTTGAAGTGGGAGAACACGCCAAGCTGGAATGCTATGCAAGCCCTGATCCCAGCCACTGTCTGTGCCAAAGAGCCTGGTACTCAGTAGCCCACCCATGAAAACAGCAGGCTCTGCCATACAGCAAGTGGGAGCAGACAGAGCAAGCAGGGGTGTACAAAAAGATGAGCTTAGATTTGCACACATGACAGGATTATGAACGAAAAAGAAATAAGTATTTCATGAGAGAACCTCCACCTCAATTCAACTGTTCCTGGCCATGCCATCCCTCAGTGAATTTCTCCTTTGGTTTCTATTTCTATTACTTCTTTAACAAAGACTTCCCTCCTTCCATGACAGCAATACAAGATACTTCATTCAGACCCCAACAGCTCCATCCACCTCCTTGAGCTAGTCAACAACTCTCCATTCCGCCCTGTCTCTCACAGGGCAAACAAGCTTTGAGCACTTGGCTTCTTGGGGCTGGAACCAAACCGATACCCAAAGACAGCCTTAGGGACACCGTTGTATACTGAACACAACCAGCACCACCCTTTAGCAATGTAACCAGATGGAACAGCAGGACCCACAGCATGGTCTCCTTCCCTCTGCAATGGGTTCATGCGCTATAGCTGACAAACAGAAACACCCCTGGCCTGTGGTAATTCCCAGACTGTGCCCACAAGTTGCCCGGAGAATGAAAAATGCCCAGGGCTACATGTGCCAGGAGCTAGTCTAGCCATTTCACAGTGCAGACCCTTCGGTCCTGTGCCCAGGTTTGTTCAGTGTTTAATTTACCAGCTAGTTTCACTGCCACTGGATGCGTACTTTTCTATCTGTTTTCCTAAGCAGTGCCTACAGATTACTGAATTGGTTTCGTGTTGATTCCCTCCAAACATGTTTTCACATGCTGGACAGCCTTAGCTACTGACAAAGCAGCAGAGGTCTTAGCAATATTCACTTCCTCGAGTTTTGTGCAAAAACACAGCCAGGTGGAGGAGAGCAATCCAGACTGACCTACTATTACAGAAAAGTCTTACACATGAGTTTGGTCAAACTTTTAGATCACAGAGAATTCACATTGATTAAAACCACTATAAACACCTCAATAGCAGGAAAGTTTTAATTCAGACTTAACTAATGTTTCTGTGGTTGGGAAATAATTCTAGACAACCTACATACCACTACTACTTATAGGTTTAGCAAAAATGTTCCTATGTTCACGGGGACTTTTTATTTCCCTTTCCTCCTCTCCTTACTCTAACTGCTTTTATAAAAAAATATTCTTTAAATCTTAAAAACATCTTTTTTCCAACCCTGTCTTCTAATACGGGCAAAGATGTATCCTCAGCATAAGTTCTGGCTCTCCAGAGACCAGACTCTGTGTCAAAACAGGGCCTGAGGAATACCAGTATGGATGTTAACAAGTAATAGTATGTGAAAAAAAAGCCTGATGTGTTGCAGAACAACATAAAAGAAAACACCTCCCTATTCAAGCAGTACAGAAACACACACACAGCAGCTCAACAATGGTCAGAAATCCTCTGGTCTGCATCCTGATGAAGTAGGATGGCTGTTGCCCAGAGGTCTGCAGAAGAGAAGATGAATTGTGTAATTTTAAAATAGCTGGAAATAAAACATGAAGAGGAATATCACCTACAAAGTGTAGTCTGAACTCTGCTTTCTGTCACTTTCTTACAGCATCCATTTATCTTGTCAGCACAAACAGTTTTCTGAATATGCTTGTATGAGCTAAGCTCAGGACCAGGCCTGTTCCCAAGGCTGGGCTTGCCCACTTACCACTACAAGTCCACATATCTGCAGCCCACCACAGTCAGCAGCTGGAGCGCCTCAACATGGGTCTAAAGTGAACGTGGGCCATACACAGCACACATCAGCACCAGGCCAGATACAGAGAGGCCCAGTCTGCCTGAAGAAAGCTCAAATGCAAATTTTTATGTGATGGTGACTTCACAGTTGTTGCCTTCAGTCACTCTGGGAAAGAGGCAAATCTGAAATAAAACGCTGTTGAAAGAGGTCTGTGTGGCTCAGCTTCTCAGCAGTGTACAATCCTTGTTACTCAGAGCTGTCAGAAAGGACAGAAGATAATATAAAGAAAGAGCTAACTGAGATTGCTGTTTTAGAGTGGAAAGTTAGCATCACACATTTGTCTCTACTCGCATCAGCCATGCCTCATGAGTTCCCTAAAGCAGGATTCACTTTGTCAGCAAAACAGAACATGTGTTAACTTACATCTTGGGTGTCCAGCCTTTTGGCTTGCCTGGGATGCATCAAGTGAAGAGGAATTATCTTGGGAATCATGCTCTTCGTATCTGTGGTAGTTTCTATGGAAATAAACAGGAGGCATAACTTTCAGAGCAGCCCCCATAAAATATACAATGCTTTTAACATATAAGTAACAAAAGATTTTGATTTTAAATATTTTTCTTTAAATGTTTTTAAAAAGGAACAAATACATAAAACTGGCAGGATATTTGATTTGTTTTTGTGAAATAAATGTATCGCTCTGCTTCAATAGCAGCGGTTGCAATTCTCAGTGAGGTTTCAAGGTGTTCAACAGAGGTTTTTATGGAATTTTACTCTTCTATGCTTCATCCTTGAAAACAGCCCACAAATGTGCATACTGCCAAGAAATGATGACATGAATAAGGTGTGACTGTGAAGCGAAGAATTTTTTTCTCTGGTAAGACAGGGATTATGAAAAGTCTGGTAAAAAGACATGATCAGATTTTTGAGTTGAATATCTGACTGCAACTCTATACATTCTATCCGAAAATTTGCAGGTAATGTATTTATATCAACTGAAAATGGTGTCACAAACATAAATTGATGATTTTTTTTCTTTGCAATCTTGAAACCTGTTTTCAAATTTCTTTATCAGAAAAGAAAGCATGGGTTAGTATTCTTTGCTGTTCAGAGCACTGTATTTAGCCAACTGTATGCATTTTGATACATTATTTGCCACAGCTTGAGTCAGCACTGCACAGCACTGCCTTCCCCATGCCCTGGTTTCAGTTGACACTTTTAATAGCGCACTGTTGGCTTGGTTGTTCATTAGAAATAGGTGCATTCCTGGGGCCGCTCGGCAGGGTAGAGCCACACCTCTGTAGAGGGGGGCATTGGGCAGGCTGTACTGCCAGCTGTGCTGGATCCACTAAAAACCACAGGCCACAGGTTGGACATTCCTGATTTACATCCTTAGGAAAGAGAGCAGTGAGTCATTTCCAATGGTTCAGGCGTTCTATTCACAGGACCTGATTAATTTTGATTAGAAAGTTGCAGAAAATTCTCTCAGACAATTTCAAGTACTTACTTCAGTTTTATTATTAAGCAAAGTCCTAATGACTTGTGGTTAAACCACTGGCCTAAGACTGAGGTTTCATCACCACTCATATCCCTACAAAACCATATTGCTCTGCCAGACTCTACTGTTTGTATTCCCTCTGCAAAACCTTTTAGCAAAACCACACACATGATGCTGGAAGACACTTAGCTTCTGGATGCATTGCTGCCATCAAAGGGCCAAACCCTGAACCAGTTCTTGCATTCATCAGGAAGATGACAAGGCCAAGTCAGCAGGATTTATCTGTTTGGAAAATCTCCTTGGCCATGAACATGAAAAACAGCTGCTGAGCCCCACCAGCCCTGCTGACGGGCAACAAAGTAGAGCTGGCCCCTTCCACGGACCTCCAGTCATGAGGGATAATGACAGCTCCAAGTGTTTTCCTACTAGCACAATCAAGTGACAGCCACATAAGCAGAAATATCAGGCAGACGCCAGAGTGGACACCGAGACTGGCACTACTAGATCATCAGCAAAGAGCAAGGGAGCTGCAGGAAACAGTGCCATCTCCACCTACGGACAGCACACTTGGTGTATGCCCTCTTCTCGTCTTCCCAATGCAGCTCCTTCACGAAGGCTCACAGGGAAAGTAGGACTGATTTCTGCCTTTTCTTGACTTTCCTGGCAAAATCAAGGCAGTAGTACAGGCCAGCTCTTAGCAGGGAATCCATGCGTAAGTAGGGTGCTCAGAGGCAAGGGCTGATGACCTCTGGAGCAGTGGGGTTGGAGCCAGAGCACGCCAGAGCCAGCCCACACCAGCATGGCAGTGCCCGGGCCACAACCAGCACTGCCGCAGTGTGCAAAGAAAAGAAAAGACCCATGCTAGTGAATGTGAGTAACAAAAGCTGCTTGTATCTAAACAAAGGCTTTATGACAATGCAAAATTAAACTGACAGGAAACAGCACACATGTTAGAATATGGCATGACAGACACTTTAGGATTTGTTTTATGTAAATTTAAACAGGCACCATTCTCTGTGACCAACTCGATAAGGAATGCAACTCTCATTCCAGCACAGCAACCCCATGTATGTTTTTGCCGCTTTTATTTTCTGCTACATTGACCTCAGCTACATATTTTCCAGCCAAAACAAAACATTACAGGAAATCAGAAAAGCCTCTAAAGTGATCCTGTTTTTAAGCGATTTTCTGACTTCTCATCAGTGTTTTTTCCCTTTTCACACCTGCTACTTGGTTGATACTGGCACGTTATAACAGCAAAATGTCATTTTTAAGTCACAGTAAGGCTTTCATGCTAAGTCATTTCTTTTTTTTTCCAAATTACTACAACATAGAGGCCTTGCTTTCTCTGTTATCAGTATAACTTTCCTAGTGTACACTGATACTGATGCACGGATATAAGGTGATATACCACAGAAGTGCAAGAAGAGGAGACTCATAGCGATGCAAATCACTACATTACTATAGAGACAGCTCCCTTCTTTGCTTGCTTCCTCAAATGCCAATTCTGAAATTTTCTGCAAGTCTCTATTGATCAGTTTACTACCGTGACTGAACTGAAATCCATGGGCACCTGATGCCTCTTCCCAGAAATGCTGCTCTCTGCTCAGTTGTTCTTTGCTATCTGAAAAATGAAAGAGCACAGCTTGAGCTAGAATCAGAAGGATGAAACACAGAAGTCTTAGCAAAGTCATCGTCTTCTCATGCTGAATCAGAAAGAAAAGATGTTTTCTGCCATTCCAATTATTTAGTTAATCCTAGCAAGCATTTCCTGGTACAGAGATCTCTGTTGCCATTACTCAATAAATAGAAAGCTATTAAGATATTTTCTAAACAAAACTCTTAAGGAAAGTACAACTGGGAAGAAATGCCCATATGCAGCACAGCTTTGCCAGAGCTTCCCCGTATGGGCACTCTCAACTTTGCTTCCAGAAGGCTGGAGTCTACAGCTTGTTCCAAATATCTACCTCTGTGTTCAGTGGCCTGGGCGTGGGCACCAACACCAATCATTGTGTTCCATCCAGAAGGAAATCAGATCAACTTTCTTTACAGATCAAAACCCCAATCTAGAGCTGTCTCTGCAGCTCTCCATTGAACATAAAATAAAGCGCTTCTGCTTCCACCAGGAGGGGATTTTCTTTTTAATCTACTGGCCCTTGAGCACTCACGAGGCAGAAGTCACAGGCATGACACTGATAGGAGGCAGCCTGCCTCAGCGTGTCGCATGTTCCCAACCTTAAAAAGTATGGAACACTCAATCCAGCATCCCACAGCCTTTGCAATGCTGTAATTTATCTCACCTCTCTGATTTTGTGTTGGATGATTGTTAGGGTTTTTCTTCCAGTTGTGGCCCCAGAAATCTCACCCCCGTACCTCTCCAGTCCATTCCCTCACCACTGCGTGGCCCTAACCCAACAGGCTGACTCTTACCCCATAACCACAGCGGGCCGCCTCCTCGACGATCCTTGGACCATTCCTTGTTTTCGGCCATGAAACCCAAAGTTTTCTCCAGTTTGAATGCTCCTGCCGTTTGGCAACATCTCCCCCTACCGGACAGAGTGCACATGCCATGTAACTAAACATCTTTTTCTTGCCTCCAAGTGTCATCGACGTCTTCTGGTTTGACTCATGGCCATCAGGGATCTTTAGGGTGGGAAATGGGCTTTTGGACAAGAGGGCAATTAAACTGTTAAGGGATCCTCAGGAGGCAGCTGAAATAGCAGAGCCTGCACTTCTTTTAATAGGCTTACATCTCCTAGGCAGAGGACTCCACTTGCACTGTGAATAATTTACAAACATGCAAATAAAAAATAATTCTTATTCAAAATAACATTCAATTTTTGAAAAGTGAATTTCTGAATCAAGTTTTCATTTTCCAGCAGACATATCCCTATATGTTCTCTACAGTGTTCCCCAGGGGTCAGAACTGCATCTGGTCTTGTTTAACATCTTCATAAGGGATGAAGGGATAAAGTGCACCCTCAGCAAGTTTGCTGGTGATACAAAGCTAGGAGTGGCTGACACACCAGAAGGCTGTGCTGCTATTCAGTGAGGACAGGCTGGAGAGTTGTGCAGAAATGAACCTTATGAGGGCAAGTGTAGAGTCCTACACATGGGGAGAAATAACTGTACACACTAGTACAGATCAGTGGCTAATCTGATGGAAAGGAACACTGCAGAGAAGGACGTGAGTGTACTGGTGAACAGCAGGTTGATCATGGTCCAACAATGTGCCCTTGTGGCCCAGAAGGCTAATGGTATCCTGGGGTGCTTAAAAAAGAGTGTGGTGAGCAGGTCAAGGGAGGTGATCCTCCCCCTCTACTCTGCTCTGGTGAGGCCACATCTGCAGTACTGTGTGCAGATTTTGGCACCCCAGTTCAAGAAAGACACTTCAAGAGAGAGTTCCTGTTTCCCCTTCGTTTGACCAGTATGTCCTTGCTCAGCCATACCAGTCTCTTGCTTTCTCTGCTTGTTTTCCTATACTGAACTCTTGTGTTGTCAAAAAGGTGTCCTTAAAAGAGCTGCCAGCTCTACTCCAATGCTTTTTCCCTAAGGACAGCTTTCCAAGGGATCTCATCTAATAATTCTTTAAACAGCCAGAAGTTCAATCTCCTGAAGTTCAGGCCCTGACTTTGCTTTTCTTTAGGCCCATGCTCCTCAAGATCACAAATTCAATCAAGGCATGGTCAATATAGCCCAGACTGCCTTCTATCTTAACCTCCTCAATGATCTCCTCTGCATTGGTGAGCACCAGATCCAGTAACGTTTCTCTTCAGGTCGATTTGTATAATACCTGGACCAGGAAGTTATCATCAACACACTTCAAGAATCTCCTGGATTGTTTGCAACCCACTGTGCTTCTTTCCCAGTAGACATCTGGATGGCTGAAATCCCCCATGAGGATGAAAGCCTGCGAATACAATGCTTCCTGTATCTGAAGCAAGAGGTCCTCATCCACAGGCTACCCTTGATCACACAGCCTGTAGTAGACCCCTTAACATCAGATGTCCTTTGTTGGACCATATTCATGCACTTCAGGAGTCTCCTGAGTGGCTGAAATCCCCCATCAGAATGAGAGCCTTTTGTAGCAAGAAGGCCTCATGCACAGGCTCCCCTTGATCAGGCAGCCTGTAGTAGACCACAACCACCACTGGTCCTTCAATGGACCAGGTCCTGCTGTTGCCCACAAGCTCTCCATCTGATCGTGGCTGTTTTTCAAAGGCAGCTCTTCACAATCTATCCACTTCTTAACACGGAGAGCAACTCCCCTGCCCCCCAATCCCTGTCTATTTCTCCTAAAAAGCTTGATCACTGTGCTCCAGTTGTGCAATTCATTCCATGTTTCCTTGGTAGCAACTAGGTCAGTTTTTTAATTGTGCCATGGCTTCCACCTCTTCCTGATTATTTCCCATGCTGCTGGCACTGGTGTAGAGGCACTTCATCCAGACAATCAGCAGTATTAGCTTCTTCAGGGAGCCCTCCTGAATTCCTCTAGGACAAATCTGAAGTCCTACTCCACTGCTTCCTAAAGTGACAGCGTTCCCCATTCTTTCTTTGTCATTTTGAAATCCACCTCCTTTCCCCATTGAATCTAGTTTTAAGCTCTGCTGATCAGCCCAGACAGCTTATTTCCCAGAACATTCTTGCTGTGTAGTCTCCTTGTTAAAGCCTTCTGTGATCCAGCTTGAATGAGCAGAAGTAGATAAAGTTAGATAAAGTTAGATAAAAGTTGTCTGGCTCTATCAGACCCACTACAGTCCCTGGGGCTGCCTTCTGTACATGCAGAGAACGATGGCCTCTGCTCCTGGCCCCACTGGAGTCTTCTCAGTTCTTCTCACCAGAATCACCAGCTCCTGGTGGGTCTCTGCACTCCCCTGGGGTGTCCCTGGTGCAGGAAGCCCCCATGTTGTATGCTGCGATCCCCCACTCCGCTGCAGATACTGCCAGCACTGGGCCCAATCATCTTGGTGAGGGATACAGTGATATCTGAAAAAAATGAGCTATGGAGAAAACTGCCATTTTGGTTAACAGGTCTACTTAAAATGAACAATCTTGTGGGCAACAGAAAGAACAACTCTTTATCTAGCAATTTTGGTTCAGGCATCCACACTTGGATCAACCCTTCCACAAGCTCTTCAGACCGCCTCCTGACGCCCCTTCACTTCTGTGCTTCCACACCTAAAAAGCGCGTTAACTTAGGAAACCCTCCTTCCTTCCGCAGGCAGGCTGAACACCTTGCAACCTCGCCCAGCAGCCCGCCCTGCTGCGCCCACAACCTGAGCCCACAACCCGTCCCACGTCGGGGCGGGCGGCAGCGCGCCACCTCACGGCGAGAGCGGGGTGCGGCGAGCGGCGGTGACGCGCTACCGGGCGGTGCCATTGTCCGTGGGGGAGTGGGGGGGAACATGCCGTAGCTCCCCTCTGCGTCCTCTACACCGTCCGACGAGCGCCCCTCACCGCGCAGCAGTGAGCGGTTCCCACGGCTGCGGACGTGGCCGCCCGTTCCGCCGCGACGCCTGTGCTCTGGGCGTGCGTGTTGGTGCGCGGCCTGGGCTGGGGCTGCCTTGGCGCCCGCTGAGGATGAGGGGTCCCTGGGGCGGGGGAGGCCGCCCCTGAGCACGCGCCCGGCCGCGGGCCTCTTCCCGCGCGCCCCTTCCTTCGCCGCGGCATGGAGGAAAAGTACAGCAGCCAGGCCCTGGCCGGCGGCGGCGTGCTGGGGCCCGTGGATGTGCCCAGCGCCCGGTAACGATTGGGGCGGGCGCTGCGCCGGTTGAGGGGGCCGCGGTGCGCCCCGCGCCAGCTGCCTCCATCCCTGCTGCTGCTGGGGAGCGGCGGGCGTCGCCTTGGGCCTGCCGGGCCTCGTCCTTGGTGGTGGGAACCGGGGCCTCCTCTCGGCGAGGTTGTGAGGGGGCAGCGAGTGGGTGAGGAAAGCGGTGCCTGGTTGCCCCAAATGCCGATTTGCTCTGCTTTTACAGGTTAACTCGGTATATTGTGCTGCTGTGCTTCGCCAAGTTTCTGAAAGCCGTGGGCCTCTTTGAATCCTACGATCTTTTGAAAGCAGTCCATCTTGTGCAGTTTATTTTCATAGTGAAGCTGGGGTGAGTGCGCCACAGGTGAAGCCTTGTCTGCTGCAGCACTGCACGCTTTGGCCACAGAATTCTATGTTGGTGTCAAGATGATGCCCTCCACTGTATTGTTGTAGATCAGTCATGAAGGAAAAGACACTGCAGTGGATCCAGGAAATGCTGTGATAGTAGCAGTGTTTTTCTTTCTCTTCTGTGCTCAGAGTAATTTCAGAAATTGCAGAATGTTTGCTATTTTGGAATTGATGGTGCTATGACAGTACTGAGTATAGGAAACTCAGATGTGTTCGAATTTTCTTAAGGTGTAGAAGACTAGTACTTTTTATTAAAATCTGTATTCTTGTAATTCTTACAAGTTTTAATTGATATTCTTACCTGACTGAGAACTGAAGTGTAGAAAATGATAGCAAATATACAGAATCAACCTTTGTTAGGATGCACTCTGCATGATCATACTTTATGTTCAGCTGATATGATGTGGAAGAGCATTTCTATAATAAACTTGGCAGCACTGGTGCGTTTGGAACCTCATTTTTCCCTTTTTATTTCAACTTATTTACATTTCTGGGCTTCTCAGTAGAGTGTTCCCAGACACCATCATCTTTTTTCTCCATCACTTACTCTTGATCACAGTTGAGGAAGAAACATTGATTTCTAACACAACTTTGCATTCAGCATTCCATATGTAAGGAGGCCTTTGGGCATGTATCTTGCTAACAGAAGATCTGTTAGTAGTACTGTAGTAAAATTTCTGCTAAAAACTTTTCTAAGATCACTTATTTCGATTCTTGTAAACCACAGGTAGACTTCTTCAAGCAGAGCACTGACAACGGGTCAGGGGGAGGGACTGTCCCACTTTGCACTGCAAAGTGCACCCCCAGCATTGCATGCACTTTTGGGTGCCACGATATAAGAAGGACATAAAACTATTGGAGAGCATCCAAAGCAAGTCTAGGAAGAGAATGGTCTAGAGGAGCGGCCAAGGCCCCTGGGTGTGCTCAGCGCAGAGCAGAGGAGCTGAGGGGAGGCCTCATGGCGGCTGCAGCTCTTCACAGGGAGCGGAGGAGCAGCGCTGAGCTCTGCTCTCTGTGACAGCGACAGGGCCCGAGGGAACGGCATGGAGCTGTGCCAGGGGAGGGGCAGATGGGGCTTAGGAAAAGGCTCTTCATAAGGTAGTTGGGCACCAAAACAGGCTGCGCAGGGCAGTGATCACAGCTCTGAGAGGCTGGAGAGTGTTTGGACAGTGTTATCTGACACTGGGTTTAAATTTTAGGTGATCGTATGTGGAACAAGGAGTTGGCTTTGATGACCCTTGTGGCTCCCTTCCAGCTCAGGACTTTGTCAGGACATTGTCACTGGCTGTTCCCTGAAGAAATGATTTGTAAAATTGACTGGAATCAAAGTCCACTTATCATCAAGTTTTTACTGGTATCTGACACAAATAATGCATCAGGGAAAATTTGCAATGTGCAAATGTGATGTAGTGAAGAATATAAAGGAAACTTGTAAAGTAGTCCTGATGTGAGGAGACACCTAGTTATTTAGCACTGATCTGAATAAAAAGCTGACTGCTAGTATATTAATAGAGAAAACTTTCTCCTTTTAACAGGTCTGCATTTTTTATGGTTTTATTTCAAAAACCATTTTCTTCTGGAAAAGTGGTAACCAAGCGTCAGGTGAGTTGACATGCAGTAATTAACTCACATCTTTGTAGATGTTCTTGACAACGTGGCTGTTAACAGAAGTCACCCAGAAAGAGGAACGAAGGTTACTCCACTTGGCAGATGTCATTGCAATTTCTAGAAGTGTTTAACTGACTTAGTATCTACTGCACTGTAAAATACAATACATATTTTTAGCTTTTGTCAGATCCTGCAAAAGTATGGTGAAAAGCCTGATCTTCAGCTCCATGCAGGCATCTGTTCTGTGGACTAGATTTTTGAAAATAGCTTAGTTTACACAGCTGCCTTCAGCAGTTCCAAACAGCAATTTCCAGACTGCCAGAGTCAAAAGTGCTCCAGTTGTGTGCCCCTACCCCATGAGTGCTCTTTGCATGGTGTATATGTTGTATCGGGAAGCCAGTCTAGCTGCTCTGAGCTACGCTGGGTTCCCAGTATCCTAAAAATTCAGAGCAGAGCTCAATTTGCAACGTTCTAATTTATAAGAAGTAGCTTTTTTTCCACCTGTTCTATATTCACAGGAATTTAATGCATCAGTAAATATTTGTAGAATTAAGACTTTAATCTCTTATTTGGATATTTTATCTGGTGCTATATGTGTTTATCATGCACAACAGATAACCTGTCAAAATGCTATTTTGTAAATAGACTTGAATTTTTTCAGCATCGACGTGAAAGGGTTTTTAAAGAATTTAATATGTGCAAAAAAAAACTAGGCTGCCTGACAAAAGTAGGTAAGAAGAAAATAATTATACTCTAAATTTTGCAGAACTTGCAGAGCATATTTTTTCCTGTCCATTTCTACAGCTATTGTGCTAAAAGAATGTTAATGTTGTTTCTTTTGAAACTGCAGAAAATAATAAAATACCTTTCTTTTGTAGTGGATCAAAATTTTTAAGCATGCTGTTGTGGGATGTATCATTTCACTCTTATGGTTTTTTGGCCTAACTCTTTGTGGACCACTGAGGTAAATACGTTTTTACTGTAAATAATGTTTTGTCTTTTTGCACTCATTTCTGTGATTTTTTCTTTGTTTTTCACTTGTATCTGTCAGACCATGGCTTATTCTTTGAAATTTTAAATGAACCTTATACTTTTTTCTCTGAGCCTGTGTTACTTGGGAAAAACCACTGACAATTTTCTGTACATCTTTTAATTTCCTTTATTCGTTGTTGGACAAGATGCCATTGAAATTATTGATAGTGCTAAACTACTGGTGTGAGTGATACAGAAGGAACACTGACTATCACACTGACTGTGGTTTTCATTGTTTTCTTAGTCTCACTAGTAAACTCATTAGTGTATATAACTGTTTGAAGTCCACAGCTTGACAGCTAGTGACGGTAGTTTGTATGACTCTGCTGGGTGACTAGAATTCCTTTCCCCATTTGTTTCAGGGCAGTGTTTTAGTCTCTTTCTGTGCCTCTGCTGTATTGGAACTGCGTAGCATTAGTGCACATCTTCCGAGTAAAATCACTTGTGCTGTTTGTTAGCGTGTAGGAATAAGCAGCAATAAAAGAATGACAAAAACAAAGATTAACAACTTAGAAAAACACCTTTACTTAGGGGGAATGTAAAGCTTAAAGTGTTAAATTTTATGCATTTGAAGCTTTATTGTCTAAACATCAGAAAGCATACCTAAGAAAAATAGGATTTCTTTAAGAAATACTGTGATGGTTTTCTGAATGTTATGTCTTCCAAAGAAGAATCAGTAACATGGTCCCTAGTAGGTTGTATTGTTGAGCAAAGAACAGCAGAGAACGTTGGTAGATTTCAGCCTGATTGCTTTCTTGTGTTCTGCCCTGGAAGGCTGTTGCAGCTAGTTAGTCAGCCTTTGCTACCTGAAGGAGGTAGTGTGCAAGTCAGAAGTAAAGAGGTTCTGAGCTTGCATTAGCTATTGAATGATTAGCACTTCAGTAAACAGGATGTCACACAACACAACAGGATCTCTCTTTCTGGGAGCCAGAAACCAGAAACTTAGTTTTGGAGGAGATATGGTAATGGGAGTAATATTTCCATCCTGAGCAAGTGAGGATCTTCTTGTACTACTCGAAGGAAATGACAATTTAATCGATAAATGACAAATTTCGATCTGTTACTTGACTCTAGAAGTTGTTTTGTGATATGTCCAGCTGTCACCAGTTAGATACTTTGCTGGTGAAGACAAATGGATATGCAGCTTTTGAGTTGTTTAAGCTTGCTGTTGAAGTAGCAGGATAAATCTCTCACCTTTGCTATTGAAATTTAGGTGAAATACATCATGCTCATGAAGCAAACCCCTCCTAAATGGACATAAGTGTTTATTCGACTTTTTTTTATTTTTAATAGAACACTGTTGCTGTTTGAACACAGTGATGTGGTTGTGCTGTCACTCCTCAGTGTCTTGTTCACAAGCTCAGGTGGAGGACCAGCAAAGGTATTTAAACATGGTGACTTTTTTGCCAGATGTAAAAAATACTTAAATGTTATAAATGCAATTACCGCTTTACCCAGAACATACGAAGTTCTAGACCTGTTTTCATCGTAACTGTTTAACTGTGTGGGGTTCTTTTTTTTGTTTAGTTAGTGGTGAAATTTTAAGTATACTGCTTGAAGTAAGAAGTACGACACCCAAGGGGAAGCAGTGGGTGAGGCTGCTTGAGATCCACGACAGCAATCTGAGAACATTTTTTGCATGTGAAAGAGAATGTTGAGAATGATTTTTGCACTGCAGCATTCTTTGTAAAGGGATTTGGGGTTCAAGCAACCCCAATAAATGTCAAGGATATTTATGTATATAGTACTCCTGGCCTTTGGGCACTGAAGTCAGCAACACGGCTTTTGGATCCTACCTGACCTATTCGATGTCCGTAGCTTTGCATGTGATTTATTTTTCTGACAAAAAGTTTTGTGTGCTTTTGTTTCTGTTTGAGTCTGTATGTTCTGTTTTGGCCCTGTGTTTCACTTAATTAGAGATCTATATTTAAGACATCTTTTGTCTGAGTTCCATCGCATTTTATTCTCTAATTGTGCCCAATCCTAAATGGAGTGAGCTGATCCCAACGCCTAGCAGCTTTGGCCACCTGAATTCAAAAACAGTGATGGCTGGAGGAAGATTATGATGTCGTATACCTGAGGATGGAGTTTTTTGCTGTGTAAGAGAAGGGCTGGCTTTGGTGCTGCCTCAGACTGAGAATTTCACGATTTGTCTTGTAACTGCTGTTGGAGGCCCTTAATCATTTTTACTTTTATCTTAGGGCAGCATAAACAGCCCAGGTAACTACTTTGATGCCCTGCTCCCCATCCCCTTCAAACTGACATTGTTTATGGCATTCAGCATGAAACTGTTCAACTAGGAGAGAAAATCTTTCTAGCCATTGACTCTAGCAGTAGATGTGGAGCTTCAGAAAAGTTCTCAGGTTACACCTAGCTGTTAAGGTGCATATCTAAGAAGGCAGAAACAAGGGATTGATAACCTCATCCTCTGAATGTTTCAGCCTTATGGAGTGAACTGTAGTAAAAGGAAGTCACTTGATTTTCCAAAACAGCAATGTGATATAGCTGTGTTTGACTTCAGAGGATTAATTGTAATAACAGTTTTTAGCTGTAGATCTCAGGGTTTTGTCAAGATGAAGGATACTAAAACTGCAGTTTTCAAAGTTAAGATAGTGAAAGCTTGGGCAGCTGGGATTTTTTTTTTTAATCACGGAACTGTAGGGATTGGAATGGGCCTCTGGAGATCAGTCAAGTCCAACCCCCCTTTAAAGCAGGTTCCCTACAGTAGGTTACACATGTAGTCTTTCAGATGTGTCTTGAATATCTCCAGAGAGGGAGACACCACAACCCCCCTTGGCAGCCTGTTCCGGTGCTCCATCACTCTTGCAGTAAAGAAGTTAATAATTTTGTCCCTACCTCATATAAGCACTTGCAGAGCTCTGCTTTCTTAGAGCCTTTGTGCAGGACTGTAGCCTTTGCTTCTCGTAAGACAAAATTCTACAATCTACCCAGTAGACCTTGTTTATGACTCCTTGATACTACAGAGTATTAAATCATCAGACTTAAGTAGGTTTACATTCTGGCCGGAAGAGCCAGACTGTTAAGAAAGAAAGCTTGAAGTTTTCAAGATTCAGTCTTGCTTGTAACAGTCATGATTTGTCCTGAGTTATACAGCAAATCTGAAAACTAGAATAAATAAGAAATTATATTGTCAATGGCAGCTTTTTCCAAAAATGCTTTTTTCTCATACTTTTCTTATTGAACTAAAGTATACTTGCATGGGGGTGGGAGGAGGAATCTCCTGGAATTCTTGAAGTCAAACTGTTGCAGGATGTTGTAATGTATTTATTATTCTTTTTTCTCCAGACAAGAGGTGCTGCATTTTTCATCATCGCTGTCATCTGCTTGCTTCTTTTTGATAATGATGACCTCATGGCTAAAATAGCAGAACATCGTATCCTTCTTGTTTAGCACAAGTGTTCATTACTAATGGAGTAGAGAGAGTAGATTAAGTTGAATGAACTATATTGCAAGTATTTATATTTCTCTTGATAGAGATCTTAGAATAGTGTAGCATAAGATTTTACTTTCCATATAGATGCTGGTATTTGTTGTCAAATTAATGCCATTGCTTGCTTTGTTGATAAAATCTGTAGCTGTGCTCTCAATTCAGTAGTAACTAATGGCCACCTTCCCATTTGCACATATCAGACCACTGTGGATTGTTTTACACCTTTTAGATGAGCTTTCATTTTTTGGAAATTGTGTACATAATGGCTGTAGCACAACTGTGTGCAGTACATGGTTGGCAGCCTAGCTGGCAGTCTTTCTTGTATAACCAGAAAAGTTCTTTTTATGCTTTGTAAATGCAGTAGAAGTGTCAGTACCATTTCTAGGCTGAAAAATGATGTGAAGTAGACTGCAGTTGTTCCAGAAATTGTGAAGTTTAAACGTCATGTGGAAGCTTACTAACATGCTTCCAAAGCCACTGAGTAGATTGGATATGATTTTAATGTAAGTTTCCAGCAGATCTTCTCATCATAGTAAAGTGTGCTGGAAAAAGGGTATGTGTCTAAGGATGGGAAGTAGCAACACAGTCATATAGATGATAACAAAGTGAAAGTAAACTTTTTTGAGGAAAGGTGAAAACATGGAATTAAGAATGCCATTGATATATTCAGAAATAGTACTGATCAATCAACCAGATTTTAAGTAAATTCATTGTTCAAGTGCCCTTTGGAAGCAGTGTTCCCAGAAGCTACGACTAGTAGAATATTTGCTGGACTGTGCTTGACAATTGCTCTTAGTTTTCTAAAGTTTAAATGTTTATAAACTAAAAAAAAGTGTAGGTCATATTCTAGACACATCACTGTTTTACTGCTCTTACTGAATTTCAGTACTGTTGAGTATATTTTTCTAAGTCTAGTTGCCATTATGACTGCTATGCAGTATTTAACAGTCTCTGTGTTCTTGCGTTTTAAAACATTTATAACTATTTTCTGTGGAAAACATTTTCGTCTTTCCTGAATTTTAAGGATCTTCGGAACTTGTAGCTCTCAGTTTGCTTACTTTCGGTTTCAGTGATCTTTTACTGCATCTATCTGTCTTTCGCATTAAAAAAAATAGTTGAACGAAACACTTCCTTAATTTTATTTAGCTGAGGGACATCACGACAGTGCTCTTACACATGTTCTGTATACAGTCATTGCCTTCCTGGGTGTTGCAGATCACAAGGTAAATAAATAACTTACCATGCTTTAGTACATTAATATGTACTCGAGTTTTGTGGGTAAAAATTTCTGCAGCTCAGAATTGGAAATCAAAAAAGAAAGATCAACACTGCAGTCGCAAATGGGAACTAAATCAGCCCTGTAAATTTTGTATCTTGACTAAGGGCAAGATTGGTTTCATCTGAGCCCACACAGGGCGCGAACGAGAACGTAGAGCAAGCCAGTCCCTACAATATACTTGTATAGCTGATAAGGACTTTCCTTAACACATACCTTAAAAAGTCCCATTAAAGTTATCGTAAAGCACTCCATTTAATCAGTTTTGGATTTTGTAGTGCGTTGCATGCAAGATACTTCTTTCTCACTTTTCCAGCCTATGTTTGTTTCTGCTTTATCTTTTCCCAGTGTTCTCCTTTAGACACTTGAATTGAAGACACATGTTCTGATACATCCTATTATGTTGTCCCATTGTAATGAGTGGGAACTGTAAATCAGAATTTTGCTGTTACAGGTTTGACTAGGCTGAGTGAGTTGTACTGTTAGCTTAGTCTTGTTACTAAATTTGGTGCATTGATCAGTAAAATAGATGAAAAAATATCTAGGACAGCTGAGAAAGTTTTAATGTCAGAATAACTTTGATGTTTGGGAGACTGGTTAACTGCAAAAATCAAGTGTGAATCTAAGAGAGATGTTGTGTGTGGAGTATCTTATGATTTGTTAATAGAAGAGTCTTGAAATATTGTGAAGAAATATGTTTCAATGCAATTAAGTGAATGAAAAGGTTGTGAAAGTATTAGAACAAAGCCAGAGTGACGTGACTCCTTTGAGACTCTGCTTTCAATGCTTTTCTTTTCTTTTCTTTTTATAATGGAAGATGTTGTGAATACTACTAAGGTATAATCATATATGCTACATTATTGCTTTAACTAGAATAACTATTAGAGCAGGCCTGTCCAACCAACAGCCCACAAGTAACGTACAGCCCAGCCCAGTATGCATTGTGATACGCTGACTAAACACGGTCCTGTGAACAGCAAAGTATAGGTATCCTTGCTCTCCATTATGATTAAAAAAATTGAGAATAGGTTTCAAGATTGCTGAAAAAATATCAATTGTTGGTATACTTGCGAGTCCATTTTCAGTTGACATAAATACATTACCTGTGAATTTTCACATGGAATGTATAGAGTTGCAGTCAGATATTTGACTCAAAAATTTGGTCTAGTCTATTTACTAGATTCTTATAAGCCTTCTCTTACCAGAGAGAAGTATCCTTCCCCAACCAGTCACGCGTCATTTATCACTTTTTGGCAGCATGCACCTTTGTGAACTGCTCTTGCCAAAGATGAAGTGCAGGAAGAGTAAAATTTCATCAAAAATCTCTGATGAACACCTGGAGACCTCACTTAAGAATTGCAGCCACTGCCACTGAACCAGGGTGATGCATTATTGGCACAACAACAATTCAGATACTCCACTATTTTTATGATTTTGTTGCTCTCTCTTTAACAAAAAAGATTAAAGATTAAAATAAGTTTTGTTTCTTACGTGTACTAACTATATGATACATTTTACAAGGGTTGCTCTGAAAGTAACACCTCCTATTTTATTATTTTGGCCCACAACACCAGGGGCAGGTGCTGGCGGTATGGCAGTGGAAATTGAACCAATTTCCCACCAATTTTCTATTGCATTTTGTTGCCATGTGACAGATGGCAGCAGAGGAGCATTTTGACAAAATGACATCAGACGTGCACATGAAACAATGCTTTGTCACTGAATTCCTTCACATGGAAAAAATGGCACCCGTTGACATTCACTGATGCTTGCTAAACATTTATGGAGACCAAATAGTGGGTGTAAGCACAGTGATGCAGAGGGTGATGCATTTCAGCAGTGGCAGTGGTGACAGTGGGTCACTTCCGCTGGTACAGATTTTTACAAGTGCAGCATGCAGGCTTTTGTTCATCACTGGTGAAAATACATAGCTAATGATGGTGACTACGTTGAAAAATGGTGTGTCGTAGGTGAAAATTTGCTGTATCAAATAGTATTGTTCTCTGTGTCTGTTGTAGTTTCCATAGAAATAAACGGGAGGCATTACTTTTGTAGCAACCTACATATTTTGCATGCAGCCCAAGACAATTCGTCTTCACTCAGTGTGACACAGGCAAGCCAAAAGATTGGAAATCCATGAATTAGATGGAATATGCTGTCTTTGTTTTCTGTTGATAAGGAAAGCAAATGACTTTGTTGGAGTAATGTATTAGGCTCATGAGAAGTATTGACAGAATCTCTCTGTGTTTCCAGGGAGGAGTACTGCTTCTGGTACTGGCGTTGTGCTGTAAGGTTGGTTTTCACATGGCTTCTCGAAAGCTTTCTGTCGATGTAGGTGGAGCCAAACGTCTTCAAGCTTTATCTCATCTTGTTTCTGTACTTCTGTTGTGCCCGTGGGTCATTGTCCTCTCTCTGACAACAGAGGTAAGATAGGAAGCACATGTTAGAAAAAATAGATCATTTTTTGTAATTCTTTTTCTTGTGAAATGCAACTTAAGAATGTTTTAAATGGAAGATATACAACCACCAGTCGTCCTCTTTTTTTTTTTTTTTTTTTGAGAGAGCTCTGTATGAAATGGTTCCTCTGTGTTTTAATGTACATATTTATGTGATGACTTCATAAAGACGTAGAATGGCCTGGGTTGAAAAGGACCGTAATGATCATCTGGTTTCAACCCCCCCTGCTATGTGCAGGGTCACCAACCACTAGACCAGGCTGCCCAGAGCCACATCCAGCCCGGCCTTGAATGCCTCCAGAGATGGAACAACCTGTCAACCTCTCTGGGCAACCTGTTCCAGTGCTTCACCACCCTCTGTGTGAAAAACTTCTTCCTAATATCTAACCTAGACCTCCCCTGTCTTAGTTTAAAACCATTCCCCCTTGTCCTATCACTATCCACCCTTGTCAACAGCCATTCCCCCTCCTGTTTATATGCTCCTTCAAGTATTGGAAGAGTCTCCCCGGAGCCTTCTGTTCTCCAAGCTAAACAAGCCCAGTTCCCTCAACCTTTCCTCATAGGAGAGGTGCTCCAGCCCTCTGATCATCTTAGTGGCCCTCCTCTGGACCTGCTCCAAGAGCTCCATGTTATTCCTGTACTGGAGGCCCCAGGCCTGGACGCAGTACTCCAGATGGGGCCTCCCAAGAGCTGGGTGGATGGGGACAATCACCTCCCTCTCCCTGCTGGCCACCCCTTTTTTAATGCAGCCCAGAACACAGTTGGCCTTCTGGGCTGCAAGCACACACTGCTGGCTCATGTCCAGCTTCTCATCCACCACAACCCCCAAGTTCTTCTCTGCAGGGCTGCTTTCAGGGAGGTCTTCCCCCATATAAATACCTGGGATTGCCCCAGACCAAGTGCAGCACCTTGCACTTGACCTTACTGAACCTCATTAGGTTCACATGGGCCCACTTCAGCCTGTCCAGGTCCCTCTGGATGGCTTCCCTTCCCTCCAATGCATCGACTGCACCGCTCAGCTGGTGTCGTCTGCAGACTTGCTGAGGGTGCATTTGACTCCATCGACTGTGTCGTTGATAAAGATGTTGAAGAGTGATAAAGATGTTGAACTTTATTTCCTCTTTTATGTGATAACATTATTTTATATTTCCAGCTTCAGATATATCCTCTTTACTAACATTTTGCAAGGAATAATTACTATAAATTACTATAAATGTGTGGCTCTCCCCTCTTCCCTCCTCCCCCACCCAGTAGAATATATTGTAATTTAAAAGATACGCTCATTATGCCCTCCTGATTAGCGATAATGGAATGATGCAAACACAGCATTTCACACAGCATTGTTTTTAAGCATAGGAAAGCTTTAAATAAGATACAGGAATGCTTATTACCTACATTTGTCTTTCTATAGCTTGAATGTTCTATATGATTTTTGGTTTTACGGTTTTATATGATCAGTTTGAAATACAAAAGTACTGACGGATTGCTGAAAGGATTTTTAATGAAAGTGGTCTGGATGAAAGTGGTATAACGGTGAATAATCCTGTTTGAAATGTGCTTGTTTTTTTTTCTGTTGTTGCAGAGCAAAGTCGAGTCTTGGTCTTCTCTCATCATGCCTTTCGTAACAGTCATCTTTTTTGTTGTGATTTTGGATTTCTATGTGGAGTCCATATGCTCTGTCAAGATGGAATCTTCCAAATGTGCTCGATACGGATCCTTTCTTATATTCATTAGTGCACTGCTTTTTGGCAACTTTTGGACACATCCAATAACAGACCAGCTTCGAGCTATGAACAAACCAGCACACCATGAGAGCACAGAACACGTTCTTTCTGGAGGAGTGGTAGTGAGTGCTGTTTTCTTCATTTTATGTACGTATTCATATTTTTCCTTTTAAAAATCTGTTATCCATGTTACTTGGAAGCCAGTGAGAAAATAGCAGTATGCAAAATGCTTTTGAATGAGCTTGTGTAAATTCTTTTGCATAAAAAGAGCATGCAACTTTGCGCCCTCTTACTGTACAAAAAACAAAACAAACAAAAAAAACAATGTAATGTATCTGTTGAGGCAGTAATTAATCTAATCTTACTTAGTAATGAAATGAATGGTGAGCCTTAAGATGAGTTGACAATCAGTTTACTACCTTGTAATTTCTTGTTATCTATGACTATGATATAACGAATTGTTTATAAGCCTCACAGCTCTTTTACAAAAATAAGAACTTCAATATTTTCCTTGCAGCGGCCAATATCCTGTCCTCCCCCTCCAGGAAGGGGCAGAAGGGCACCCTTATTGGCTATTCTCCTGAAGGCACTCCTCTATATAACTTCATGGGTGATGCAATACAGCAGAGTTCTCAGTCATTACCACGTTTTATTAAAGAGTCATTGAAACAGATTCTTGAGGAATATGATTCTAGGCAGATCTTCTATTTCTTGTGCCTAAATCTGGTAAGTCTGCTTGTGTTTTTTTCAACTCAGTTATACAGTATGAAGAGTTATTCTTTAAATGATTCCTGTGATTGATTGATTGATCAGTGGTTGTTTTGTTTTGTTTTGTTTTTAAGGGGTCCTTGTTACTGTAGTTTCATTAGATAGAATCTTCAAATAGAAGATTCTTATACTAACCTTATAGTAAGTGGCAAGTTACATTGATTTGTTATCACGGTGGAGCACTGATTCTGTGTGTAACTAGTTTACCAGCAAGTAATTGTGTGTAAGAATAGTAGGGTCCTGTTCAAGACTGAGGTATGTCAGTGTTACCAGCAGATAAGATGAAACTAATGAGGCCTTCACACCCAGGGATGGCAAAATAGTAAGAATGGGATTGAGTAATGTAATTTTAGAGTAGACAGTTTTTAACAGTTTTTATTTCCAGCTTACCTATCTTGAAGAGGGAAGGGTTGGGCAGTAAGCAAGACTGATAAAATTTCCAAAGATCTCTGCCAGTTATGCAAGAGAATAGGGGGTAAAAAATGAAGTATCCATTAAAACTTTCAAGGAATTGCATTATGGAATTTGAAAAATGAGAGAAGTATACAGGCAGACCAGTTAATAAAGAATAATAAATGGTAAGTATATCCTTCTGAACACTAACTTCTAATATTGAAACAGCTAATTAGAGAAGGTTTCTGTTTTTTTTTTAATTCTTCTGTTTTGGAATCTGTAGGAGAACTGGTAGCAATTAATTTGGCCAATTACTAGAATGTGTAAATGGTTACTTATTTCAGCCACTCAGATGCTGATACTTTACATAAGGTGCTTAGGCTAGTCTGCCATGAAGAACAACTACCTTCTTTAGATATTTGTAATTTGTGAAGCAGGTGTTTGTAGGTATACGGGCCAGGATCACAGAATCCCAGAATGGCTGAGGTAGGCAGGGACTGCTGGGTGCATCTGGTCCAACCGCTTCTCAAGCAGGGACATCACTGCAGTGTGCCCAAGTCTGTGTCCAAGCAGATTTTGAAGGTCTCCAAGGAGGAGACTCTACAGCCTCTAGGCAACTTGTGCCAGTGCACAGCCACCCACACAGTTTTAAAAGCGTTCCTATTTTTTTTTCTAGTTCAATTGAATCTTTTTAATTTTTTTTTCAATTATTTACATTGGCTCTTGGAAATAAGTCTGTAAGTAACTGCCTTGAGTCTTCCATTTAACTGCAATAGTTAGACCTGTTTTGCTCATCCTGACATTTTTTGTAGACAGTCTATGCGAAACGTGGGTTAACAGCATTGATTTTGATGCTCGTGATAGGTAAGATTAAAAGTAGTTACAGTGTTTAATGACAGTGCATACATTTTTGTCTTCATAATAGTCATTTAAAGTTCTAAGTGAAAACTTGGATTTATTTATTTACTCATTCATCTGTGGCTTTTGGAAGGGTTGGTTCCCTTGGAGAAAGAAAATGGTCTGGAAATACTTTGAATAATACCTTTTGAAAACCAGGAAACATACCATGAGGAAGTTTTCCTGCTAACTGCCAAGACATTAAATTACAATTTAATCTTCCGGGAAGAACTTAAACTCCTTTTCATTTCAGGCTTTCACTTTTGTGGAGCTTTTTTATGGAGTATGGACCAATAGCCTTGGTCTTATATCTGATGGATTTCACATGCTTTTTGATTGTTCTGCATTAGTGATGGGGCTTTTTGCAGCTCTGATGACAAGATGGAAAGCAACCCGCATATTTTCCTACGGGTATGTATATTAACTCCACTAAGGACTACCCGAAAATTATTCTACTTGTTTATTTTCAAAATGTCCCACTGTAAAGATATGTTCAGGATGCTTTTAATCGTGCATGCTGCTTTGGTTCTTTTGCTGTGTCTTGTCTCTATTCCGTTTGTGTTCATGACAGTCCACTGTTACCGCAGCTAAAAAGTGTGTGAGATCTGATTAGCATTAATCTCTACAAATAAAACTTTCACTGTTAATATTAGATGTAAATATCACTGTAAATATTAGATAGAAACGTTCTCGCTGCATGTACAGTGTGTGTGTATATGTTCTAACAATATATTGAAAGTCAGTGTTCATGTGGGGATTTCACGTGCACTAATGTAATTAGAAGTTATTGAGTCTGAAGCCCTGCATGTACAGTATATATTAAAAAATGCTTGTGTTATTAAAATTCTGTGCTATTGATCTATGAACAGTTGCCAGCTAGCCGCCTATTGGTCAAAAATAAATAGCCCAGACGTTAAGGTATGATTTCACAGGACCGAGGAAGAAAAAGATATATCAAAGTTGTACTAAATATAATTAATATATTATAACTTTGAAATATGTGCAGGATACTCGTTCATTGCTTTCAAAAGTTCTGATATTGTCTTTCAGATACGGACGTGTAGAAATTCTCTCTGGTTTTATTAATGGCCTCTTTTTGATGGTAATTGCTTTCTTTGTTTTCATGGAGTCGGTGGCCAGACTGGTAGACCCTCCAGACATAGACACAAATATGCTAACTGTAAGTTTCATTGTTACATATGAATGCTGCTCTGCAGTTAATTGTTTGTTTATTTTGGTCTTAAAAAAAAAAAAGGAGAGGCTGAAGTTGCACGCTCAAGAGATCTAAACTGTGTCTTGGCTTTCCAATGGGTAATTACAATTTTAAAATCCAAACCGCATGTAATTTTAAATGTGGAAATATATAGGATTGAATGTAATTTAATTATTAAAGTTGTTTTTAATTTTTTTTAAAGATGTTAGAACTCTGATCTTTTTAAATGGCTTTCAACAAAAAAAAGATACTAAGAGTATAATCTGTACAAGACTAAACTTGGCTCTGCTATTGTGTATACCAGTGTCAATTACTACAAAAAAGCTTTTGTATTTTTCTCTGAGAAACGTCAAAAGTTAGTCAGGATTTGTAACGTGGTAATGATTATATTGCTATGGCATAAGTGATCGTGAAGCTGTTGAGTAGTTAAGATAACAGTGCCCGTGTCTCACTACTTGCCATGCCCTCTCCAGGGGCTCCCTAGTTAAGTTTTCAGGCTTTCATTGCTTTCTTCCAAACTCTTCTCATTTATTTTCTTCAAACCAAATTTTTAAATTATAGAATTCTCAAAGTCTAAGCCTCCATTTGTAGTACTTGTAATTTCATTTGTGTTATTCTCCCCCCCCACACACGAATTTGTTCTCTCTTCTAGCCATTTTGTTAACAAAGATTTTTGTGTAGGTAAAATTAGATGCATGCATTGCTGGATTTAAGGCCTGACTTAACTGAAGGCCTGATTAGCCCCTGAGTAGCATTTGCTTAACTTGTGTATTAGCTAAAATTACTCTATTGCAGATCACAAGTTTTTCAAGAGAAGAGCAGAAGAATATGTAGAGAGAGAAAAATCACAACCAATAAACCAGTAGTTGTTGTCTTCAGTTAACTATAATTTTAGATGTGTATACATGTCTTAAATAGATTTACACTTTTTTCTCCCTGCCAATGAATGAGAGCAACACAAAGCTTGTAGCCAAACCACTTTCTCTTTCTGGAAGTAAATAAAAACAACAGCGTCCTTCTTGAAACTTAAGTTGCCACTTTATCATGATATGTGGGTATTGGGTGCTGCATTTTGCTGTTAGCTGTTGGGTGGGATTTTGGGTTGGAATATGTAGTGACACCAAACACTTCTCTCCCTCTTATAGCCAGTTTCTGTTGGAGGGTTGATCGTAAACCTGGTTGGTATCTGTGCCTTTAGCCACGCACACTCCCATGGGGCTTCTCGTGGAGGCTGTCATTCACATGAGCACAGCCATTCTTACCATGGACACAGCCACAGCCATGGGCATGGCCATTCCCACAATGACCATGGGCACAGCCATGGACATTCCCATGTGTCTTCAGGAGGAGGCATGAATACCAACATGAGAGGCAAGTATGGATTGTTGAATCATAAATGACATTTCTGGTCTACAGCAGACTTTGATGTTTTTCAGATTTAACCCCAGTGCTATGTATCATTCTTGAAATCTCCCTCCAGAAATGATCTGGCAATCAAGTAACACTGTATACATTTATTTCTCAAAGTATTTATTCGTGAGTTAACTTAAAGAACATAACTTGAATTATTTTTTCACATGGCTTTCTGAGATGTGGGTGATAGCCAAGGACCAATGCAAAGCATTAATCTGCAGTCTTTATTAACATTAATAACCGTAGTCATCGTAAACCTTACTGAAAAAAAATGAAGTTATCTTTTCTAAGTTCCATCTCAAAATGCATCTCTGTCTATAAAGCTATTGCCATACTTGTAGGTATCATGTTACAGCTGGTTGTATCAGTTCCCTGAGGGAACTGATAAAGAAGCAGAAGAGCAAATGCAGACCAGCAATCTGGGATATGAAGCCATATGCTTCTATTTGTGATGCAGAAGATAAGGTGGTAAAGATGAAATTTTTTCCAAAGCTAAAATTGGAAGCTGAGAAGGGCAATATATATAAAATTTCAGAACAGCTACTTCTTAGACTCTTCTTCCCTACCAATTAGAAGGCAGTTCTTTACCAACTACCTCACTTATATAAAAGTCTATAAAAGAATGACCTTTTGTGTAAGCTTGTCAGAGCACGTGCATTTTAGCTAGGAGTCTCTGATTTCACAGATTATTTTACATCAGTCATTAGTTAAGTTGACTCTTATGTTTTCAGGCATTATATTGTAATGTCTGCCCATCTCTAAAGCTGTTCAGCATTCTTTTAAATCCTGGCAGTTAGTAAGTACTAGTCTTACAAATGACTAGAGATAATTGTTACTATACTGTGTCTGAGTTTACACTGGGAATGACGCCAGCCATTAAAGCAATATAAAGAATTATTCGTAGAGTATGTAGACAATCTTAAAACTTTGAGCAGTTAGCCTACAAAAAAACAAATGATAGATTAGTACCTGCCAGTACGAGCAGGCCAGTGCATTCACAGTGATCTTTTTCTGTTCTATTGAAGATCAATAAGGACTGATCCCTCTCAAGGGAATGTGTATTATACAAGTCCCACTAACAAAATAAGACCATATTTGTATGGGTCTTAATCTGTAAATGTCTGCCTAGATTATTGTAACGTACAGTGAAAGTGCTTTTTCTTCACAATGTTGATTTCTAATTAAATACTAGTTAAACTAAATATTCTGTTTCATTTTGCAGCAGGTTAGGCAGGTGGCTTGAGGGAGGCTAATGTCATAAAAGTGAATGTGTTGCTAATGAACATCTGTGTACATCTTAAGCAGAAGTGTTCCTCTTAATCACTCAGTGTGTTTTGTTTTCAGGTGTGTTTCTGCACGTGTTAGCAGACACTCTTGGCAGTGTGGGTGTTATAGTGTCTACCACATTTATTCAGCAATTTGGATGGCTGATAGCTGATCCCCTCTGCTCTCTTTTTATTGCTACATTGATTTTTCTCAGTGTTATCCCACTACTGAAAGATGCTTGTCAAGTGCTTTTGTTGAGGATACCTCCAGAACAGGAGAAAGATCTGCATGCTGCTTTAGAAAAGGTCAGAACTCCCTTCTGTCCCAGTTTTTTTATGCTGTTGTACTGTAGGCAGCATCTCTCTGGGCCACTTGGGTCAGCTGTCCCTGCTGTGTCTCTTCCCAGTTTCTGGTCCACCCATAGCAGACTTGCTGGATTGGATCAAGATTGGAAAAAGAGGAACTCTTGACAACGATAGAATCATAGAATGGCTTGGGTTGGAAGGAACCTCAGAGATCACCTACTTCCATCTCCCGTGCCGCAGGCAGGATTGCCAGCTGCCAGATCAAAAGCTAGAGCAGGTTGCCCAGAATCTACAAGCCGTGTTCAACAGCCAAAACACCAACATATTACCAACACTGTTTTAGCTACAAATCCAAATCAGAGTATCATGCAGGCTGCTATGTCTCCAGCAGGCCCAGTGCAAAGATCAATTTCTAAAAATGATGAATTATGGAAATAATGTTTCTGAAAAATGTACAGCTGTGGTAACTGGATAACAGTGTAACAGATACCCTATAAGTGACTTAAAGCCCAGACCAAAGTTGGTCTGCCCATAGATGTTACCTCCAACAGTTGTGTTTTTTTAACTCATCCATTTTCACATTGCCATCTGCTCGGTTTTCCTTTGGCTTGTAACATCTAGTGTTTGACGGTAGCATGATGGCCTCTAGGTGCTACATTATTTCTCTGTGACTCAGCTGGAAGTGCAGCTTTGTTTCCCTGTGGAGTATTTGTTATCAGTGTGCGTGTACATGTGCAAGTTTAAAATGTTGAAAATGTTGAAAAAAATTTGAAAATAATCATTGCTAATGTAAATTCCTTACAGATTCAGAAAATAGATGGAGTCATATCCTACAGAGATCCTCATTTTTGGTGTCATTCTGCAAGTGTTGTGGCAGGTACAATACATGTGCAAGTTGTATCAGATGTGATGGAGCAGAGAATTGTACAGCAGGTAAGGTGCAAAGTTTCTAAGCTTTTTTTCACATTATTTCTTACTCTGTTATACTGTTTTTGTAAGCTGTTATTTAATGCTTCAGAGCTGGCTTCTAATGACGTATTTGGGCTGGTGTGCTGTTGTAGAAGTGTTGTTTGCCACAACTTGTCCCAAAACAAATGAAAATAAAAGAGTTGAGGGAAACACGGATGGTGGAATTATATCCGCTGTGAGAAAGGGAGGGGGAGGTTAGTTCCACGTTTCAAAACAGGCAAATCTAGGTGCTAACATGGGTTTGTTACTGACTTTGTAATATCTGTCAGCCTCGGGTGCTTTTTTCTCAAACCCCTTCAAAGGTTGCTTATTTCTTTATATGATGTGCTGAGAACGTGCAGAAATTGCAGAGCCATACCGTATGAAGCTAGTCTTCACTCTGCCAGAAAATTGAAATTCTTTATGATGGTATTTTTTTAATCTGCAATATTTCAGAGTGAGAATTGAGGAATTTATTGTGATATGCTTATAAAGTGTAATGTTAACGTTACATTCAGGTTACAGCCATTCTGAAAGATGCTGGAGTAAACAACCTGACTGTCCAAGTGGAGAAGGAAGCTTATTTTCAACACATGTCCGGCCTCAGTACAGGATTTCAGGATGTACTTGCAATGACTCAACATCTAGAATCTATGAAATATTACAAAGATGGGACTTACATAATGTGACAAAAATGATTTTAGCCAACGGGTAGATGGTAAATCTGTAGGATTCCGTGTCTGTATTATTTTTGTCTGGGGATATTGCACATACATGTACAGAAAAAAATGTACTATAGTCTTGATTTTTTTAAGCATTGTATCTGTATTAAGATTGAATCAAGATGCTTTTGTAAAGGAAATAAGGACTATAATATTTGCTGTATATGTGAAAATGACGGAAATCCTAAGTACTGTACGTTGTGTGGTGTTCATTAAACAGAAATCTTACCACTGGTGGATGAACATTTATATATTCCATATGTTCTCTTAAGTATGGAACAGCATGATTATAAATTTATTTTAGCGGTAAGAAACTGAAAGAGTTTAAATTGGGCCACAAACAAAATCAGCTGAAAAATATTTTTCTTTCTTCCAAAAGTAGTTTGAAGACTGAATAAAAAATATTCACACGTTTATTATGGGGAGTAGAAATTAAGCTGAACTCGAGTTTTTTGCAGAGTTTGTCAGATAATAAATACACAGTTTTTATATTATGTCTCTGCATCTAGTACTGATTTATAGACTTAATTTTACTGCATCAGAGCAAATAGATGTTACCATTTTAAATTTATATCATATTATTTCTTAAGGGGATAAATCCACATTAACAGTGAGAAACTTGAAAAAAAAACGCAGACACTTTCTTTTGTTTGCTGGAAGGACCAAGAATCAAAAAGCCTCTAAAGAAAGATGTACTTTTTTGTGAATAACTGCAAACACAGTAGTTAGTAGCTTAAAGTAATGAATTGGTGAGTATGCTAACACTCAGCAAATCTTTACTTCTGCAAGATGGATTATTTTGTCATTTACTTGATTTTTATCATACAGAATAACAAGTTGGATGGACTTCATATTCTCATATTCTTTGTGATAATTAACTATTCCTGAGCTTTCAGTTGTGCCAAAATCTATTTTACACTGGCAGCTAATAGATTAGGGAAAGCGGCTGAGTGAACTGGCAGGTGAAATCTTTGCTGCCTGTGACTGAGTCACTGCTAAAGTGCTGTTCAATTGCTTTTTTTTCTTTGAATTTTGTTCAAGATACAAGCTGTGGTGATTGAATATCTAGCTAGTCAAAAGGGAAAGTCTTCCATTCTGGATAAGTAATAAGGGCATGATTGAGCTATTGGATTTAAATATATATATATATATATATATTAAAAATTTAACATAGTACAGTTACAGGTGCACTGTAGCAAATTACACTGATTATATATTACCCAAGGAAGTAGTCCAGGTTTAGAATGCCACACTGTAGTAGTCTGGGACTTGGCAAGCTATTGAAACAAACTGTAAATTAAGTGTCACTGATTGGAAAGAAAAATGATGTACTTAAGAAAGAATAAATGCATTTGGGGGTCTTGGAGAAGACAAATCTCTCTTTAGGGAAAACCTGTTTGCAGCATTCATAATGTATGTCTTCAGAGGTAGTTACCTTTCCATCTTCCTTTACCTCCTCTTGCCTGAAAGCCCTTAAATATTTTCCTTGAAATTCAGGAACCAATTCAGTTGTTAGCAAGAGTGAGTACATATTTCATAATTCTGTGTATCACAGCAGTCCTATCTTGTGATGCTGCTTTCTTGTTCTAGGTACCTGTGTGTCGTAATAGATACTTAATTGTTGATGTTAGTGAAATTAGGTAAAGTGCTTTAAACTTACTGTATCAGATCAGTTTTAGCAGCAGTGCAGTCTGAAATATCCCTGAACAGTTCTGCTTGTGATCAGACTGTTTATACAAACTGAGATGTTTCTCTTCTAACAGTTAAGCTTGGCGTTCTGTTCTGTCCTGCTGGTCCTGTATTTGTCTCATACTGCAGGTGTTGAGTTGAAAGACTGTGGTCAGAAAGCATCTAAGAGTTGCTTTTATATTGGTTTCTGTAGTGAATGTTGATCATCCTGAAGTCCCTTATTTCCCAGGATAGTACTGCAGAACCAGCAGAATTCTCAGAATTTGATCTCAGTTTCTCCAATTTCATGCCTTTTGCAGTGGTTTTCTCACCTTCCCTCCTCTGCGAGGCTCATGGCAGTTCAGTAACTGTGCTGCACTTACAGTTGTTTCAAAAGCATAGCAAACGCTTTCTGGTTTTGAAAACCATTTTCAAGCAAAAAGCTTCAATTAAATGTACCACTCACACTGAAGTGATTGCAGTGGCACTGACAGCGTTTTACCAAACTGAGCGCTACCCCAGTCTCAGTAGATGAAAAGAGTTTGTTGTTTTGATTTTTGGTTGGTTTTATGCTGTTGTTTTGTGTTGGATTTTACACGCAAGTTAACTTAGCCTAATTGAAAAAGCCTTATTCGTTGTCATGGCTCTCACTAAGGAAATGCTGATTTCCTGTTTCAGTTGCTCGTACTGGGACACAAACCACATTAAGGTGGCTGGGAGCATCTTAGATGACCGTGCCATGGCAGTGAGGTTCAGCCATTTCATGAATATTTAACAGGCGAGTGCAAGCCTGCATCTTCACAGACAAACAGCATGCGAAGATGCATGTCATGTTTTCCCAAACACATACAGATGCTCACTCTTTTTCCTGGAATGCCCTGACAGGAATACAATTATCCATCTTAAGTTAGTTTCACAAGAGCCCTTATCTGCCACTAAGCCTCCAAATAAAGGGTTCGGGCTCTTCACAAGGCCTGAGAGAAGTGTGCTGTAAGGGCAGTTTCTGAAATCACAAGCATAGGCCAGTTGATTTTGTATTTTGATCAGTGGTACAGCAGGGAAGCTCTTATCCTACTCACTGTGTTTGTGTGCAGACAGATCCTCTGAGGCATGTTCAAAGATGAAGTTAATTTGAAACAAACTGCAGCAACATATTGTACATGTGACAGATGGAAACAGAAAAGTATATTTTTAAAAAGTCTGTGTAAGTACATAGTTCCAGCTCCCATCAGAGGAAGGGTTAGGGGACGGAGCATGGAGCTTGACAACATGCTTCAACAAGAAACGCTGGGGAGGGGCTGAGTTCCCTCCGTAGTTCTCTTGGCTGGGGGCACTTGATCTAGGCTTCACCTGTTCACAGCAGCCTTATATTATATTATGCACATGATCAATTATAAAATGAGGCTTCTCCATGAAATACACTTTTTGCTCCGTTTTTCTCTGTTGCTCAGTGGTAGAACCTGAGGGAATAGCATGGAACTGCATCAGGGAGGTTAGGTAGGGTGTTAGGAACAGGTTCTGCGCCAGAGGGCGGTGGGCACTGGGACAGGCTACCCAGGGCAGCTCTCATGGCCCCACGCTGCCGGATTTAGGGAGCGCTCGGATGCCGCTCGCAGACGCAGGGTTGGTGGGGCCGGGAGCCCCGTCCCCTGCAGCTACCATAGTGCCCCTGTCGACTGCACCACTGCACCGCGCCGGCCCCCCGCCCTCCCCTGAGAGGAGGGCAGGCGTTGCCGGGAGCCAACGGGCGGCGGCGAGCGGCAGCAGCAGGCGGCTGATTTAAAGCCGCGGTGGCAACGCTGGCTTACGCTAAGTGTCGAGCCGCACTACTTTGAGCTTCAACAACTTCCACTTCAAGACAAGGCGCTGAGATGCGCTGTGCCGTACCACAGAACGCCGACAGGGTGAGTACGGGTCGGCGCCCCCGGACAGCTCCGCGGCCAGCCGAGGCGGTGCCGCGGCCGCACGCCCGTCCACTCCTCTCGCGCGGACCGCGGCAGATTGCGGCGCAGCGGGGCGGCTCCCGAACTCCCGCGGCCGCCCCTCGTGTCGTGCGGGCGAAGCCGGCTCCCACTCTGCCGCGTCGTCCCCGTGTCGGGTGGGGAACGCGGCTCCGCCGGAGCGGAGCCGGCCGCCCCTCCTCCTTCCCCCGGCCTTCCGCTCCCGGAGCGGCCGCAGCTGCGCGGCCCCATTCCGCCGGTGCCGCTGACTGTCCTCTGTTCTCCCGCAGTCCACCGAGTTGGAGCCCGACGGCACCGACGGGTGCGCCGTGCTGTGTTGTTACTCTGTACGTGCTAACGTGAACTTTCTGCCATTGAACAAAGCTGCAGCTGGCTACCTGTGTTCTGAGCCAAGCCATTCTGATAAAGAAATCTCTACTGCTTCTTAACACAGCACAATGCTCAGACAGAAAAGAACTTAAAATTGGTTGGTGTTACAGTGTTGCTCCTTGCTAGTAAATATGAAGAGATAAATGTTCCACCAGTTGATATTTTTTCCAGTGTAACTCCTAATGCTTTCACAGCAGCCCAAATTTGCCAGACAGAAACAAAGATTCTGCAAGCCCTGGACTTTTAACTTTAGTTGTCCTCTCTTTCTAAGAAGAGCTTCAAAATTTGCAGACGTAAAGTTAAAAAGAGGTATTTGATAAGCAGTCCTGCAAGATGCAACGGTTGAATGTCACAGCTTCTAAAAATGGTTCAAAACTCCCATTTGAGCATTGCAACGTTTTAGCAACTGTTTTACTTTCAGTCACTGAGCCTAGCCCAGACAAAAGCAGAGTTGAATTGCCTGATACTGCAGGTGATTGCTAGACACCTGTTAAAAGGACACCAGCAACCTAACCCCGCTGATCACTGCTCGGCGATTAAGCCACTCGCATGTCAAGCCTAGAGCTTGAGTGTGCTTACTAAGGAAGGGTTTCTTCCTCCTTGACTAAACAAAGGCAACACTATTAGAGTTGACAGGATGCTTTTGCCTTGGAGAAGGCCAATACTCAACTCTGACTTACTATAGGTGGATAAGGAACAGCAGTTTCTGGCAAAGTACCTGCTGGAGTTATCCATCCTGGGCTACGATATGGTTCACTTCTATGGCTGCTGCTGCTTCCTGCTTGGCTGTGAAACTCGCTAATAGAGACACCTGTGTAAGTGCTCTCCAGACCGCCTCTGAGCATGGGGCTGGTGTACCTGTGCACTGGTTTCAAACACCACTCTGTGCCAAGTGCACATATGCCTTTTCCCTCTCTTGCATCTTAGCATGATGTTTTCTCCCCTTGGCCTGTACCACAGGGACAGAAGTAGGGTGGCACTCTCCTGTGTTACTAAGGAGACTGCAACTGCCACACCCAACGGAAGTCAGAGATCCACTGAGTTCAGATAGTTCTAATAGGCCTGTCTAGCGGCTCCCTTTCTTTTCAGACATCAGCTCTTCAACACCACACGTTGTGCAGTGAGAGTGACCTCCTCCCTGTCACGCAACATCTGGCAAAGAATGTCGTTCTCATGAACGAGGGCATTGTCAAACACACGGTAAGAATCTCGCTGCAGCAGGGGCAGTGTAATTGGTTGTGTCAATACTCAGTGTTCCAAAGTCAGCCTGGCTGTGCCCTGAGCCATGTGTGGAACTGCCCAGTTCCCAGAGACCAGCCACAGGTGAGGTAGGGGGCGGGCAGGCCCTGCCAGCCCCTCCTGTCAGCGGGAGGTGCAGAGATTTCATCTTCCTTATCTGTTTGCAGGCAAAATGCCAAGAGTGAAAACTTCAGACAGGCACTAAGATGGAGCTGTCCTTTCCGCTCATCTGTGACCTCACCCTGCCTCTGGTGGATTCTTTCTCTGAATTCCAGTAGCAATGAGTTTATTCTGTGTCTTATATATTTCACTTGAATTATAAAGATTGTTGTCTCCTGTTCTGCTGCAACCCTGTCCCCGTCTGCTCTGAGCTGCGGGTCCGCGGGCGGGGGCTATGGCTGATGGAAGGGCGGCGACGCTAAGTGAACACCGGTGTGTCCTGTACCAGGTGGCTTTCACCTAGCGACAGCCGCTGCGCCCTGGCTACAGACGCCAACGCTCCGCTCTGAAGAGAAGCGCAGCTCCCGCCAGACCCAGCCCAGGCCGCCCCCGAGGCGGGGCCGCCATTGACCGCAGCGCGCGGGCGGAAGTGCGCGCGGCCGGGCAGATCGCGCTGGTTGACGGGAGCGCGGCTGTTTGAAAGCAAGGCATGGCGGAGGAGCGGCTGCCGGAGTCCGTCGGGCTCGGGCCGGGTGCCGAGGCCGATCCGAACGCGAAGCGGGACGTTCTGGAGCACCTCTGGTTCGTGCCGCGGGGCAGGGCGGGAGCGCCGGGTGGACGGTGGTCTTGAGAGCAGCGGGCGGGAGGGCTAGCGGGGCTGACGGTGTCCTTCGCTCCGTTGCAGCGCGAGGACGCGTCTGAAGCAGCTGGCGATGGAGTTCAGCAGCGCGTGCCTCCACAGTAAGCCCCCGCCGGCATTCGCCCCCGCCCTCTAAGGGTGTGAGCTGTTCCTTCGCGGTCTTGTCGCGCTTCCTTTCCTTCCGTCCCCTTCCGCGGAGCAGCGTACAAAGGCGCGCCGTCGGCACGTCCCTCGAGCTGCAAACGAAAGCACTCGAAAGCCGAATCGTTCCTCTGGTGCGGCGGGCGGGCGGGCGGCGCGGTGTGGTGGGCGGGGAAGGGGGGCGCCTTTATCTGCTTGTCCTGTGAGCTGCGCCCCGCCACACCGCTGCGGCGTTTTATCTGACGCTCTTCCTTTGCAGATGAAGAGGGCAACAATGGCATGGAAGCAAACTTTATCGAAAGGTATGCAATTCCTTATGGTCAAACTTGTCGGCTCGGTTCCCAACCGTTCTTCAATTAAAACACGCCAGAAATGCTCTTCTGGTTATTACTGTTTGGTAAGAGCTCCTCGTTAACAATCCTTACTATGTAAGAGTTCAGTTAAAGCAAGTGAAGGAACTATGGCAAAGAGATATTCCTCTCTATCTTCTGGTATAGTTCTGTATCTGCCGTGTTTCCTGCAATGTACATTTGCAGTCCTTCTGGTGATGGCTGGAATTCAGTAACATATTTCACCATGTTAAAATGTGAAACTTGAATAACTTGTAGCCTAGAGGAAAAATTCTTACTTCAGGCATGCAGAGAGCAAGTTAAGAACTGGAGATTGCTTTTAAATTTTTTTGTTCTTTTCACGCTTCTTTTTTTTTTCAGTGCCAAAGAAAGTTTGGAAGAAATGGTGAAAATAAAAACTGCCTTTGAAAGCAAAGCATTAGTCTTACAAAGGTAGATGGTTTTTCTCTCTGTTTATTTGGAGGCTTTCTGCTGCTTTGTCTGTGTGCACATTGCATAATTCTGATTTAAAATAGGATTTCAAAGTGACGTAGTGTGTGTTGTAAACATGAGAGATTTAACACCATTGAAACCCCAGGAACAAAAAGGCAGGTGCCATAGGGAATAACAATGAATAAATAGAAGCACATGCAAGCCTCTGAGACCCTGCAAAATTACAGAAAGGCAGTTTGTGTGTGTCAGAAAACAAAGCTGGTGGTAGTACTTTACAAATTCCTATGAAAGGGTGGAGGTTGGTAGTTATGTGTCTTCTCTGTTGCATGACTGTTCATTTGAATTCCTAACTTTGCCTAGCTTCCCTCCTGCAGACTGGGACTAATGGTGTCTGAGGTATATTTGTCAAGAGAGAAATGCATTGTTACTCCTACAAATGGTTGATTGATACACCTTTCTTGTCCTGAGAATTAAGCTCCAGTATTTAACAAGTTTGATATTTGAAAGTTATTGTTGTGGTTGTTTGTTTGTTTTTAATATGCATTTCCAGTGCCAAAGTAGGTATAAATAGAAACTTGGAAATCTCTTTTCTGCTATTTACTTAAATTCAAATCTCTCAGTTTCTTCTCAGTTATCATCAGAGGTATGTCTTTTCTTTATACCACACAGGATACAGCTTATGGATGCTCTCAGAAAAAGAGTGAGAGAAAATGATGGTTGCACACGGTAAGGTGTTTTGAGTTCAAGCTGGGCTTCTGCCTTTCTAATTTTCTCCCTGCGTATCCTAGCAACTTCTTTATACTCTCCACAAGCTGCCTGTCCCTTTTTCCACAGGAGGTAGATGCTCTTTTTCTCCCAGAGCCTCAGAAAAAGTTCCCTGTTCAACCATGCCAATTTTCTTCTCTGCTAGTTCATCTTACAGCACAAGAGGACAGCCTGCTCCTGTACCTCTTAAGACTTCTTTCTTGAGGAGCGTCCAGCCTTCCTGGACCCCTTTACCCTTCAGGACTGAATCCCAAGGGACTCTCCCTACCAGGGTCCTGAATAGTTCAAAGTCTGCCCTCTGGAAGTCCAAGGTAGCAGTTTTGCCGGCCCCCTTCCTGACTTCACGAGGAATGGAGAACTCTACCATTTCGTGGTCACTCTCCAAGACAGCTCCCAACCTCCACGCCTCCTACCAGTCCTCTCTGTTTGTGAGCAGCAGGTCTAGCGGGGCACTTCACTAGTAGGTTCTCTTACCAGCTGCATCAAGAAGTTAACTTCCACACACTAGAAACTTAGACTACTTCTGCGCTGTATTATATTTCCAGCACGTATCAGGGAAGTTGAAATCCCCATGAGAACAAGGGCTGGTGATCACACAACTTCTGCCAGCTGCTCGTAGGAAGCCTCATCTGTCTCTTCATCCTGGTTAAGCAGTCTATAACAGACCCCCACCTTGTTGACCCTCCCCTGATCCTTACCAATAGAGACTGAACCTTATCATTCCCAGCCTGAGCTCAACAACATAAAAACACTCTCTAAAGCAGAGAGCCAGGCCACTGCCCCTCTCCTTCCATGCCTATCTCTTCTGAAGAGCTTATAGCCATCCATTGCAACACTCCAGTCATGGGAGCAATCCCACCATGTTTCCATAATGGCCACTAAGTCATAGTTTGCCTGCTGCCATTTGCCTCAACCCCAACCCCAGCATTGTTCCCCCTGGGCTCATCTCTAGAAAGCCTTGTTTTAATACCTTCCCCCTTGATAATGAGTTTAAAGCCTTTTCAGCGAGCTCTGCCGGCTTCTGGGCTAGGATCTGTTCCCCCTTTGAGACAGGTGAGACCCATCTGCAGACATCAGGCCAGATGCTGAGTAAACCAACCCATAGTCAAAAAAGCCCCAATTCCTGCAGTGGCACCAGCCTCTTAGTCTTGCTTTTATGAGATGACTTCCTGGTCCTTTCAGTATCCACTGAAGGGATGGAGAAAAATAACATCTGTATTCCCACTCCATCAACTAATAGCCCCAGCCCCCTGAAATCCCATTTGATAGCCCTCAGGCTTCTCAGCAAATTCATCTTTGCCAGTCTGAGCTGTCAGTAAAGGACAATAATCAGATTATTGTATTGTATAAAGGACAATAATCAATCAAAAACCAGAGCAGGGAGTCTCCTAGTAATGTCCCTGACCTGGACCCCAGGGAGGCAACACAGTTTCCTACAGATAGAGTGTGGCCAATATGTTGGCCTTCCATTCTCCTCAGAAGGGAGTTGTCTATGACAATACCCTTCTTTCCTTTTTGGCAGAGGCAGTCTTGAGGCATGGAGTCAGTTGCCTCACTCTAGACAACCTCTGGGTGGATCTTCCACCATATACTCACTCACCTCTCGAGATCCAGATCCTCAAAGTTATTATGTAGGGGCACCTGGGGAACTGAGGTAGGTAGGGACAGGGTTTGCCTGTGACACTGAACTGGGATCTGATTCCATTCCTCCCTGTCTCTTAGGTCCCCTCCCTCTGCCTGACAGAGACAGGGCAGGGGGTTCACCACTGTTTGAGGTGTATCACCACAGTGCCTTTCTCACAGGTATGTGAGGGAGTTACTCCACCAGTCGATCTCCTGCTCAAACTCCCTGATGCTCCTCAACCTCTTCACATCCTCCTGGAGTCCTGCCACCAAGCTGAGCAGATCTTGTACCTGCTCACAGCTCAAGCAGGTGGTATCCCTGCTACTTTACCAGCAGCAGCAGGCTCTGGCATTCCTTCCATCCAGAGACCTGAACAGCCACATTTTTAGGCGGCACTCCATCTGATCTCCATTACATCCCTGTCACAGGTCTGAATTCAGGCGCTCCATCACTTGCCATTCTCAAGTGGTTTAGCTTCCTTGTTTTGCAGGCTCTATGATTTGAAGTATTAGACAAATTTAACTGAAACATTAGCAAAACTGAGTGGGAACAAGGAGACTATTTGGTGCCTATAACTATATTTGGTATAGTACTCTTTATTTTGGTGTTAAGGTAAATGGGCATTTTTTGTTTAAATAACTTTGGTTAGAGCATTTATGTTGTTGACCCATCATAATGGTTGTAAAGAATGTAACCTTATTTCCTTCATTAGACCGATCATAGAAACAATGAGAGACATAATCAAGCTCAACTGGGAAATACTTCAAGCTCATCAGGTAAGTGTCAGCTGTACCTTTTGTTGCAGTTACACAGGCCTGCCAACTTCAGTACGGACGTACAGTTTAAAGTAACAGGAATGCACAAGTCATTTGAACTAAATATGTGGCCCAAATGTGGTTCCTAGGGGTGTTAAAATTAGCAAAATGGTTACTTAATATGAATATGTAAGAAAGTCTGCTTCTAAAGCTGCCCTTAACTGCTTCTGCAGACTGAATTAGCATCAATATTTACAGGAGATAACAGCCCAGGATTTTTTTTCTTTCAGCAAGCACGTGTGATTAGAGAGAATTTGAATGACATTAGAAGGAAAAGATACTGTAAGTGTTTTATATATATTGGCTTTGTTGTATAATTAAAAATGTAGTTCATATCTTAAACTGCTTCTTTAGAAATACTAAGTAACTACGAAATTCTCAATACAGTTATAAAAATTCTGAAAAGGGGAGTATGAAATACTATAAAAATAAGTTTGTATGATGTCTACATGAAAGTAAGACTGATGCAACAGAATGTATCAGTCAGACAGTAGGCCAGAGGTACAAGAGTGTACTAAAAAAGTGGTGGTGATATTTCAATATTTAGTACGAGCTCCCCAGCAGATTACACTTCACTTACTAACTCAGATCAGTTCTCAGAGGCCTAAAGGATATTTTTTGTCAAACTGGACTTTTGTGAAATGTTTGTGAATCAGGAGTGGATTTACTTACAAAGAGCCTGTATAATAGTTTAGGTCTTGTTATTTAGTATGCTTATTATGGTGGGTCAAACTTAGATTTCAAATCACTTTTCAGTAATATCTTGAAATAAGAGAGAGAATACTGGGTCGGGAGCAGTAGCATGCTTTCTATTTAAGAACTCTCCCTTAAAAGTATTATTCGTTCTAACTTTTAGCCTAGTTTTCTATTAAAAGTGGTAATATTACTGGTATTGTCCATGTGTCCCTTCTGTGACTTTTGAATTTTCCATCAAATCTGAAAAAGGGAAAAAGATCTAAAATGTCTCTGTCTGTAAAATTGTGTCAAATGAAGACAGGGTGTAGGTCAGGTGTTCAAATCAGCATCCATGTCTGATGGAAACGCAGTTTTGTTAGCAGCCAGGGAACCAGTCAGTGTATGTTGGTACCACAGCATTTGTTTCTCGTGGAAGGTACGTTGGAAGAAAGGGATGGAGTGAGTTTGACCTCACTACCTTGAGTGTCTATAAGGAAGAAGCAGCTATTTAGGTCTTCTGCTCACTAATCAACTTTTGAATGCTTTGTTTTCCTAATAATGGAACAGTTCTGAAACAGGCCGAAGGGGAGAAGGCGCTGCAAATTTTTACCACAATGAGGAAAAAAAAGGAAGTAACGAGAAAGAAAATTGCGGAAAAGTTGAAGCTTATCCATGGGAATGTACAGAAGGAAAGGAAGGTGACCACGTTAATTCAAAATATACTCCAGGTAATATCATAGCTTTCAGAAGCAGGTTTGTAGTTTGCGTTACAAAAAGGTAACATACTGTATACTGAATGTAACTTCAAACAAAACTGTGCTTTCTAAAATCTTCTTATAACAGCATCAAATTAAAAAACTGCAGTAAGGAGTACTTTATTGTTTTAAAAACTAGAAGTATTAAATCAGTAGAAACTTGTTTGGAATAATTATTTACAGAGTTTAGAAACAGTCTATCAATGTCCATTTCTCTGTTCCCTTAAAACTACAGAGATAATGTATCTTCCAGAAGTATGTCTATCATGGCAGAGGCCATATTTCCTTATGCTGTGAGTCACCCCTACAACCCCTCAAATCAGTTTCCCAGTCTTGTGACTGGGACAAATAAGCAGGTCTTAAACCCGTGATATCAGTGAGCCAGACTGCTTCTAATTACGTGTTGCCCTCCACAGTGTTGTGAAAGTGTTTCTTAAATGTTTTCATCAGTGTAGCCTTCATGCTCTTGATCACCCATCTGTCAGCTACTGCTGAGTAGTCTGTATTGGCACAACTGGCTGGCAGGTAACCTGGAGTTTGGCATTATGCAAAGTAAGGAAGAAGACTGTGATATGAGATTTGAGTGGGAGGAGGGCTTCCTGCAACATCCTGTGCTTAGAGGGGCTCTACTAGAGGTCATGTACCCTCTGCAGCTGGCTGGTACTTGTCTTTTCACAGCATCACTTGCAACACCTGACCCTGCAGATCAGTGACCTAATTAACAAAGATGAGAGGCACAGTGAATTGCGGGAGCTATGAGTTTGTCAAATTAGTTATGAAATGCCAGTGAAGAATGCACAGTTTCTTTAAATACGTGTGTGTGTGTTGAGGTATTTAGATGGAAGACAGGATATAACCATTCTGTGAATTCATATGGTCAGAAGAATGTCAAGAACAGAAAAGAAGCCACACGTTTTTGTGTTGCATGCTCTATCTACTAGTGGTTTGAAGTATGTTTGATCTCATTAAGAATGGGAAATTAAATGCTTTAGTGGGTTCTGTGTTATGCTTAACTAGTTCTATTTATGTTCTAAATGACATAAATGGACAAATCTTTAAATTTAAAAATTCCCGTGTTCAGTCCAGAATGGCAAAGTGAGAATGCTAGAAACTGTATCACGGTGTGTTGAGGCAAACTTTCTTTCATGTGGTTAAAAAAAATAAATAAACAAACCTCTTAAATTGCTATTTTTAATATAGGAATAGTGTTCCAGCATCAGCAGAAAATCTAAAGGGCTGTTTTGTTTTGAGTTTTTTTGCCCATGTATTGATAGTAGGATCTCCTCCCTCCCCTAGTCCTGCCTGGCATTTAAAATAGTGCTTTGAGTTTCAAGGACTTCCAAACTGGGGAAGAAAAAAAAGCAGATAAAAAAGCCAACACTCCACCTTTTGATCCTTTTTTAAAGACATTTGTGGTTTCTAAACTATAGTTTTTCTGTCTT
The DNA here is from genome assembly GCA_016647715.1 of Pavo muticus. Lineage (NCBI taxonomy): Eukaryota > Metazoa > Chordata > Aves > Galliformes > Phasianidae > Pavo > Pavo muticus. The sequence goes on from JACDJE010000043.1 coordinate 2,287,692, forward strand.
GCAGAATATCATAGTCGGATGCCAAATCAACTGGGCGAAAGATCCATCTTTAAAAGCAATTATTCTACAGCTAGAGAAAGATATCTCCGCTTAGAATCTCTTGTAGTCGGGAAAGATGGTCTTTGATTGTAGACTGTACTTAGCTAGTACACTATATCTTATTTAGTAATATCACCCTTTCAACGTGAGATTTCAGCCTTTCTGAAATTTCTCTTGTCTACAGACTCAGAACATAGCCATGCCACTCGCTTTTCCAAAGTGATATTCTAACGGTAGACAACAGGTGTGACCATACCTATGGTGTAGCTGACAAAAGGAGCTGAAGAACCAGCTTGCAGCTGTGCTATGCCAAGAATTCATTTCCCTATGAAATGCAGCAACCAGAAATAACAACCTGTGTGTTATGAGCACTTAAGCAGAGGGGCTGACGGCATGGCCCTGCTGCCTCCCTGGGAGAAGTGCCCACATGGCTCCATGCGACCAGGCTGTGGGCACCATGCCCCATGCAGAGCTCAGACTGCACAACTTGGTTATATCATTATTTTAAACTCTGGACATTTTCTGTATGTTCTGAAGTGTGTTTCTGCACTGCATGCTGATTAGCTAGGGTGAGCACCCAGGAATTAAATGTGGGCTACTGCTGCTGCGGTCCCACCTGGAAAACAGGACAGAGGTGAGAGGAACGACTTCATGCGTGTGAGCAGTGTCCCTCCTCCTTAAACACTGACGACTACGTGCCTAACCTGTACTCAATCCGCTAAACCTGTCTGCGTGTAACGGACTAAATAAAGCGCTGTGCTCCTGCTATTACGAGGTATCTGCTTTTTAAAAGGGCGGAGTCACCGCTCTCGCATTGCCCCGCCCACCGCCCTGCGGCTCCGCCCCCTTGGGCCGCCCTGCCCACGCGGCGGGGCGGGGCACGGCGCTGCCCCTCGGGGGGGGCGGTGGTTCGCGGGGCGGGGGTCACCATGGGCAGCAAGATGGCGGCGGCCACTCGGGTCGTGCAGGTAGCGGTGCCCTCCGCGAGGGCAGAGCGGGAGCAGAGCGGTGGCGGGGCCGGCAGCTTGGCGCGGCCCATGGGCCCCGCTCTCAGTCAGCGGGGCCTGAGGAGGCCTGGGCCCGGGGCTGCGGCGGGGAGGCCGGCGGTGTCCTTGGCGTGGGGAGCGGACGTGCGGTGGGGCCGGCCCGGGAGCGGGTCCTGCGATGCCCGGCGCTCTGTGAGCTGCTCAGGGCTCCCTGTGCGGCGCGGTGGTGGCTGAGGGAGGCGAAGGGAACGCGCCGACCCTCTTGGGACGCGATGGCGGAGGAATACCTTCAAGGGTGAAGTTCCTCCTTGGGTGGAAGCAAAACGGCGGTCGGTGAGAAGGTGGTCAAACTGGCAGTGCACAGAGCAGCGGTATGGAGGGGTTGTATAACAGTGGTTGTCCCTTTGTATTATTGCGATGTTAATGCTTGTCCGGAAATACACGTTATTCCCCTTATTTCTCTTCTGCTTTGTTACGTTGCAGGTAGTGAAGCCACATACTCCCCTGATTAAGTTTCCGGACAGAAAAAGCGGTCCCAGGCCTAAAAGTAAGTGTTTTGCCTGGGGATGCAGCATGCCCCAGGTCTCTTTGCCTTACCAGTTCTATACCAGAATGCACTTTCTGCTTCAGCCAAATGACTCTACTGGTTCAGAATAAGGTTTCTGGAAAAGGATTGTTTTACAGAATCACAGGGGCTGGAAGAGACCTCAAGAAATCATTGAGTCCAAACCCCTGTTAGAGCAGGTGCCTTACAGTAGGTCGCACAGGTAGGTGTCTAGATGGGACTCAATTCTCCACAGAAGGAGACTTTACAACCTCCCTGGGCAGCCTATTTTAGTTGCTTTGTCACCCTTACTGTAAAGAAGTTCTTTTGCATGTTAGTATGGAACTTTCTGTGTTCAAGTTTTAGGCCATTACTCCTTGTCCTGTTGCTACACACCACCGAAGGAGCCTGGCCTCATCCATTCGCCTCCCACTTCCTATTAGATATTCAAAAACATTAATTGGGTCCCCCCACAGTTTTCTTTTCTCCAGACTGAACAAACCCAGGTTGCTCAGCCTTTCCTTGCACAGGAGATGTTCCAGGCCCTTAATCATCTTTGTGACCCTCCACTGGACTCCTTTTAAGAGATCCCTGTCTTTTTTGAACTGGGGAGCCCAGAACTGGACACAGTAGTTTAAATGTGGCCTCACCAGGGCAGAGTAAAGGAGGATTCCTTCCCTCAACCTGCTGGCCACGTTCTTTTAATGCACCCCAGGATACCATTGGCCTTCTTAGCAACAAGGGCACAACTGCTGGCTCATGGCCAACCTGTTGTCCAGGACTCCCAGGTCCTTTTCTGCAGAGCTCCTCTCCAGCAGGTCAGCCCCTAACCTGTACTGATGTATGAGATTATTCCTCCCCAGGTGCAAGACTCTACACTTGCTCTTGTTAAACCTCATCACGTTCCTCCTAACTCTCCAGTCTGTCCAGGTCTTGTTGAATGGCAGCAGAGCCTTCAGGTGTGTCAGCCATTCCTCCCAGCTTTGTATCATCAGCAGACTTCTCGAGGGTGGACTTTATCCCTTCATCCAGGTCACTGATGAAGATGTTGAGCAAGACCGGATCCAGCACCAGCCCGTGGGGAACACTGCTAGTTACACGCCTCCAACCAGACTCTGCGCTGCTGATACAATCCTGAGAGCTCTGCCAGTCAGCCAGTTCTCCATCCACCTCACTGTCCACTGATCTATACCACATATTCTAAGTTTCATAACAAGGATGTTGTGGGAAACAGTGTCAAATGCCTTGCTGAAGCCAAGGTACACAACATCCATTGCTCACCCTGCCATCTATCCAGCCAGTGATGACATCACAAAAGGCTATCACTTGGTCAAGCATGATTTCCCCTTGGTGAATCTATGTTGACTCCCCCTGGTAACCTTCTTCTCTTCCAATTGCTTGGAGATGGCATCCGGAATAAGTTGTTCCATCACCTTTCTAGGGACAGAGGTGAGGCTGACTGGCCTGTACTTTCTCGGATCCTCCTCCTCGCCTTTTTTGAAGACTGACATTGGCTATCCTCTCTCTTCAGGCACCTCTCCCATTTGCCAAGACCTTTCAGAGACAATAGAGAAAGGTTCAGCAATCACCTCTGCCAGTTCTCAGCACATGTGGGTGCATCCCGTTGTGGCCCATGGATTTGTGTTTTGTTGGATTTTGGCTAGGTGCTCTCTGACCAGATCCACCTCAAACTACGGAAACTTCCTTTCCCCATACTCTCTTACCTCCAGGGTCTGGAGTTCCTGAGGGCTAGTTTTAGCATTAAAGACTGAAGCAAAGAAGGCATTCAGAACCTCCGCCTTCTCACCATCCCCTTTTACCAGGGCACCCATCTCATTTAGTAGGGGACACACATTTTCCCTCATCTTCCTTTTACTGTTGACATACTTAAAAAAAAAACCTTTTTTGTTATCCTTTTCCTCGTTGGCAAGGTTTAATTCCAAGAGGGCCTCAGCCTTCCTCATTGTATCCCTACGGGCCTGACAACATTCCTATACTCTTCCCAGGTGGACAGGCCCTTTTTCCACATTTAACGGACCTCCTTCTTTTCTTTTAGTTTGTCCATGAGTTCCATGCTTTTAGGTTGGAGATAACTCTCTGATGTCTCTTCTACAACTGGAGGAATACAAATAATACATGCGTGTCTATTTCTTCCATCTGTTTCTTGGTCAGACTGGATTCTTTAAGATTTCCTACCCACTCGAAGTCCCTTTTCTGTACATATTCATATTCACCTGAAGTGGTTGTGCCAAGGTCAGTTTAAAGCAGCTTTAAGCATTCAGTGATGTTTGCAGAAATGCTGTTGCATTTTCCTCATCCCTTCTTTTCTTGATTTTTGTGGTATTTAATGTTTGTGGTATTTAAAACCTTGGTTGCAGGTGGCAGAGCTATCCTACTGTATGTTTCAAGAAGTGTTTCCTGGTCTTATTAATTAGTGCTGAGGAAAAAAAAATACTTTCAAGGCCATCTTTGAGACATCAACCTATACCTGTAGCTACGCTGATATTTATAGCTATATATATTTATATATCTCCAGTACTGTTATATTTAGACATCAAAGCTGTGTAAGATGCATGTTGTTTTTCTTTGGAGTCAACAAAGCATTTGAAACTAAAGTAGCAAATGTCTTACAAAGCTGTCTTATTTTGCTCTCATTCGTTCAGAAGTTATGGTTGTTTTGACTTTTTTTTCTAGTTCACTAGAGACTACTGCCTTCAGACCCCTAATTCTAGAAACAATCTGAAGTGTGAAGTATGACTATTCAGTAAAAAGAACATTTGGAAGCAACTTAATACATGAGTATTAAGTTCCATGTATTTGTCGTAGCATTATTACATCTGTGATGCAGCTGTAAGTTTAGTTTATCCATTAACATTACAAAGTATCTACAGTGCACATCAGTGCCACTTCTGCCATGCCTGTGAACAAGTCAGGAACTATTTTTTGGGTTAACTTTGTCACTCATACCACCTCTCATGCTGGTGAACTGCTTTCTCAGAGGCATAAAAGGCGTGTTACTCACATCTTGTTTATCTCTGCATCAGAAAATTGCCACTATACACTTTTCTTGTATGATAGACCATGCTACCTTAACCGTGTTCAGTCACCTCAAAAATGGCAATCTATTTGCTTGAAGGCTGCAGCAGTAACCGTGTTTCACTATACCAGACTGCTGCTTGTGCATAGCCAAACAGAATGTTGCAGATCAAGGCTGCACTGTTAGAAACTCTGTGCTTGAAAGGCCAGCCAAATTCTTTTATGTCACTACTATTGTGGTATGCTATCAAACAGGGAAGAAAAGAAAACAGTAGTCAGTATATGAGCTGAAGCAACTGCAGCATTAGGTCTGATACTTTTCAGTCCTGAGTTCTCATGTTTTCACTTGACTAATGCTTCTGTTCCAACTATATATCAGACTTGAAACTACATGATAGAGGAGAATCTCAGGCAAATCTCTAAAGGTTTTCATGGTGTATAAAACAAGCTTGGAGAAACAGTTTCTCATTTTTCAAGTATTTTGTTTTTTGATACAAAGATATATTCTAGGCACAACTGGCCAAAACTGTGTGAAATCTGGCAAACAGCTCTTCTTTCTGTTTTCCTTTTCTGTTCCCTTTGCCTTCACTCTTAAATTTTAGAATTTCATCTTAATGGCATACCCCTGTTCAAGTGGTGTGCCTGTTGATGTTTGAGACCTCCTTTGCTGAACCAACTGATCAATTTGTAGCTTCCAGGTACAGTCTTCTGACTGAGAACTTCTCGGTACGCCCCTCAATTATGTTTTTCTGTTATATTTTTTGTTGCTTTTATGGTTGGTTTTTTTTTGAGGCGGGGGTTGGTTGGTTGTTTTTACCAACAGTGGCTGGGTGACTTTGCTGCGGCTGGTTTTCATTCCTATCCCAATTGACCCAGATGGCCTATAACTTCCTCTTTCTCTTTACTGATCTTGTTGGAGGCACAGACATATTGAGGCATTTTAACTCATCTGGACTTGCTCAGTCTTGATGATGCTGCTTGTTGTGTAATTTTGAGTCCCTCTCTTCCAGCCGCTTAGATGTTGTGTTCTTGCTAATTTTTCAGAGGCACTGAGAAAAACTTCGTGTGGAAGCATTCTGCTTTATTAGGTCTTTTAACTTTGTATGCAGAGGTCTTCAGTACTTCTGACGTTAAACAGACAGCTATGGGACTCAGTCCTGCCTGGTACGGTAACTGTGTTTCTGCTGTAAGACCTGACACGGAGGGACAGACCTGAGATCCAAAATGCTGGCTTTGGTAACAGTGCCCATTTGTCATTAGTTTTCCTGTTCTCAAACTGGAGGCAACTTCGCTCACACAAACTCCTTAAGCCTTGTTCCTTGCCCTCACCTGTAAAGTATTGAATATGCTACTTGGTCACTACATCTCATTAACAGTTTGACTGCTGATACTCAATACGTGATCCTCATTCTGCACATTACTGACATAATTTAATACACTACACTGCGCCGTTGTATAATATTAAACCAAGTGCAGAGTTGCTTCTGTTGTGGTATATCATTGTTGTGACGTTCACCTTTCTGTAGGCCTCTACTTCTTTTTCACCTGTCTTTCTTTACAGTTGCAGTAGACAAAACCATCATCTCAGTGGACCTTAGTTATTCATCGTAATTGTCATTCTGCATTACCCTCTCCACAACACAATTATGATACTGCATACTTTTTCTGCAAGGAAAGCTTCCAACCAAAAAAAAAGCCTTTGTTGGGACATATACTGATTTCATTTTTGTTTCTATATTAATATTTCTTCCACTTGAATATACTATCTCTTAATTTCAGAATATTTTCATTGTGCTTTTGATGTATTTAGTAACAGTAAAAGCAGGTTGTGATCAGTTGAGTATATTAATATTTGTTAGGACAAAACTAATTGTCAATAACTTGTTTGCCGCTCATCTAATTAATTGTACAATCTTGTTATATTTCTTTACATTGTTTTTCAATCTGGGTTTCAGTACAGGAATCTCTACAAGCAAGTGTTCCGTCACCTCATGCTTCAAATGCACAGGAGTCTGTAGGAGGGAGACCGCTGGCCTTTCAAAATATTTCATCTGTTAGTAGGGCACATGGTGCACCAGACACTTCTGAATTAGCAAGAATCTTACCTCAAAAATACAGAAGGAAACTTATGTCAGTTGAAGAGATTGAATATATTCAAGTAAGTCTTTTAATTGTTGCGTGTTTTCTTATTTCTTATATCTCAACATTCTTCTTAGTTCTGCAGGTTCTTAAAGTTTCACATGAGATAATACATCGTAATTTTTGTTAAGAAGAGCTTTTGCAGCTTTGATACACAGTACCAAAACTACAAACCCTCGGTGCAGGAGGTTCCTAGCTCTTACTAGGTAGTAGCTTGTGGTGTCACTGCAAGATCCAGATTTAAAGCAGAGGTAGAAAGGTAGTGATTGGTAGAGCCTACATTAAGCATAGTCACTTCTTGTTTTATAACAGTTGTTAAATGTATAATTTGAATATGCTGGATAGGAGCACAGGATTCTGTTCGTGGACCAGCCCTTGCCAGGTGACTGAAGTACAAAATTCATAAAAACTAGTTTGGAAAGTATTATGTAATAGGAAGTTAATTTTTGCACTTCTGATAGTTGGGAACATTTTAGTTAAGCTTGATGCGAATATTTCCTGAAATATTTGCAATTGCAGCATTATATGGGAAAGTCAAGGAAGAACTGCTTTTCTTCTGTAAGAGTTTTCAAATGTAAACATTTTTACTTAAAAAGGGAGAATGCATAGAATTTAAAGAGCTGAACAATAGCTTTGTTAAATGATAAGGACACTTAAAGGGTGTTAGTAGAGGAAGTCTATTTTTCAGCATGCAAGTGGGTTGGGTATTTAAATTTGAAATAAAATGACCNGCAATCACAGAACCATAGAAAATGGTGATATGTTTAAATTATGCTGTAGAAGGAAATCTATGCTAGTTCACACAGAACATAGTGAATCTCTCAAGTTTGTTTCCACAGGCGTTGCAGAAGCAGATAATATCATCAGTGTGAAAGGAATTTGGCAAATTTGCAATCGTTCATGAATCCAAGAGGGGAGAAGTTCTATATAACAGTTAAGCTTGGGTGGAGGGTAAGGGGGCAAGGTGTGCTTTGGAATATCCATCAAAGTTAGCATGAACCTGGGGGTATTGGTGGATGGGAAGCTGGACATGAACCAGCAGTGCAGCCCAGAAAGCCAACTATATCCTGGGCTGCATCAAAAGAAGTGTGGCCAGCAGGGCGAGGGAGGTGATCCTGTCCCTCTACTCTGCGCTCTGCTTGCCTTGAGTATTGCATCCAGATGTGCAGTTCTCAGTACAGGAGAGACATGGACCTGTTGGAGTTTGTCCACAGGAGGGCCAAAAGAATATCCAAGAGATTGAAGATCTCTCTGTGAGGACAGGCTGAGAGTGCTGGGGCTGTTCATCCTGGAGAAGAGAAAGCTCTGGGGACACTTGATAGCGGCCTGCCAGTATCTAGAGGGAGGGCTGTAAGAGGGAAGGAGGTGGACTCTTTAGCAGGGTCTGTTGTGGTAGGACTACAGGAAGTGGTTTTGAAATAAAAGGGGAGATTTAGATTGGACATAAGGAAAAAAATCTGTACAGTGAGGGTGGTAAGGCACTGGCACAGGTTGCCCAGAGATGTGGTAGATGCCCCATCCCTGGAGACATTCAAGATCAGGCTGAATGGGGCTCTTAGAAACCTTATCTGGCTGTGTGTGTCCCTTTTCATTGCATAGGAGAGGGACTAGGTGATCATTAAGGATCCCTACCACCTCAAACAATTCTATGATTTCACGAACTCAAGATTTTTAACTATAGGATGGAGGTGTTGTTGTGTAAAATGTTACCAGATAACGTGGACTTCTTGGCTATTGAGTTAAGAAGCTAAACTGAGTAATAAGTTTTGTGTTGCAGGTTGGAGAACTGCAACAATACTGTTTCATAGGGGTTACACAGAACTGTGAAATCAGTCCCGTACTTTCCTCTTGATGATCAGGTCTAGGCAGTAGGTAGTCCTGTGCCTGTCTGTCCCTGCCAGTAAACTGAAAGTGCACATGCAGACGAAAGTAGAGTGGAATTCTAGAAAGCTGGAACTGTGGGAGTATAGTTCATCATAACGTGTTTTGTTTTACAGCTTTTAGATGCATTCGGACACAAATCTAATATTAGCTTGGTGTTTGATTTCATGGAAACAGACCTTGAGGTAAGATGGATTAAGATATCTCTCATTTCAGTGTCTTCAAATGCATTTTGAAAATGTGTTTTGAAAAACATATTTTCATAGCTTTACTTTTACTGTTATTTTAATTTCTTTTTTAGAAAGGTGTCTTTCATTGTGTAACTTGATTAAGAATGTACCTCTAAAAGAGTTGGAATAGTGTGACAGTTTTTGTGTGTTTTCAACTGAAAATGCCTTTACTTTTAAGTACTTTCTGTCAGCACCGTTATCAAGAAACAGATTGTGTTTAGTATATTAGTTTTCTAGGACTTCAGTCAGAGCATAGAACCGCTGATCATAAGCCAGGATCTCAGAGTGCAATTGCTAAGCACAGTAACGTAAAGCATGCACAAGTAAGTGTGATATTATTAAAGTATGCCATGTAATGATCTGACTAAAAGTCACGTATTCCTGAACCCTTCTTTTAAATTTGACAGTGGTGTGAATCTTACAGATGTTTCATTAGTTTGTCTTTTGCCAAAATCTTTTTATCAAATCCTTTAGTGCAGATTCTTCATTTTGGAGCACTGCTGAGAAGACATTTTGTATGACTGTCATGTCAAATCTGTATATGCACACATTATCCATACTCTGGAAGAAATTAACCCGTTATACATATGCCACGAGACAGTGGAGCTCACATTTAAAATATTAAATGAAAGCATTGACAAGTTTTCTGAAACCCAGAGGAGTATGAGACTAAAGTTTTGCTTTTTTTTTTTTTTGCTCATAGAAGTAATGAGTACACTTTCTAGAGGATTCCTTCACTGTTTACTTAGTAACTATGCAGTGTTTGGAAATCAAGAAGGTACACTGTACAAGGAGGAATTAAATACTCGGTAACATAATGCAGAGCAGTTATTCACAGTGTCATTCGGAGGCCTTCATTAGGGACTGAAGCCTGTTGTGATTAGGCACGTGCTGCGTGTTGGAAATTCTTTATGTAGTTTTAGGCTGCTACTTTGTAAATCTCAAACAATTTAAATCTTGGGAAATGGCATTAATGAACTGAAAAGTAATATTAAACAATTTTGAGGGAGTAACTTAGAAAATATTTTTAAGGAAGATGTTCACCTAGAATTTTGATGTTAAAAATAAAACAGTGTTAACACTTAGTAGGTTTGTTAAAATAGTGTCGTGGCTATACTTCCCTGTCTTTGTGGAAAAAAGGAAGCCAATGTGTTAACAAAGATTAGATGCTTAAATTGCACGGAGGTTGAATGAACATGTAGGAATATAATTTCCTGAAGTTTATTAACACATCTGTCATTTCTGTGTACAGCTTTGACTTGTTAGATTGCATGTGTTTGGAATGAAGATAAAATAAAATCACGTTTCCTGCCAGTTTTCTAAATGTGCTGCTTATGCCAAGTTCACAGTAGACCATCTGGACTCTCTACTCCAATTCTGATCTCTAGATCAGTGTAGACCTGTGGGGTTTTTTTTTGTTTTTTTGTTTGTTTGTTTGTTTTTGTTTTGTTTTTGTTGTTGTTTGTGGGTTTGGTTGTTTGTTGGTGGGTTTTTTGTTTTTGTTTTTTGGAGAAAGGATGGGAACAGTAGAGCATGTATAGCTACTAATTCCAACTTTATCCTAAAGTATAAGCTAACTTTTGAGCTGAAAGAACTGGAGTTGAATAATTTTGCATTATAAGCTTTTGTGCTTATCAGTCTACCACTATCAATCTAACACTTGCAGGTTATTATAAAGGATACTAGTATTGTGTTAACACAATCTCACATCAAAGCATATATGCTGATGACGCTTCAAGGATTAGAGTATTTACATCAACATTGGATTCTACACAGGGTAAGCATGCTCTAAATGCCATTATTTCCATAACAGTTGTCACTTTTGATTGAACTTGAGTCTGAAAACTAACTTTAATTGGTTTGGAATGCATAGGGTTGCACCCGCTGTTGAGCACTGGCAATTGCAACGCTGGAAATGTTAAGAATTACTGACATCTATAGTGTAGATGCTTATATGTATAAGTCATTCCAAAAGTAATGCTTTCTATTAATTCCCATGGAAACTACAATATAAGAAGCACAATAGCTGTATGTGGCAAAGCAAATCCTCAGCTACAGAACAGTGTTTTTCGACATAGTCACCAGCATTAGCTATGCATTTTCATCAGCAATGAACAAGAGCCTGCATACCATGCTCATAAAAACCTGCACCAGCAGGCATCACCCACTGTCTGTACTGCTGAAATGCACCACCCACCTCTTCACTGTGTTCACACCCACTGTTTGGTCTCCATAAACATTCAGCAAGTATCAGTGAGAATGTCAGTGGGTGCCATTTTTGCCACATGGAAGAATTCAGTTCCACAGCTTTGCTTCATCTGTGCTTCCGTGTCAGATGCTGTTCTGTCAGACTGCCTTTCTGCTGCCATCTGTCACGTGGTGACAGAACGTAATGGGATATTGGTGAGTAGGTTCAACCTCTGCTGCCCTACCACCACCATCTGCCTCTGACACTATGGGCCAGCATACAAAATAGGAGGCATTACTTTCTGAGCAGCCCTTATCAAAGTGTCTCAAGTGATTCATGACTTTGGTTAGACTTGTGATCTAGTCTGGCTTAGATGAAGTTAACTTTCTTCATAGGAGTTTGCATGATGCTCTATTTTGAATTTGTAGTTAAAACAGTGGGGTTTTTTTCTGCCTGTTGAGCACTGCTTGCACATTGTCAAGCCTTTTTCCGCTCTGCTTGGAGTGGGCCAGAAACTGGAAAGGGACGCAGCACTTGGGACAGCTGACCTGAGTGGCCCAGAGAAACACTGTCTATGGTACAACAGTGTAA
>JACDJE010000043.1:2301213-2311647 GCA_016647715.1 Pavo muticus
TAAACCATGAGGCAAGTTGTAAAATAACTTTGTTTGGCAAAATAGTGAATTTCTGATTTCTCATAAAGATTATAGTGGCTTACCCGAGCTTTGCTTTTACTTTGCCCTTTGGAATTTGGGCAGTAAAAAAAATTCTGAAACTACTACTACTGCTGTTTGTCTGACCTTTCTAAAGTGAGTAAAAGTCATATTTCTTCCAGCTGAGAGAATAGGGAGCAGTTGCAAATATAGGTTGCAGAGGTTTTTATATTGTTTATATTGTTCCATATGGAAAATGAGCTGTTAATGATAGATAATTATTTTTCTGACATGTAGCGTGTTCCATTATAGATTAAAAATCAAAGTGTAGATAAGAAGTTAAATCTAGGACTTGTTTGTTAATCTATAACTGCAAAAGAAGATTGGATCTCAACTTCACTTTCTTTTAGTGGAAAATAGTTAACTCTATCTATTTTTTGCCTTACAGCGTGGAGGTCCAGAATAAGTACGGAAGATAATTTGCTCACCACTGTTGAGGAAAGAAGTATTGTGTTCATCATAAAAGCTTTTCCTTAATATTATAAATAATGGTATACTGATAGTTTTAATAAAGACCCTATATGAAGGTGTAAAGGTTGACACAACCCTATTAATTGGTGTTGAGAGATTTTCTGTTGATGACTAATAGCAATTGATGGCTACATCATTAGAATATTTTTCTAATTAGCCATTCTACGAATTTTGGCAATAGAACAAGCTGAGTTGCTTTATTTTCCTTGTTAACAGGTCTCCTCAGGGCTGGTTTTACAGGCAGGATATGCACACTCAGAGACTCATAGAATGGCTTGATTTGGATGGAACCTTAAAGATCATCTATTTCCAACCCCATGCTGAGGGCAGGGTTGCCACCCATTAGACTAAGCTGCCCAGGGCCCCATCTAGTTTGGCCTCGAATACGTCCAGGGATGGGGGCATTTACACCTTCTCTGGACAAACTCTTCCAGTGCCTTGCCCCCTCCAAGTAAAGAATTTATCCCTACCGTCTAATCTCAATATCCCCTCTTTTAGTTTAGAACCATTTCCCCTTGTCCTGTCATCATCAGACTGTGTAAAAAGTCCTACTCTATCCTGTTTATAATAAGCTCCCTTTAAATACTGGACAGCCACAATGGAGTCTCCCTGGAGCCTTTTCCAGGCTGAACAAGCCCAGTTCTCTCAGCCTTTCTTCACAGGAGAGGCCCTCTGATCATCCTCATGATGCACTACAACTGTGCTGTGTCTTTTTGTGCTGGGGGCCCCAGGCATGGATACAGTACTCCAGATGGGGCCTCAGAAGGGCGGAGCAGAGGGGAACAATCAATCACCTCCCTCACCCTGCTGGCCGCCCCGCTTCTGATGCAGACCAGGATACAATTGGCCTTCCAAGCAGCAAGAACACATTGCTGGTTTGTGTCCAGCTTTTCATCTACCAGAACCCTGAAGTCCTTCTCTCCAGGGCTGCTCTCTGTGAACTCTCAGGGAGTTTTTCTCCCAGTCTGTACACATATCTGGGATTACCCCAACCCGAGTGCAATGCCTTGTTGAACCCTATTAGGTTCACATGAACCTACTTCTTAAGCCTGTCCAGGTCCTGTTGGATGGCATTCCTTCTGTCACATGAACAGCACCACTCAGCATGGTATTGTCTGCAAATTTGCAGAGGATATACTCAATCTCACAGTCAATTAATTATGTCATTAATAAAGATGTTGAAGAGCACCAGTTCCAAGATGGATTCAAAGGGGACACCACTCATCACTGGCTTCCTCCTGGATGTAGAGCCGTGGACAGTAACTCCCTGGCTGCAATTATCCAACCAATTCTTACCCACTGAATTGTTAACTGTTCAAAACCACCTCAATTTAGAGATAAGGATGTGGTATGGGACTATGTCAAAGGCCTTGCACAAGCTCAGGCAGATGACATCAGTTGCTCTGTTGTCCTGAGCAACTGTAGAAGGCCACTAGATTGATAAAGCACAATCTGCCCTTGGTGAGGCTGTACTGGCCTTCCCAGATAATCTCATCTCACATGTGTTGAAAGACCTGTTCCAGATCTTCCCAGGCACAGAGGTGAGGCTCAATGGCCTGTAGTTCCCTGGGTCTTCATTTCCTCTCTCCCTTCCTTAAAAATGGGAGTAATTTTTCCAGTCACCACGGACTTCGCCTGCCAGTCATGACTTTCAAGTATGCTGGAGAGTAGCTTGGAAACCACATCAGCCAGTGGTTTCCATCCATCCAACAGCTTCTTGAACAGAAGTTCACTCTCCTGAAGTTCAGGATCCTGACTCTGCTCTTTGTCAGGCCCCTGTTCCTCATAATCACAGACTCAGCCAGGACATGGTCACTACAGCCCTGAGTGCCTGCTACCTTAACCTCTTTAATGAGCTCTTCTGCATTGATGAGCACCAGCTCCAGTGACACTTCACCTCTGGTTGGTCTGTCCAATACCTGGGCCAGGAAGTTGTCCTCCGTGCAATTCAGGAGTCTCCTGGAAAGCTTGCAGCCCATCGTGTTGTTTCTCCAGCAGATATCTGGGTGGTTGGAATCCCCCATCAGGATGAGAGCCTTTTGTAGCAAGGCCTCATGCACAGGCTCCCCTTGATCAGGCAGCCTGTAGTAGGCCAGGACCACCACATGTCCTTCAATGGACCATTTGCTGCTGCTGCCCATAAGCTCTCCACCTGACTGTGGCTGTTTCTCGAAGGCAGCCCTCCACAATCTATCCACTTCTTAACACAGAGAGCAACTCCCCCGCCCCTCTTTCCTTGCCTATCTCTTCTAAAAACTACGTAGCCCTCAACTGCAGTATTCCAGTTGTGCCATTTGTCCCACCACGAAGCGTCCTCGGCGACTGACCGAGGTCTGGTCTGCAGCAGTTACACAGTGTCTGTCGGGCAGCTGCCCGTCAGAGCAACCTGCTCCGGAGTTAATCACACACCAGCCAACAGGGCGGCGAGCGGCAGCAGACAGGCGCGGACGCGCCGGGCCGCAGCCGCCGCAGTGCCCGCCCCCGCCTCCGAGCTGACGCCAGTGTGACGCACTGTGACGTCACGGCTGCCAGCGGCAGGGGAGGCCGACGGGCCGGAAGCGGCGCGGGGTGCGGACGCTGATAAAGCTCCGTCGCTGCCCTTCCGCTGTGTGTCTTGTCTCTCCGGCTTTGGGTACTTCTCGCCTTTTCCGCCCGGCCGTCATGGATGCGCGGGCTCGTGCCAAGCGCTACGAGAAACTGGACTTCTTGGGGGAGGGGCAGGTGAGCGGCTGTTGGGCGCGGCGTGGCCGCCGGGGCCCTCTGAGGGGCGGTAGTGTCTTTGGAGCAGGCCCGGCTTAGGCTTGCGTCATTGGGCCTGCCGGCTCGGGGATGCGGGCCGCCCGCCGCTGGGGTCACGCGTGTCTCTCTTTCTCTCTCTCTCTCCCCTTAGTTTGCTACTGTGTATAAGGCAAAGGACAAGAACACGGGGCAGATCGTTGCTATCAAAAAGGTGAGTGCTGAAACATCCCCCCTGTTGTGTCACTGAGCGGCTTGCCCTGCGCGGTGCTTCTGTGGGACAGCTGTCATGGGTAGTGCGTGAAGATTCATAGGATTGTTATGTTGGAAAAGAAAACGAAGATCATGTAGTCCATGGGCGTC
Source organism: Pavo muticus (assembly GCA_016647715.1). NCBI lineage: Eukaryota > Metazoa > Chordata > Aves > Galliformes > Phasianidae > Pavo > Pavo muticus. The sequence goes on from JACDJE010000043.1 coordinate 2,304,862, forward strand.
CAGCCTTCTTGCTTGCTTGTGCCACATTGAGTGAGCTGGGATTGTCCTGGGCCACATATACATAGGCTGGACTGAAAGCAATGCCTCCATTTTACTTCTGTAGAAACTACAGCAGATACAAAGAGCACAATAACAGTGTGATAGAGTGCATTTTAAGCTACCAAAAACTATTTTTCAACAGGGACACCACCATTAGGCGTTTTCGCTAGCAATGAGCAAAGCCTGGGTGCTGCACTGCCATAAGTCTGTACCAGTGGAGGTGACCTGCTGCTATCACCTGTGCTGAAATGCGTCCTCCACTGCCTCACTGTGCTCACACCTGCTGTTTGATCTCCATAAATGTTCAGCAGGTGTCGATGAATGTCAGTAGGTGCCGTTTTTCTGCATGGAGAAATTCAGCAACACACCTTTGCTCCATCTGCACTTCCATGTCAGATGTCGTTTTGTCAGAGTACCCCTCTGCTGCCATCTGTCACGTGGCAACAACATGTAATGGGAAGGTTCAGCCTCTACTGCCATGCTAGCATCCATCTGTGACATCGTAGTAATAACATAGGAGGCATTACTTTCAGAGCAGCCCTTGTAAAATATTCAATATCATTAATGTATAGAAGTAACAGCACTTATTCTAATCTTTTAATTTTCTTTATTAAAGCACTAAAAGAGCAACAGCAAAATAAAACTAGAGAGACATATGACCTTGTTTTGTACAACTAATGCAAGAGTCTGGTTGCATGGCAGTGGCTGCAACTCTTAATGAGGGTTCAAGGTGTTCATCAGAGATATTTTCTTAAACTTTCTTAAATTCTTCCTGTACTTGAAAATGTAGTATTAAAACTCAACCTGTCTTGGAAGAATAACACCAAAGAATGTACCCCTACTGTTCAGGCCTGTGGCTTGACCTTATATAACATGAGACATTTATTTTCAGATTAAACTGGGACATCGATCAGAAGCTAAAGATGGTAAGTATTAAAACAAGTTCAAGCTGTATGAGCAGCCTTTGTGGGTTTTGTTTCTGCGAATTGGGTGATTGATTCCTTCCCAACCTAGAGAGACAGAAAAAATAACATCCGAGATACTGTATTCTCATGCTACATGTCTAACTGTGTGCGCATGACTGGCAAGCTTCTCAGTTTAGGTGGAACCCACGCATGAGTATAGCACAGAATAATAATATTTATGACTCTGAGATTGCGTCTGTGCCTTAATTGCACAGGGGAGGTGAGAGTGCTTATCTTTGTTTTCATGTGGTTTCTGCTGGGACAAAAAAAAAAAAAAGTAAAAACAAGGTACTAACAATCTTTTATTTGTGTAAATTTGCTTGTTTTGTTTTGAGAAATCATATTCATGCAGTAGTGTCTTTTCATCAGGTGCTCTGATCAGCCACATGCATTCAGGCACTGATGTTTCAAATAAAACCCAATAATCTTGATCTTTGCTTTCTGCTTATCTGGTGCAATAGAATGCAGTAGCTTGCAGTAACCTGGAAACTATATTTCTAGGCTTGTAGAACAAACCTTTTTAGCCAAAGGGATGTATACATTGCTTTATAGTCTATATCTTCTAATTATTACCTATATTTTGTCTTCAGCAATCTACGTATCTGTGGCAGTTTGCTTGGCTTTAACAAATAGATGAGTGGTGAGGAAAAGGATTGTAATGTTAAATAATCAATGAGCAACAGAATAAGAGGTTTCTTTGCTGGAGCTTAATTTGAAATTTTTAATTTTACTCTGTTTCATTACTTTTTTCAACATAGGAATCAACAGAACAGCTCTCAGAGAGATAAAGTTGCTACAGGAGCTAAGCCATCCAAACGTTATTGGTGTAAGTAAAATGAATGCTACTTCTAAAATCAGTTCCCAAATACTGTTGGTACAGTTTCAAGCTGAAATTTAAAATTAGTTATCAGAAAGCTACTTCATTGTAGTTGTTCTTTGCCCAAGGTGAACTGTGAAACAGTTGTTACAGCAAAACATCTGTTTTCTTAATAAATGCTAAGTCTTCTATTTTTTAAATCCTTTTACTGTCTAGCTCACGGTTATGGAAATTAAACATGGGAAGACTTGTAGAAGTTCAGATTACTTGATTTTTGTATTTCACTGATACAAATGCAAATGAATGCAGCGTTAAATTACCTGAACTGGCTATCTTCAGATGAAATTGGTGACAGCCAAAAGCAGGCTTGTAAGTAACAGTGAAATGGGATTCACATAGTTTACTAGGTTTTAGTGTTGCCACTTAAACCCGTTGTTGGCTAGTGTGATTCCTGTATCGTTTCAGTCTTACTTCAATTGACTTCTGTCTACAAATATTTAGCAGAAGCTGAAGATACTTTAAAATTAGCAAATGTAGGTCATTCAAAACTTTGCCATTACCACTAGACCAGATTTTCCAGAGATTTTATTTAACATGTTGGACTGGAGGTACAGTACTCTTCTGGACTGTAAACTTAACTTTCAAAGTGGTTACTCTAGCTAGCAAAACCTGAGAATAAGAAAAACTAAAATAGCAAAGGGATGAAGCACCTCTTTAGTGAAAAAGCAGAGGAAGAAGCTTTGCACAGCGAAGTCTACTAAAATTAGTTGGTAGGTGAAGTGGAACTGATACTGGGGGGGGGGGAAGCAATCACAGAACCATAGAAAATGGTGATATGTTTAAATTATGCTGTAGAAGGAAATCTATGCTAGTTCACACAGAACATAGTGAATCTCTCAAGTTTGTTTCCACAGGCGTTGCAGAAGCAGATAATATCATCAGTGTGAAAGGAATTTGGCAAATTTGCAATCGTTCATGAATCCAAGAGGGGAGAAGTTCTATATAACAGTTAAGCTTGGGTGGAGGGTAAGGGGGCAAGGTGTGCTTTGGAATATCCATCAAAGTTAGCATGAACCTGGGGGTATTGGTGGATGGGAAGCTGGACATGAACCAGCAGTGCAGCCCAGAAAGCCAACTATATCCTGGGCTGCATCAAAAGAAGTGTGGCCAGCAGGGCGAGGGAGGTGATCCTGTCCCTCTACTCTGCGCTCTGCTTGCCTTGAGTATTGCATCCAGATGTGCAGTTCTCAGTACAGGAGAGACATGGACCTGTTGGAGTTTGTCCACAGGAGGGCCAAAAGAATATCCAAGAGATTGAAGATCTCTCTGTGAGGACAGGCTGAGAGTGCTGGGGCTGTTCATCCTGGAGAAGAGAAAGCTCTGGGGACACTTGATAGCGGCCTGCCAGTATCTAGAGGGAGGGCTGTAAGAGGGAAGGAGGTGGACTCTTTAGCAGGGTCTGTTGTGGTAGGACTACAGGAAGTGGTTTTGAAATAAAAGGGGAGATTTAGATTGGACATAAGGAAAAAAATCTGTACAGTGAGGGTGGTAAGGCACTGGCACAGGTTGCCCAGAGATGTGGTAGATGCCCCATCCCTGGAGACATTCAAGATCAGGCTGAATGGGGCTCTTAGAAACCTTATCTGGCTGTGTGTGTCCCTTTTCATTGCATAGGAGAGGGACTAGGTGATCATTAAGGATCCCTACCACCTCAAACAATTCTATGATTTCACGAACTCAAGATTTTTAACTATAGGATGGAGGTGTTGTTGTGTAAAATGTTACCAGATAACGTGGACTTCTTGGCTATTGAGTTAAGAAGCTAAACTGAGTAATAAGTTTTGTGTTGCAGGTTGGAGAACTGCAACAATACTGTTTCATAGGGGTTACACAGAACTGTGAAATCAGTCCCGTACTTTCCTCTTGATGATCAGGTCTAGGCAGTAGGTAGTCCTGTGCCTGTCTGTCCCTGCCAGTAAACTGAAAGTGCACATGCAGACGAAAGTAGAGTGGAATTCTAGAAAGCTGGAACTGTGGGAGTATAGTTCATCATAACGTGTTTTGTTTTACAGCTTTTAGATGCATTCGGACACAAATCTAATATTAGCTTGGTGTTTGATTTCATGGAAACAGACCTTGAGGTAAGATGGATTAAGATATCTCTCATTTCAGTGTCTTCAAATGCATTTTGAAAATGTGTTTTGAAAAACATATTTTCATAGCTTTACTTTTACTGTTATTTTAATTTCTTTTTTAGAAAGGTGTCTTTCATTGTGTAACTTGATTAAGAATGTACCTCTAAAAGAGTTGGAATAGTGTGACAGTTTTTGTGTGTTTTCAACTGAAAATGCCTTTACTTTTAAGTACTTTCTGTCAGCACCGTTATCAAGAAACAGATTGTGTTTAGTATATTAGTTTTCTAGGACTTCAGTCAGAGCATAGAACCGCTGATCATAAGCCAGGATCTCAGAGTGCAATTGCTAAGCACAGTAACGTAAAGCATGCACAAGTAAGTGTGATATTATTAAAGTATGCCATGTAATGATCTGACTAAAAGTCACGTATTCCTGAACCCTTCTTTTAAATTTGACAGTGGTGTGAATCTTACAGATGTTTCATTAGTTTGTCTTTTGCCAAAATCTTTTTATCAAATCCTTTAGTGCAGATTCTTCATTTTGGAGCACTGCTGAGAAGACATTTTGTATGACTGTCATGTCAAATCTGTATATGCACACATTATCCATACTCTGGAAGAAATTAACCCGTTATACATATGCCACGAGACAGTGGAGCTCACATTTAAAATATTAAATGAAAGCATTGACAAGTTTTCTGAAACCCAGAGGAGTATGAGACTAAAGTTTTGCTTTTTTTTTTTTTTGCTCATAGAAGTAATGAGTACACTTTCTAGAGGATTCCTTCACTGTTTACTTAGTAACTATGCAGTGTTTGGAAATCAAGAAGGTACACTGTACAAGGAGGAATTAAATACTCGGTAACATAATGCAGAGCAGTTATTCACAGTGTCATTCGGAGGCCTTCATTAGGGACTGAAGCCTGTTGTGATTAGGCACGTGCTGCGTGTTGGAAATTCTTTATGTAGTTTTAGGCTGCTACTTTGTAAATCTCAAACAATTTAAATCTTGGGAAATGGCATTAATGAACTGAAAAGTAATATTAAACAATTTTGAGGGAGTAACTTAGAAAATATTTTTAAGGAAGATGTTCACCTAGAATTTTGATGTTAAAAATAAAACAGTGTTAACACTTAGTAGGTTTGTTAAAATAGTGTCGTGGCTATACTTCCCTGTCTTTGTGGAAAAAAGGAAGCCAATGTGTTAACAAAGATTAGATGCTTAAATTGCACGGAGGTTGAATGAACATGTAGGAATATAATTTCCTGAAGTTTATTAACACATCTGTCATTTCTGTGTACAGCTTTGACTTGTTAGATTGCATGTGTTTGGAATGAAGATAAAATAAAATCACGTTTCCTGCCAGTTTTCTAAATGTGCTGCTTATGCCAAGTTCACAGTAGACCATCTGGACTCTCTACTCCAATTCTGATCTCTAGATCAGTGTAGACCTGTGGGGTTTTTTTTTGTTTTTTTGTTTGTTTGTTTGTTTTTGTTTTGTTTTTGTTGTTGTTTGTGGGTTTGGTTGTTTGTTGGTGGGTTTTTTGTTTTTGTTTTTTGGAGAAAGGATGGGAACAGTAGAGCATGTATAGCTACTAATTCCAACTTTATCCTAAAGTATAAGCTAACTTTTGAGCTGAAAGAACTGGAGTTGAATAATTTTGCATTATAAGCTTTTGTGCTTATCAGTCTACCACTATCAATCTAACACTTGCAGGTTATTATAAAGGATACTAGTATTGTGTTAACACAATCTCACATCAAAGCATATATGCTGATGACGCTTCAAGGATTAGAGTATTTACATCAACATTGGATTCTACACAGGGTAAGCATGCTCTAAATGCCATTATTTCCATAACAGTTGTCACTTTTGATTGAACTTGAGTCTGAAAACTAACTTTAATTGGTTTGGAATGCATAGGGTTGCACCCGCTGTTGAGCACTGGCAATTGCAACGCTGGAAATGTTAAGAATTACTGACATCTATAGTGTAGATGCTTATATGTATAAGTCATTCCAAAAGTAATGCTTTCTATTAATTCCCATGGAAACTACAATATAAGAAGCACAATAGCTGTATGTGGCAAAGCAAATCCTCAGCTACAGAACAGTGTTTTTCGACATAGTCACCAGCATTAGCTATGCATTTTCATCAGCAATGAACAAGAGCCTGCATACCATGCTCATAAAAACCTGCACCAGCAGGCATCACCCACTGTCTGTACTGCTGAAATGCACCACCCACCTCTTCACTGTGTTCACACCCACTGTTTGGTCTCCATAAACATTCAGCAAGTATCAGTGAGAATGTCAGTGGGTGCCATTTTTGCCACATGGAAGAATTCAGTTCCACAGCTTTGCTTCATCTGTGCTTCCGTGTCAGATGCTGTTCTGTCAGACTGCCTTTCTGCTGCCATCTGTCACGTGGTGACAGAACGTAATGGGATATTGGTGAGTAGGTTCAACCTCTGCTGCCCTACCACCACCATCTGCCTCTGACACTATGGGCCAGCATACAAAATAGGAGGCATTACTTTCTGAGCAGCCCTTATCAAAGTGTCTCAAGTGATTCATGACTTTGGTTAGACTTGTGATCTAGTCTGGCTTAGATGAAGTTAACTTTCTTCATAGGAGTTTGCATGATGCTCTATTTTGAATTTGTAGTTAAAACAGTGGGGTTTTTTTCTGCCTGTTGAGCACTGCTTGCACATTGTCAAGCCTTTTTCCGCTCTGCTTGGAGTGGGCCAGAAACTGGAAAGGGACGCAGCACTTGGGACAGCTGACCTGAGTGGCCCAGAGAAACACTGTCTATGGTACAACAGTGTAA